>JBBPBO010000001.1:46706589-47089376 GCA_037974295.1 Cicer cuneatum
GTAGAGGAAGGTTGGATACTTGCAATGCAAGAAGAGCTGAATGAATTCCAAAGGAATGATGTTTGGGATCTGGTACCCAGACCAAACAAAAACATTATTGGAACCAAGTGGGTGTTCAGGAATAAACTTAATGAAAAAGGTGAAGTGGTAAGGAACAAAGCCAGACTTGTGGCTCAAGGATACAGTCAACAGGAAGGTATAGACTACACTGAGACTTTTGCTCCAGTGGTCAGGTTAGAAGCAAATAGAATTCTTTTATCATTTGCTGCTAATCATGATATAATGCTGTATCAAATGGATGTTAAAAGTGCATTCTTAAATGGCTACATAAGTGAGGAAGTCTATGTCAAACAGCCCCCTGGATTTGAAAATTCTGATTTTCCAGACCATGTTTTCAAACTTAAAAAATCTTTATATGGTTTAAAACAAGCACCAAGGGCATGGTATGACAGACTCAGTAACTTTCTGCTTAAGAATGAATTGAATAGAGGCCAGATTGATAATACTCTATTTAGGAAATCCATTAAAAATGATATTTTGATTATTCAAGTTTATGTTGATGATATCATATTTGGATCAACTAATGGCACTTTGTGCAAAGAGTTTTCTGACCTAATGCAGAAAGAGTTCCAAATGAGCATGATGGGAGAACTTAAGTTCTTCCTGGGAATTCAGATTCACCAAGGTAAATCAGGTATACTCATTCACCAATCTAAATACACTAAAGAACTTCTTAAAAAGTTCAAAATGAGTGAATGTAAGCCTATGGCCACCCCCATGCACCCAACCTGCTCACTTGAGAAAGATGAAATCAGCCACAAGGTAGACCAGAAAACATGCAGAGGTATGAATGGATCCCCTCTATATTTAACTGCTTCTAGACCTGACATCTTGTTTAGTGTTTGTGTCTGTGCCTGTTTTCAAGCTAACCCTAGGGAGTCCCATTTAACTGCTGTCAAACGAATTTTGAGATAGCTTAAAGGAACCACCAACCTTACTTTGTTATACAAGAAAACCCCCACCTACAAACTCAGAGGTTTTTGTGATTCCAACTATGCTGGAGACAAGCTGGAAAGGAAAAGTACAAGTGGCAACTGCACTTTCTGAGGTGATAATTTGATCTCTTGGTCAAGCAAAAGACAAAGCACCATTGCCATGTCAACAGCTGAAGCTGAGTATACATCAGCAGCAGGATGCAGTTCACAGTTACTCTGGATGAAACACCAACTTGAAGATTACAACATCTTTGAAACCAATATCCCTTTGTTCTGTGATAACACTTCAGCCATAAACCTAACCAAGAACCCTATCTTACACTCTAGAGCCAAACACATTGAAATAAAACACCATTTCATTAAGGACCATGTTCAAAAAGGAACTTTAAGCATCCAGTTTGTGGACACTGATCATCAATGGGCTGATATCTTCACCAAAGCTTTACCAGAAGATAGGTTCGAGTTCATTAAAAAGCATCTCAGCATGACCTCCATATCTGACTAGCTCAAGTAGTCATCTTAGGAGTTTTTAAATTTCCTGTTATTTTATTTTCTGTCTTTTAGTTTATGTTTTTACTTTCTGCAATTTGTAAAGAGAAAAACAAAAAATACAAAAATAGTAGGAACACTTTTTGGCTGATGACAAAAAAG
Source organism: Cicer cuneatum (assembly GCA_037974295.1). Classification (NCBI taxonomy): domain Eukaryota; kingdom Viridiplantae; phylum Streptophyta; class Magnoliopsida; order Fabales; family Fabaceae; genus Cicer; species Cicer cuneatum. The sequence goes on from JBBPBO010000001.1 coordinate 46,708,236, forward strand.
GGGAGAGAGAGAAAGAAGAAATAAGTAGAAAAGGAGAGACAAAAAGAAAGGAGAGAGAAAAAGAAAGAGTAAAAAAGAGAAGGAGTTGAAAAGGAGAGGAAACAGGGAGAAAGGAGAGAGAAAAAGAAAGAGTGAAAAAGAGAAGGAGTTGAAAAGGAGAGGAAACCAGGAGAGAGAAAAACAAAGAGAGAGAAAGAAAGAGTGAAAAGAGAAGGAGTTGAAAAGGAGAGGAGAAGAGAAGAAAAGAAAGAGAGAACAAAGAAGGAGTTGAAAAGGAGAGTATCAGACATAGGGGGAGAGAATGGTCTGAGGGGGAGTAATTCAAGTCATTCAAGTTATAAACTAGCAAAATAAGTTAAGGTTTTGTCATCATCAAAAAGGGGGAAATTGTTGGAACCAAGTTGGTTCTAAGTCTTAGGATTTTGATGTATACAAAAGTATTCAATGTAATCTTATTTTGTACCTTGAATTATTAAATTAAATACCACCAGAAACTGAAATAATCAGAAGCAGAAGATCAAAGGATTCCAGAAAATGAGTTCTGGAATTACCAGAAGATACTCCAGGAATGTCAAAACATCACAGAAGATATCTTTGCTGGCCCAGAATAGAAGGAAGAAAAATCAGAAGAAGACCTGGACCATACAAGAGGAAAGCCTGCCAGTGGGAGAGTTTGTCGAGACCAAGAGGAATCAAATATCATATTTATTCCAGAAGTTATTCTGACCAAAAGATGGCCTGGCAGTGAGAAATTAAAACAGCCCAGACTTGTTCCAGACTCAACCAGAAGATAAGTTAATGAGTCCATAACAAGAGAATCAATCCAGATCTGACCCAGACCATAAGATAGCATGATTCAGGGCATGAAACTAAGTCCATACCAGAAGAAATGAATTCTAGAATCAATCCAGACCTGGTCCAAAATCAAAGGTAAAATGTCTAGACTGAAATATTTTTTTCTCAAGTTAATTTAAGTTCATTCCAGACCAAGTCCAGAATTTTTCCAGATCAGAGGAAAAATATTCAGTTTAATGGTTTAGAATAAATTATTTGGCCCAGTGATGGCCCAGATCAAAAGATCAGACCATGGCCCAGTGTTGGCCGAAATCAGAGGGACAGGATGTGTAGTCCAGCAAAGGCCGAGTTCAGAGGATTATAGCATATCAGGTGCGAGTCCAGGATGGCCGAAATCAGAAGATAAGAGGGTTAGGAAGTGTGGTCCAGGGATGGCCGAATTCAGAGGATCACAACATATCAATTTATTTGGTCTAGATGTGGACTAGCGCATTAAGATCCAATGGTCCAGATTTGATCATGAGGATTAACGATGGAGATTTCAATTTATTTTGATCAAAGTATTAAAAAGATTTATTACAAAAATAAAGTGAAGTCTTGTGGAATTCAGGAGCTGTGGCGGGAAGCAATGAAAGGATTTGATTGGCCAGTTAGTTTTTGAAAGAAATCTAAGGCTTAAAAAAGATATGTTTTTAATTAAATGAAGCCCAATTGGTCAAGTTATTTTTGCAGAGAATCCAGCAAGATTTAGCTCAAATTTAAGCATTGGAAGAGGCCCAAATTTGCATCTATAAAAGGAGGCTCAAGGCAGAATACTTAGTATCGAAAATTACAAAAGAGTCATACACTTCCAAATCAAACACTCAAATTTTCAGAGAGGTCAATTGTGAGTTCCAGCTTTCAAGAAGCAAGTACTCGTGTTATTTTCCTTCCACTGTGTCAAATCTAAGTTGTTGAAGTAGAGTCTACAATCTGAAGGAGTCAATAGAGGTAGCAGGTTACTTGGCAATTAGATTCATAGTGTTGTGATTTCTTCTACAATCTGGGATTGTCAGATTGGCTGAAGACAGGAGTTGCATTCCTCAAAGAAGTCTAGGATTGTTAGACTGTTTGAGAAGACTAACTTGGAGGGTCATTATAAAGGTTGTAATTCAAGGTTTGAATTAGTGAAATCCTTCAAGGTGAAGGGACTGGACGTAGCCTCATTAACGGTGAACCAATATAAAAACTGTGAGTTTTATTTTTATTTTTATTTTTATTTTTATCCGCTGCTAACTATGTTTTTAATTATACATCAAGTTTTGTTTTAAAAGTATAAAAACAAGAAAAGTATTCAAGTTAAGTCAAACACAATTCAACCCCCCTTCTCGTGTTTGCACCTTCAAAGATATCTTCTGGTGATGTTTTGACATCCTGGAGTTTCTTCTGGTACCTTCAGGATTCAATCTCTGGAACACTTTGATCTTCTGCTGCTTATTGCTTCAACTTCTGGTGACATTTGATTTAATAATTCAAGGTTCAAAATAAGATTAAATGGATTGCTTTTGTAAACATCAAAATCCTAAGTACATAGAACCAACTTGGTTCCAACACAATGAACAGTTATGCGTCCCCAAATATTCATGTGTAACATTTCGAAAATATGAGAAGTAGTAGTAACACTATGATTAAAAGGTAAATGTTAATGCTTAGCATAGTAACAACTATAACAAAGTTCTTACAAAGTTGTTGTAAAACAATATGTGATGGATAAGCAGTAAGAGTATTTTCATCTGAAAGTTTTATTGAAATAGGAGATATTTATTTAATAGTTGAAAAATGTTATATAAAGGGACAGACATGATCATAAGCACTCGAATCTAAAATCCAAAAAGACATAGGTGAAATCATTATGAGTGGGAATATGTGTTATATCTTGTTGAATAACAAGAGAATAAACCTTGGTAATTTAAGGTAAAGGGTCCATTAACTTCTAACATATTGGTAAGAATCATTTAGGCCTTTCAAAAAATAGTTTACATATTCATTATGTTTGTAGTTGCGGACAACAGAACTAAGTTTGCAACAATAAGGGATTGAACATGTGTAAGAAGGTTTAGGTCTTAGATAATCTAATTCATACCAAAATGATCTTCATATATAAAATAGGTAGAGAGGGATCTTTCATGGAAAGTAAATCACAAAGCAACTCGGAGAATAAAAAATGGTTACCTTTCGTAAATATTTCGCGAAAGTCATTCCATAGATTGAACGCATTATCAATACAAATTGACTTTGGGAGATGTGTAGGGAGAGAGTCTGAGCTATCCAAGAAACCACCATGTTATTACAACGTTCCCATATATCGAAGTCTTTGTCGGTGGGAGAAGGTTGTGGGAGTTTACCTTTGATGAAAGACAGTTTGTTTTTGGAGGAGAGGGTAGGTTTCATGGAGCGACTCCAATTGTAGCGGTTGTGGTTGTTCAGGGGAGGAGTAACAAGAATCGTGTTAGGATTCTCACTGAGGTGTAGATAATAAGGATTTCTAGGATTTAGGGTCGGATCTTGAACGACCGAAGTTGGTGGTGTTGAAGGAACGTTAGAAAGATCATCGTGAATGTTCATCTTGTGATGAAATTGGGAGGAAGATATAAAAGGCGTAGCTATGTTGATGAATGAATATTCAGAGTTTATTAAGAATATATAAAAGGCTAGAAATCCTTGTTGGTTAAGACTATCAAGAATATATATAAAAGGCGTAGCTATGTTGATGAATGAATATTCAGAATTTATTAAAGTTAAAATGAATCTTGCAATTCTTTGACGAAAGAATTGGCAAGGATATGATGTCTTTGGATATGATATTGAAAATACTGAAGACATCATTAGCGATGTGATACAAGCCCATATCTAATTGATCATCAGTGGTGGAAAAATCAACTCACGCTTGAGAGAATCAAGTCTTGAGTTCAATGGTGAAAGTACACTATTAGAGTGATTAAGTACACTATTAGAGTGATTGAAATACTTGACAACAAATACATCTCAAAGGATAAAAGTACTTGGACCATAAGAATAAAAGTGCTAGGATGAGGTTTTCTCTTAATAGACATATAGCATATATTTGGTGGAATGCATAATTATGGGTGCATTTCTGATATAGTATAGTTATATGAGAATAAAGTGGGCGCGCTTCATAGAGTTCAAGGGCTTAGCTCTTAAATTATCATGAAAAGGATATGAGACACAAGGCCTTATCAAACGTGTCATCTTTATGATTCGATTGGTACCAAGATTTCATGTGTGAGTTATGCACACTTGTTCTAACCAATGTTTGGTTCAAAGCTTGTCTACCAATCAATTAGAGGATGAGTGAAAACATAATTTACTAAGTAATAGTTCAAATCGTAAGATACATTTATATGAAAGCACGTCATTTCCAAAATAATAGATTTAGATATAGAAAACATCGAAACACGGTAATTTTGTTGATGTTTTGAATGAGTTGTTTGAAATTCAATGTGAATTATTTTTTTCAATGCATTGCTTGTGGGGTCTTTTTCTAAAAGTGAAAAAATGTTATTTGTTGAAATTGTTAGTTGGTGATGTGTGTTGTTAGAGCTTGACACTTATAAAAAAAAGTTGCCCATTTGAACTAGGACTATCTTTGTTGATCAGTTAATATTAATATTATTATGATATGTTGATATTTGTGTGTTTATTAATATGTTATTATTAGAAAAGGATTAGGGGTGAACTCTATAAATAGGAATAAAGAAAGAATTAGAAGAGAGTTAATCATTGTTTGTTGTCAACAAAAGTGAGTGGATAAAAAGCACAAGTGATGAAAAGTTTATAAAAAATTAGGTTTTTATTGTTTGGTAGCCCTATCAGAAAGAAGGAAAACATAACTTTCGTGGCGCCACATGTTTCTTATGTTGGTAGTGCATTGATAAGGGGATATGATGAGATTTTCTTCCCTCTTATATTCTTGAGGCTTAAATATCAATTTGGTCTTTATCTTTTACTTAATATTCGTGTTGGTTCTTTATTTTTTTATTATTTTTCGTCTTTTATCTTTTATAAGTGATGTATTTTATTCCTTTTTCACAATCACAAAAAAAAAAGTTATAGTAATATATGGTAAATGGAATCTCTTCTAGAAATTGCTAAAATGTATCTACTATAATTTCTTTCAAAAAAACATCCATTTAACCCAATAATAAGTTTGCACTAGAAAAAACTCACCTTGAATGCTATGAAATAGATATAAATTATTTAAAACGAATGACATTGAACAGAGCCCTTGTTAAGTTTGCATACTTAACTTTATAATTGATGCAAGATTAGATCTCAATAGTTTATGATAGTAATCATAAAGTTGTTTGAGAGAGTTATGATGAAAATGCCTATCATTTATTATTTATAAAAGATAGATGATGGAAATGAATTAAAAAAACAAAAGATAAAAGACCAAAACGAATATTTGGTAAAAGATAAAGGACCAAAAGTATATTTAAGTGTATTCTTAAAAACCTCTCAAACATATATTTTTTGCCAATTTTGCCCTACTCTAGATGTACATTTTCATATAGGAGTTGTCTGGATACATCCAAATGTGGTCTTTTAAGAACCAAATTGGTTCGATAACAATATAACCTTTTGTGTTTCAATCAAAACAAATATAAAAGAACAGTTTATCCTCTGACGTTTGGTGAAGTGCGCAGATAGTATATCCCTTAATAGGAAACCAAAGAAAAAGAAAAAAGAAGAAAATCATATAGTGCTCGCTACATAAGTGACATTAGTAGTACATATTGAAGTTGTGACAAAAGAATATACCATCAGGTATTCATCATCTGATAAAATATGGATAGCACAAAGTAAGTAAGTCAGTCACACTCAAAGATCAGTGCATTTGATGCTTACCATTTGGTAACCTTGAACAAAGCACATAATACGTTGAAAAACTAAATGGATCTGAAGTTCACCATCTACTATCACAAATGAAGCACAAAAGATAGTTCGGTATAATGATCCTTTCAACATGTAATACACAACATCAAGATATCATATGACCAATTTGAATCATCACCTCATAAGCACACAGTATAATAACAACCTCAACATTTGCTTCCATCAAACTGAAATAGTCATTAGAGGCAAAAGCAAAATTGCACGATGGCTAAACACAAATCGAGAAGAATCTTTGAAGATTCAACTCTATATACAAGAAAATATGGAAAATAGCTATCAAATTTATGTCAAAGTTCAAACAACACTTTCTCGCAGTAACATCAGTCCCAAGTTAACATCAGTTCCAAGTGATCTCTTCAATGACTATATTATCAAAACCTATTCAAGCTCACTTCGATTATATATATGTATACTTATAAGTATATAAGTGTACATAAATATAAGGGTTAAATATGTTTTTAATCACTATAAAATTTCAACATTTCAAGTTTATTCCCTGTAAAATAAAAATACAATTTTTAGTCGTACATAATCATCATGCATGCAGTTTTAGTCCCTACTATTAAATGAACATATACTTTTTAATGAATTTTTTCCAGTATAGTTATAACAATATAAAAAGTTCCTCCATAATAAATGAGCTTAAAATTTGAATTTTACGTCTAAATTTTTGTTACTTTTATCTTTATTTTTTTACATTTGAAAAGTTCATATTTAACTCATCCAACAAACTTAAAACATTCTAAATTTTTGCGGAATAACTTTTTATAATTTTTTTAAACGTGCTGGCAAAAATTCATCCTAAAATTTTAAATTTAAAGAATTAAACATGTTTCATTTCAATAGAGGCTAAAATTGTTTACTAAATAATTTTGCAGGGTTTAAAAGTATTTTTATTTTACAATGACCAATATTCAAATGTTGAAATTTTATAGAGACTAAAAACATATTTAACCATGTATATAAGTATACATATATATAACACTATCCATGAATGACAACCTCAATTATTAATGAACACAATAAAACTATCACACATTCAACCTTGCAAATTTTTATGATTTTAAGTAATATAATATAAAACATCACTCAATCATGTAATAACATATATTCTTAAGTACAATACATCATATTAATCATCTAATGTAAGAAGGAAAATCAAAGGACATGATTAGAATAGATTTTCCCAAAACAACGACAAATTTAGGTTAAAACGATGCAAAATTGAGTCCAACTGTTGTGTCAACGAACATGAGTTTATAAATATCAAAATTGAGTAAACAAACACTTTTTAGAAAATTATGATTTATAGTTTATAAATGTAATTTTTATTTTTCAATTTAAGCCCCAAAATTAGTGTAGTTTATCAAAACAATACACAGAGGTTAAAACAATAGGACAACAACTTTGGTTTAACTTGTAACTCATTTTTAAGCATAAATACTCAATCAAAAACAATGAAGTTTGTAATCAAATTTAAGATCATTCAGTCTATTTTTTAGAAAATCAACAACCACTTGAAAATGAGGTTTAATCAAAAAGTTATGACAAAAACATCACATATATGTCATGCAAATTTTAAGCTGACAACATCCATTTTAATAATACCAATTTCCTAATGAAATTAACAAAGATAAATGGTACAAATTATTAATCGTCAGTCATGAATACATCAAAGAATCAAATTGAAAAGGAAATAATAATACACAATAGATTAAAACATCATCAATTCACTCAAGATAATTTGTCATGAGAATGAAACTCAATGTCACTAATCTCATACATCAAGAGAGCTTATTTTCCTATCATCAACAAAATTCAATTTTACTCTATTTTTCTCAAATTCAACCATATAGCTTCACATGCATGACCTATTTCAATCATTTATTCTAAAACCCCTAAATATAACATAGACAATCTCCTTTTTCCTTTAAAATTCTTAAACCCCAAATCTCTAAAATATTATAAACACTATGTCACACATGCATGTGAGGAAATAGGGAAATGGAAATCCACATCTTGATTTTCATAAGAATGAAGAAGATGATGTTATCAACTATTTCTTTCTTAGCTTCTAACAAGAAAATTATGCACTCTTCCTTTCCCTTCTTCTTGATTTGCTAAATATTCTCTCTTCTCTCTCTCTCTCTCTCTCCCCCTCCCTCCCTCCCTTGTTATATTCTCTTTCTTAATGTTATCCATAAAATGACCAATAACGAACTCTACTAGAAGGCAGTTGAATAGAGTTTGATATTTTTGAAAAATAATTTGAGTCGCACAACGAAAAATGAAAGTTTTCATTTTGATGGACTCGAGTATTAAATCAGTTGGATATTTGTATCAATTGAATAATGTATTAGAATTAGACAACACAGATCTTATGGAGAATTCAACCAAATTTTTTTGAAAAAGATTTTGATACTTCAACCAAAATCACAAAGCTCTCAAACAAAGACTCTATGAATCACAATTAATAGAAACACTAAAGTATCATATTTTTCAATTTGAATCAAGTCTAAGATATTGAATTCAATGTTCAAAACAGAAATTCATTCAACACTCACAATCAAAATATGATTCTAAATCAAAAAATTCTAATAATAATCTTTTTATCAATTTTTCACCTAAACATAAAATGCCACCATACTCAAAAAATGAAAATCAAAGAACAATTTAAAAATACAGAAATTAAAGAGTTAGGGAAAGAAAGATTCACGCAAAAATTTATATAGGTTTCTCTCCTTCTTTCTCGCTCCTAGAGTTCGTCTTGTCCATATTCAATCGAATGAGAGTTTCTTCTTTCATTATTATTGATTATGAACACTTATAAGATCCTTTGGCGGATGTTACACAACCTTGCACACAAACCATTCTTCCTAAATGCTCTTTGACATCGTAACTTGGAACAATCCTCTAACTTATGAACACACATCTATCTTAAAGTTAAAGATCACATTTCACCCATTTCAAGATAGACACCTAGATAACCATCTCTAGAAACCATCTATATCCCTTTGAACAGTCCTTCCACACACAAACCATTGATATCCCTTCAATGACTTGTATCTAGAATAGACACCCCCAACAATTGATATCCACTTGTTGTTTCTTGCTTCAAAACTCGATTGCAAACCCGACTTAATCAAGAATGAGTTTTCAATTTATTAAATGATTTTGAATGCTTAAGTATGAGGAATGGGCAACGTGTTCTTGTGTTTAGAAAATCTTTTATATGATGCATGAAAAAGCTAAACCAGTGAAAAATGATTTCTACAAGAAATAACCACTATGTAACTTTCCAAACAACCTTAAAACTGTCAATTTTAAGTCTACAAGCTTGGAAAGTCGATTCACGCATCTTGTGAGTCAACTCACACGTGTTTGAAAAAATAAATTTGAAGTTTAAAGTTGTATAAGTCGACTTACAGAACCCCATGCCTAGTTGGTAACTCGATTCACACACTAGGTGAGTCGATTTACAATCATGTGACTTCAAAAACTGAGTTCTAGAAGTTCATAAGTTGGTATGTCGATTTATAAAGTTAAAAATCACTTAGAAAAGGTCTTAAATGAGTTTCAAAGGATACCAATGCAAAATGGCCATGCTTCAAAGTTAATGCATGCTTAAACAACATGTAACTAAACTTATGCATGATAAAAACTCAGTTTTCATGAATTCTTTCTTGATCAAGTATTCTATGCAGAAGCTAGATAATGAAAATCAATTAATCGCATACAAACACCATTAAGACTAAGCAAGTTGACGTCACTCATAACACTAAGTCTAATCTAAAAACTATTTAAGGAGACACCTTACAATTACACCAACTTCCTTTCATTTTCTTTCTCTCTTGTCATACTTAAGTGTGTGTGTTTTGTTTTGGTGTTTGTGTGTATAGTCGTGTAAGTGAAATGAAAAGGGAAGGGATGGTGTTGATTTGGTCAAATTGGGTTTTGTCTTATCAAGTCTACATACTAAATAAACCCTCTTTATATTTACTCTTCTAATGCTCTTGCTTATAACCCCAAAAACAAACTATAATATGCAGCACTCTATATTTTTTTTTTCGCATTTCATAATTTTATAATAATACGTAAAACATAAAATAATTACTACAAATTATGTAACATTAACGAAGGGATGTAACTAATATAGTCTTACGAAAAAAGATGGAACATGGAGACACTAGAGTGAACTCTTGCTTAAGTTTAAATAAAGATAGTGAACTTCCCTCCAAAAATGTTGAAAGAGTCTTCATTTATTACACTATGAGGTCCTAAAACTAGTTGCCAATGAAGTTTAATAGTCTGATGGATGGAACACAAATTAGTTTAGCGCCTTGCTTGTTCAGTGGACCGAGCCGGATATTGAAAAGTTTTGTACAATTGATGAAAAGAGAATACACTCTCACATGAGATTGCTTGTTTTCAGGCTAATTAGAATCAATGCTTAATCTTGGAGTCACAAGGACTATAGTCTATTGAAGTTTAAGGATAAAATTTCAGATGTGTTATTCTCTTATAGGCAAAATGATTGATAATAATTTTTGGGCTGTTAGTCGACGCTAAATCGTGTTTTTCTAGTAGTGAATGTCAATAACACCAAAATCCTTCCCACTAAAAATAATAATTTGGTAGATCAAAATAAAGTTAAAGAACTACAGCAATAATCATGTACTTTCAAGATGCACTGAATAACTTCAACTGCATACATGTTAGGAGTGGACACAATAAATAAGGACAACACATGCAAATAATAATAAGTACCATCAAAAGTATAGGTAATATTTTGGTTTGTAATTTGAGAATGGTATGGAACTTACAAAAGAAATACAATAAATGAGCTATTTTACGTAAGATAAATGTTCAAATAAAGATAAACAGTTGTAGATTCAAATTTGTCAATCATTTACTTCACTAAGATATACTCTTTATTTGGATTGAAGGGAGCTAAATTTGTGATAATACCAGATTCATTCCCCCATGCATTACTCTGTTCATGCTATAAAAGTATGCAATGCAATATCATGAATTTAAAATTAAGTATACAATCATATATAATACTATAATATATATGCATATTGAAATAGAAATACTCTGTTATTGCATACTCTCTTGTGTGCCAATTCCATCAGCAAGTTGAGATTTGAAAAACTCTTCATTTTCAATTTCGTGAACTCTATGTGCATAGGCTCTGCCATAAAAATTATAAAGTTATAAATATGCACTATTATAGTTTATAATATCAATAAGTATTATAAATTTCATGATCACCTCTTCTTTACTCCGATGAATTTTACTTTTTTGTTGCATTTTTTAGTTTTCTTTTGTGCAAACTTCTTCTTCACAATTTGATCAATTTTAAAACTCTTTCTTTCTAAGGAGGACTTCCTTACAAGCCACAGTAGGATTAAGAATTCTAAGTGTTTGGTTTGGGTTTACGGTTTTAGTATCCTCATTTGACAAAATAGAGCACAACCTAACAACATAGATTGACTATGATGATTTACTCCAACAAATAGAGCAAAAAGCATGTTATATTTATTTATCAAGTAAACGGTGTCTAAAAGCTATGACTTTACCAAAATATTAGTATACATCCCTACATCTTGCATCTGCCCAAAATACATTATGTAAAATCGACATTCATCCTCAACATCCATTACATAATAAAATTGACTATTATACTTTTGCATTCTAACAAAATAGTTTTGTATTGCTTCAACATCTCCTATCCCAAATTGTAGCCGTTGGAAATTATGTGCTTTGGTTGGCATAGTTCATGATTATGCTCAAGAACAAAACTTGAAATTATAACAGTTCTATCTAGACATATACATGCATTCAATCTAGCCTTACACTATGTTTTTGTTATAGGGTTTGGCTTCAAAAGATTCTTTGAATTGTTAACATACTTTCCAGCACGACTACATGCTAAAGTAAAATATTTTTTTCTATCATCTCCATTGTTTGAACTTATTTTAGCAATTTCAAAACTCATACATTGAGCATAATTATTACATAGTGACTTCATCCAAGTCTTTCTTGCACTAATGCAACAAATTTAACAAAAAAATCCTATATCAATAGGCTAATTAAAAAGGTAAATGAAATATCAATAAATTGCCACAAATTTTTCTACGTTATGATTGAGAAATATAATAAATACACAAAATACTTCCTTGTAAATAAAAATTGAATTGCCACAGGAGATAGCTTTCACGTAAGAGAATAGAGATGGTGGTTGCAATGTACGTGTTATCTGAGTTAAATTGCTGAAAATGCTCTCTCGTATATGGAGTATGAATGGAACAATTATTTATTGTAGAGAAAAGAAAAGATGAAAAATTGAAACTGTTGGCAACGTTTAGCGGCAGCAACACGTGGGATGAATTTCATATTAAATTGGTTGGGTATTTTTTTTATTTAGATGAGTTTGTTTAGGAACTAGTGAAAGTCAAAGATAAACTCAAGGTTCAAAGAGCTTATTAGGTGTTGTAATATTTATAAAGACAAGTTCTAGGGTACTATTAAAGAAAAGTGTATATTAGTACTATTTTATCTATGTAGATATTATTATAGTATATATTAAAGTTGATTAAATTATACATTTATCTATTTAATTTAGATTTTAATAATTAAATAAATTTTTCTATAATTTTAATTTAAAATTACAAAAAAAAAGAGGCATTTCAAAATAGAACTAAAAAATAAAAATTTTGTGATGTTAAATCTAAAATATGATCAAATTCATTTATAGATAACATATCATTCAACTACTAATAATTTAATTTAATAATACACAACATATTAATTTTTAAATATATTATAGAAACGGTCTTTATGGATGGGAATACGTCAGGCCACACGACAGGAGCCTACGTCATGCCTAGGCTAGACCAGACTTTTTTCTTAAATATATAAGACCAAAACTTCTAAAAAAGCTTATTTAGTTAAAAAAGTCATACTACAGGCCACATAATAAGCCTTTTAGGTCTATTTTTAAATAAATATAAATAATAAATTTTTACTACTATAATTATTATATTAAATTTTGATCTTTTTGTTATATATTCATCTTTTAGTAATTTACGCATATTAATCTCATTTAGTTTTTGATATATTTAAATGTATTATTAAAATATAATTTAAGTAGGATGTATATAAAGTCATATTCTTCAAAATGTGATGTTAATTAATATCAAAATAGAACTTAATTCCATTGACATATTAACTAGTTAATCTATTTAAAGATATGTATGTTTGATTACTTATTCAAAAATGTTAAAATGAAATAGAGGCTTTTAAGTATACTAACAGATCATACCAGACTTCTATCAAGGCCAGACTTAGGCATAAAAAGTAAGCCTATGACATGCCAGACATAAGTCTTGTATTTTTTAACATGACTCAAGCCTAGCAAAACCTAACTCGATCCAGCTTATTTTCACCCCTAACTGTCTCTACACGAATTTTGTCCACTGTTGAGTTAAACTTACTCTACAAACAGATGTAGTGGTAATATAAAATATTTTTTATAGATAAAAATTATATATTAAATAGCAATGTATTTCATGCATCTCGTGTGGATCACTCTTCGTAGAAATCAGTAATTACTCAATTGTAAAATACTAGTAGAAAGACGAACATAATGTGTTTTGTCCAAAAATACATTCGTAGTTTTTTATTTTTGTTTTAGTTTTTAAAACTAATATTTAAAACACTTTTTGAATTTTTAAAAAATAATTTTAAAAATAGAAAATGGTTATTGAGAAAGAAATCAAACAGGCTCTAATTTTTCACCCCAAATTTTTTTCCTTAGTCCTCTGAAGCGTTTCATTTTTTTAGCTCTTCTTTTTCCGGTAGTTTTAGTGGTATTATTAGCACACTTCCGTTGCACCTTTTGTGATTAGGACATTCCTAGTGGTCGTTAAATTATACAAGGGAGAGAACAATTGAATCTTCACAAACCGTTCAAAGTAGTTGCTAATTTCTAAAATTCAAGAATATGAATAATGTGCATTTCAATAGAAGAGTTAAGTTTGTAAACCGATTGTTTAATGATTTAATGGTAAAATCCAAATAGTCTTGCATTGTGAAGATTGGCAGTGGTAAAACTATGAAAGATAGATACTCCTAGAATGATAAAGTAGGTACTTTATCTATGCAGGGTAAAACCGTTGTTTTAGTTTATAAGTGTTTTTTTTTAAATAGTCAAAGTTAATGATTAGTGCTTTTTTTTTAAAATAGTTAAAGTTAATGATTAGTTGTTTCGTTAATATTGTTTTTTCATTTAAGTTTGAATCTTTTGTCCTCTACTTCTTTAACTGATCGTAGCGCAAATATCTACCTCAAATATAAGTCTTATTAGCTCAATACTAAGAATTTGACTTATAAAGTTTATATCCTTTTAAGAATAGTGGTATAGTGACTATTAGAATCCATTTGATGGACATGATAACATACATGATAGAATATAACTATCATATTATGTCTAAGTCCAGTCAATAAAATATGATAAGTTATTCTTAAACACTATTATATCTTGTTTTTCTAGTTAAAATTCTCATCATCAAAATGACTTGGTTAAAAACCACCAAGATATGATAAAAATTATAATTTACTCAATTATTTTATAGAATACTAGTGTTCAGAGGTATCTGACTTTTTTAATGTGCTAAGTGTGTATGAATTTCATTATATTTTTATAATTTTGATTATGATATAAATAAAATCCGCTACAAAGAGGTTACCGAAAAGGTAAAAAAATATTACTTTTTGAATGTGAAGTAGTTTTGAATGTTGAGATTACATAGGGTTTGCAACTTTTTTTTAGGAAATAAGAGTTTGCATTTCTTAAAAGTAATTTTTTTAGAAAAAAATTAATGCTGAAAGGGTAAAAGTGAAAATGAAAAAGCCACGCCAATTACTTATAAAAAAATTTAAAATAGCTAAAACTGAAAATAAATATAAGTTAAAAAATAATAAAATTTGATATTAAATTTAAAAATAAAATTTAAAAATAAAATTTCAATAATTAATTTTAAACAATATTAATGATTTTAAGACTTTAAAGTCAAGGGTAGTTTTGCTTTTTACATATCTAATAAATTATTATCTAAAATTATAAATAATATGAATATGAATTTAAATTTAACTTTAAATTTTTAAAATAAATGAAATTTTTTTAAAAGGATAATTTTTTATTTCTATTTATATGTAATATATATTATATCTTTAGTTTGCTTATCTAACAAAAAAAATAAAACTATTTGATTACTCATAATTTTTAAAAAGTTTGAAATTGTTTATTCAACGGTGTCATTGAACTTTTTAAATATAAATTTATTTCATTATTTATTTAACTTTTTTAATATTTTTTAATTTATAATATTAAAAGGTATTGTCAATTAATTTGGAGAAAAAAATAATATGTAATTGTTTCACAATGATAATTTTTTCATTTAAATATGATATATTTTATATTATATCATGATGAGATGTGTACCAAACACCAAAATAAAATAAAGTTATAATGCTTATTATTATGTGCATATCAAACACATAATATAATAATATTTATCTTATCACTATCTTATTCTATTTTATATAATATCTTGTTTCTATCATACTATGTGCATCAAACGAGTTTTTAGTGTTTAGTATAATTGTTGGGTTAGATGGAATAATATTTGTTTAACCAAAGAGAAAGGTTGTTTGGAGGTAAAAATTTTAGAGATCTTTCATGCTAATCTATTAGTTAAATGGAAGTGTTGTCTTTATGATACAAGTGGTCCTTGGTTTTGAATTGTTATCTTATAAATATGACTCTTTATCACATAATATTCTTGATGGTTTTACTGATCCACATTTTGCTTCTTTGTGGTGGAGAGAATAGCTAAACGTTGTTGCTTTAAAGGTAGGCAGAGGTGATGTGGCTAGTGTTTGGGAGGATAATTGGTTTGGTATGAATGTTTTTTGTCATATATTTCCATCACTTATACTTTGTTTGTAAATAAGCATATTCTTGTTGAGAATATGCATGGTAGGGAAGTTCATTGCAATAGTTGGAATTGAGTGTGGATTTGTCACTTGGTGGAATCTGAGAATTGTTTGGGTTATTATGAATGGTGTTATTTAGTAAATTTTGAAGAAACACAAGAACGATTAGTTGTCAATTTATGAAAGGTTGGTCAAAAACCATCCCCCTATTTAGTGTTACAATAAAAAAGAAACCAATTTTAGACTTTCATTTATTTTTTTTTACTTTCACTTTCTTAACATTCAACATTTTCTTGGTTATTATAATGATATTAATGATAGGTGAATTTGAAAAGAAAATTTGTTTAGAACTTTTTTCCGTTGCATTTGCTTATCTTTGCCTCTTAAGGCCTAATAATGTCGACTCAAGTAAAAAATTTATTTTGCAGTTGGTTTGTATCAAGGGTGGAGAGGAATTTAGATTGGATTAACTATTCTGATTGGTATACGAACCCATTAAAATTTCTAAAATCTATTCGATTGTAATGAATATTAGATGTAATGGATTATAGTACCCCTTATATTTTGTTTTAATATAGTTTTGTTGCTTACAAAAATACAAAATAAAAAGGCTCCTTCCCAAATTTTTCTTTAAAACATTATGAAGATCATACATAAGTAACCTGGTCTGGTGTATCAAAAAGCAGATATGTGAGCCAACATTCCAAACCGACAGTGTCTCTTATTCACAGATTTACACAGCCGGTTCACATACGACAAAGCAACATCAACAATATATGAAGATTGGAACAGGATCCTCTACAGCCGTAACATAGTGCACTAACTGTACGGACTAGGAATCGTTAGATTTGGTGAGGTTAAAAAACATCAGAAACTGCGTTAGAAAATATCCCAGGAAATTTAACACATACTTGTGTAGCTTTGCTATTCATCAATCAATTTCGTATTTTGATGTTCCTTGCTGCTAATAGATATGGACTTTACAAAACATGTAATCAAAATTGAGTGTGTAATTTTATCCTCTAAATCAACTGTGAACAATCGCTATGGCTTTTCGCCAATTCCTATATTATTCTGCTGTTTCAGATAAATATGTGCTACATTGCAACAAATGGTAGTGAAGTTTATACAGCTTCAGCAGAGTTGCCTTGTAAAACGTCTGCATGTTACTGCTTCAAAGAATCAAAGTGAAAATCTACCTTCCTTTCTTTGCAAGTTTTGGATTCTTACACATTCTTATACTTTGAGGGGTGACCTCTACTAGTTCATCTTCTTGAATGTATTCAATGCAGTCATCCAAACTATAATCCAATGGTGTATCAAGAATCACTGCACAAGGGATTAAGGTAAATCAAAATGTGTGTATTTCATATAAAATGGTAATTGCAATGGAGCTGGTTCTCACCTGACTGTTCCTTGTTGGAACGTATATTGGTTGCAGCTTTTTTCTTGCAAACATTCAAGGACAAGTCCCCAGAGCGTTGATGGATGCCAATAATTTGACCTTTATAAACTTCTGCTCCAGGACCGATAAACATATGCCCCCTCTCCTGAGAACTAGCAATTGCATAAGAAGTACTTGTTCCATCCTCAAAAGCAACCTGACAATCCAGAACATGTCATTAATGAATGAAGGAAAGATCCGTGAACAAAATTGTGATATCAAAGTAAGGTCCTCAGTATTATATCAAAGTAAGGTCCCCAGTATTATAATCATCATATGTTTTAAACTTTTAAGGTTGCACTGTGAACAGAAATGTTGACATTACCAGTGAGCCTAGATCTCGAGTACTCATGTCGCCCGCCCAAGGTCCATAGCATTCAAAGACAGTGTTGAGAATAGCTGTCCCTCGGGAAGCAGTTAAAATTGCATTCCGCAATCCAAGAAGGCCACGGGTTGGAATCTTATATTTGAGTAGTGTAGTTCCCTCCGATCTACAATGAAATTAATATTGAAATAATCAGATCAGATGATCTATTAATCTAACAGTTAAAGATCCTCTAAACAGTAAGATGGAAATAATGATATTTAAAATCAATACCTAAGAAAATTAGCTTCATTTCAATGCCATGTTTCCATAAAGGTAAAGATATCTGTTGTATTTATTAGATAGTAAAGGGAATCCTCTAGCCAAATCATTGTTGTTCACATTGGTTTGAAGTTACTTTTCACGATTGTTAGAAGTTATTGTTCAAGCTTATTGTTTCACACACTGTTCACACTGTATCTGCCCTTTCCATCATGTGTTGAGCCTCACCACCCATACCATATGAACCGCCATGAAAAACCAAGCTGGGACCCAAAATTTCGCCTCCATGAGACCAGCAACGCGCCTCCTTTGCTTACGCACGTGATGGCCACGCCCCACCACCCTGACCTCCGTTCACAGCCATTTTTTGTCAGTTTGATCGCCAGCTTCTCCTTGCTCCGCCAGCTTCTCCTTGTTCCGTTTTTGTGGTCAAAATCACATTCTGAGATACTTCGCTTTTGAGGATTTTTTTTTGGGCTACTATTTTTTGTTTGTTTGACTGCCACTGCATTCAGAGGACATTTTTGGTGCTGTTTATAGCTGTTGGGTCTCTTTATTGGTGTGTTCAGCAGCCTCTTGATTGCTATTTGAAGGTTTTTTATTCTACTGAGCAAGACACAATTGATCATACGTGGGGTGATAAATCTGTTGTGGTTTCAGCCTTGAATGTTGCTTATACTGGCTCTAAGAGTACTTGGATTCTTGATTCCGGTGCCACTCATCACATGATATTTGATTCTCAATCTTTTTTGAAGTGTATAACTCCTTCCGATATTCCTTATATTATTGTTGCAGATGGTTCTCATACTCTTGTTGATGGTTGTGGAGACATTGACTTTCAATCTTTCGAATAACCTTATCTATATTAGTAAGCTTACAGAGGATAAAAATTGTGCAGTAATCTTCTTTCATTCTCATTGTACCTTTCAAGTTCTTGCAACGGAGAAGACAATTGAAGTTGCTAAGAAATATAGAGGGTTACTATTTGTTAGATGCACGAACTGGTCAGAAGGTGTTGTCTTCTGCACTTCAATCTCAATCAGAGTGCATTCTTCTGCCTCACAAATATGGCTCCACCAGCATAAGCGCCTTGGTCATCCTTCTTTTCCATTAATGAAATGTATGTTTCCATCTTTGTTTTCAAAACAATCCAATGAGTCTTTTAAATGCGACATATGTCAGTTTTCTAAGCACCATTGGACTACTTTTCCATCTAGTTTCACTAAAAGTGTTGAACCTTTTGATTTTATTGATTCTGATGTTTGGGAATCTGCTCCTATTTCTAATATTTCTGGTGCAAGATGGTTTGTCTCCTTTATTGATGATTGTTCCTCAAGTAACTTGAATTTTTTTTTATGAAGGATAAATCAGAAGCACCTCAATTATTCATTCAAATTTTACAATGTGGTACAGGCACAGTTTGGGAAAGTCACTAAAAGATTACATTCTAATAATGGAAAGGAATATGATAATCACAACCTTTCAAGCTTTAATAGTAAACAGGGTATTATCCATGAATTTACATGTGTTGAAACTCCACAACAAAATGGAATTGCAGATAGAAAGAATTGCCACTTACTTGAAGTTACTCAAGCTCTTCTCTTCCAAAAGTCTGTTCCAAAATCATATTGAGGTGAAGCAATGTTGACTGTTGTTCCAATTAATCGAATATCATCTCGTGCTATAGGTAATGTTAGTCCTGTTCAATTTATGATCTCACTTTTTCCTTCTGTTTCAGTTATATAGATTCTTGAGTCTCGAGTATTTGGATGTGTTGTTTTTGTCCATGTTCATAAATAACACCAATTAAATTGGATCCTCGTGTAGTTAGATGTGTCTTTGTGGGTTATCCTTCTAACAGAAGAGGGTACAAATGTTATCATCCTCACAGTCATAAGTACTTTGTTTCAAAAGATGTCACATTTCATGAGAATGTGTCTTACTTTCCCTTAACCACTCATGACATTCCTTCTCTTAGCCTTGCTTCTGAATCTGAGTCGCCTATTGAATCGGCACCTTCAGCACCAATTCTAATGTATCAGAGAAGAAGTAACCCCGACCTGCTCCAAAAACAACTTCAATTGCCTGAGCCAGAGGCATGTACTAAAAACAATTCTTCTATGGGTGATTTTCATATTCCTGATACTTGTGAAACTGAAAATGATGTTTCTATTGATGATTCTCATATTTCTAATAATTGTGATACTGATCTGAATGATTTACCCAATATTTTGAGAAAGGATAAAAGATCTTGTGCCTCTAAATACAGATATCCTATTTCTCAATTTGTCTCTTCTAAGCATCTTTCTTCGCAGTACCAAGTTTTATTGCAGCACTTGATGCTGTGAGAATCCCATCATCTGTTCACAAAGCATTGAAAGATAAAAATCGGATTCAAGTTATGGATGAAGAAATGAAAGCACTTGAGAAAAATGGGAGTTGGGGGACTGTTGAAAGGCGAGGTAAGAAGCCAGTTGGATACAGGTGGATCTATACAGTAAAACACAAACCAGAATTTTCCCCTCCAAGAATTTGAGAGCTTGGTCTCTCCCTTCCCGATAACCACTCAGAATTTTCCTCCTTTCCTTTTTCTCATTTTCCTACTTTTATTTGCATCATAACTGCTCTAGAGCAGCAGTTACTGCCTGATTTACAACTTAAACTGACACAATAACTGTCTACATAAGAAATAACCGCCATACAAATTCAGTTCCCACTTAAAATTCTAACTCTTGACCCTCCTCTTATAATATTTAGTTATAAGAGGCCTAACAATTCTCCCTCCCAAAAGAGTCACCTTGTCCTCAAGGTGAAAAGAAGGGAATTGCTCCATAATGGTCTCAATAGGTTCCATGCTTCAAAATCTGGTAGGTCCTTCCACTGAATCAACACTTCTGCTATGCCACTAGGAGCATTGCGGATATCTTGTACAACAGCAACTTGCAATTCTAGTTCCTCTGAGAGCATAGGTGGCAAAGGTTGAGGGGTAGCTGAAGAAGAGATGGCCTTCTTAAGTAGGGACACATGAAACACGGGATGTATCTTACTCTCTGGTGGAAGAGCTAACTCAAATGCAACTGCTCCAATCTGCTTTGAAATCTGATATGGTCCGTAAAAACGAGGACTTAATTTCTCATTTCTCTTCTTAGCCAAGGACCGCAATCTGTAGGGCTGTAATTTCAAATAAACCCAATCTCCAACCACTAGTGAAATAGAATGCCGGGATTGATCAGCGTACTTTTTCATCTGATTCTGAGCTGTGACCAAATTGCTTTTTAGAGCATGCAATATTTGGTCCCTATCTTATGTCATGATGTTAACTTCTTCAACAACCGAAGGAATAGTAGTCCTTTTTAGGAGATGAGGTGGGTCTCGACCATATAGTGCCTTAAAGGGGGTTAATTTAAAGAGCTATGATAATTGGTATTAAACCAAAATTCTGCCCAACTTAGCCACTTTGGCCATTGTTTGGGCTTAGTGCCTGTGAGGCATCTCAAGTATGTTTCCAAACATCTATTGACTACTTCGGTTTGTCCATCTGTTTGAGGATGGTAAGAAGAGCTAAATTTGAGTCTCGTACCCGCCATTTTGAACAACTCCAACCAAAAATGGCTCAGGAAAATCTTATCTCTGTCAGACACAATAGTAGAGGGGAAACCATGTAACTTTACTACCTCTTGAAGGAACATTTCAGCAACATCTTTTGCAGTGAAAGGATGGCTAAGTGCTAGAAAATGAGCATATTTAGTCAATCTGTCCACCACTACGAGAATGACATTTTTACCTTGAACCTTAGGTAATCCTTCAATGAAATCCATAGATATATCAGCCCAAACCTGATTGGGTATAGGTAGAGTTGAAGAAGGCCTGCAGGAGACAAAGCTTGATACTTGTTCAGTTGACACACCTCACAATTAGCCACATGCTGCTGGATATCTTTTCTCATGCCCTCCCAATACACAACCTCAGAAATTCTTTTATAGGTTCTGAAAAAACCAGAGTGTCCCCCCACTGCGGAGTTGTGAAATTCTTGTAGCAAAATGGGAATCCTTGAAGATCCTTTCGGTAGTACCAATTTCCTCTTATATAGCAATTTTTTATTTTGAAATGTATAGCCTAGATGAGCATTATGATCTTGGATTAGATCATGTATCAATTTTTGTAACTTAGGATCTCGATAAGTTTCCGACTCCCAATCTTCCACCTCTTCAAAGTGAACTGAAGACAAAGCTGCAAATGTCATCTTTCTAGAAAGTGCATCAGCTACACCATTTTCTTTTCCAGCCCTATAATGGATTTCAAAGTCCAGTCCCATGAGTTTTGAAGTCCACCTAAAATATTCTTCACCCATTACTCGTTGTTCTGTTAGAAATTTGAGGCTTTTTTGATCGGTGATGATGACAAAATGCCTCCCTAGCAGGTAATGTCGCCACTTTTGAACAGCCATCATAATAGCCATCAGCTCTTGTTCATAAACTGACTTAGATTATGCTCTGTCAGATAATGTTTGGCTAAGAAAAGCCACTGGTCTCCCCTCCTGCAATAAAACTGCACCCAAGCCCTTGTTAGATGCATCAGTTTCTATGGTAAAAGTTTTAGTAAAATCTGGAACAGTTAGTGTTGGTAATTCTGCCACCAATCTCTTGAGTTGTTCCAAGGCAGCTTGGGCTTCACTATTCCATTGGAAATTGTCTTTCTTCAAAAGTTGGGTCAAAGGCCTAGCTATCTTGCCATAATCTCTGACAAATCTTCGATAATACCTTGTCAGCCCCAAAAATCCTCTTAAGGCCTTGATGTCCTTGGGTGTTGGCCAATCTAGCATAGCTTCAATCTTCTTTGGATCTGCTGCAACTCCACCGGCTGAGATGATATGACCCAAATAGTCTAATTGAGTCTGCCCAAAAGTGCATTTTTTCTTGTTGGCAAATAATTGATTCTCTTTCAACAAAGCTAGGACAGCCCTTAAATGTCTTTGGTGCTCCTGTTCATCTGTACTGTAAACCAAGATGTCATCGAAGAAAACCAACACAAACTTTCTCAAGTACGGCCTTAACACTTCATTCATAAGGGATTGAAAAGTAGAAGGAGCATTCGTAAGTCCAAAAGGTATGACAATAAACTCATAATGCCCCTCATGAGTTCTAAAAGCTGTTTTTGAAATGTCTGTTTCCCGCATCCTAATTTGATGATACCCTGATTTCAGGTCCAATTTTGAAAAGATCACTGCGCCTCCCAATTCATCAAGCAGCTCATCAATAATAGGAATAGGGAACTTATCTGGTATGGTTATCTTATTCAAAGCCCTGTAATCTACACAAAAGCGTCACCCGCTATCTTTTTTTTTCACTAAAATGATTGGGCTAGAATAAGGGCTCACACTTGGTCTAATAATACCAGAATTCAACATATCATCTACTAATCTTTCTATTTCATTTTTTTGATAGTGAGGGTACCTATAAGGCCGTATATTGGGAATATTGGCACCTTCCTTCAAAATAATAGCATGGTCTTGTCTTCTAGTAGGGGGTAGCCCTTGAGGTTCTTGAAAAACATCACCATATTCTTCTAAAATAGCTGCTGTCCATTCTGGATTGTCATCTGTAACTTCAGTTTTGGCTTGTAGTTGATGGTATTCCACTAAGAATCCTTGGCCTTGATCATTTAACGCTTTCAAAAGGGATTTTAGAGATGCTACAGCTCTAGTTAAATCGGGGTCCCCTTTCAAAGTGTGATAACCATTTCCAATAGGAATTCTAAGTGTCAACTCACGGAAATTGGCTCTAATTTCTCCCAGGCCAGCCAACCATTCCATCCCCGACACTACATCCACTCCTCCAAGATCAAAGACATAAAAATCTTGTTGCACTTTGAGTCCTTGTATCACCAATTCTAATTGAGGACACACTCCTTCACAATCAAGTTTTCTCCCATCTCCTACTTCCACCGTGTATATGGAGGTTGCAAACATTTGCAAATTATGTTCCTTCACAAAAGTGGCTGAAATGAAATTATGTGAAGCTCCACAATCTACAAGGACCATAACATGTTCCTGGCCAATCATTCCCCATAACTTAATGGTTTTTTTCGAAGTGAGACCAGCAATGCTACACATAGACAATTTGAGGTCTTTCAATTCTTCCTCCACTTCCACTAGATTCGATTCCTGCAATTCACATTTCTCATCTTCCTCACCCAAAACCAGCACGTGCAACTGCTTGTTAACACACACATGGCCTGGACTAAACCCCTTTTGTGATTTCTCTTGCATTTCAGCCTCGGTTAACCTTCTGAATCCTCTGCCTCTGAAAGTTCCAGCGGGCTTTGCAACACTTCCTTCGCTTGAAGAACTTCCAACTCCTGACGTTGTAGTTTGCGTTTGTTGCTTTACCCCTGGTTCCCATGTCACCGTTCTAGTATTATTGAAAGTTCTCATTGGTTTACCCCCAGAAGACGCGGAACTGCTCCCCTTGTTGATTAAATTGTTCTTCTCATCAACTCTCTGAGCGAAGTCCATTAATTCCGCAAGAGTCTCCACTGGGTGTAATTTTAATTCTGCCCTTATCACTTCCTTAAGTCCATTCAAAACAATTCCTTTCAAATATGCTGGTTTTGCACATTTGAGTGGGCCTGCGTATAGTTCAAACTTTTCTCGATACTCTTCGACTGACCCTGTTTGTTTGAGACTTAGTAACAATTCAAAAGGACTTTCAACCATAGATGGTTGGAAACGCTTAATCACAGCAGCACGAAAATCATCCCAAGTAGGATGTTGAGCAAAAAATTCCCACCATTGGTACCATGTCAAAGCCTTTCCCTCCATAGCCACCATTACCGCTTGCAACTTCTCTGCCCCAGACATTCCTTTCAGATCAAAGTATCTTTCCACCCTAGTCGTCCATCCATACGCATCTTCACCATCAAAGACGGGTATTTCTAATTTCCTCCACCTTTTGACCCTGTTTCGCGAGTCTAGGGAATTTTCTGGCCTCTCTCCACACAACGCAGCGCAACTCCCATCGCTGGAATCATCTTCCTGCCTCGCGTGAATTAGCCTGACAACATTATCCAAGTCATTCAATTGGCGCCTGGCTTCCAACCGCTCCACCCTCTCTTATTCCATATGTTTTTCCCATGTTTCCCGCAAAGCCAGCAACCCTTCAAACCCTCATTCCATAACTTCCATATGTGCTTCCATACTGCGTGCTTCCATATTGCGCGTAAATACCATAAATTTCTCCTGGATTTTTGTTGCTTTGATACCAGTGTTGGAACTGGTTAGTACATAATTGAAATGGGAAACTAAATTCTTTATTGAATTTAAACAGAATGTGTGTTTACAATTTTATTTAGGCAAAATTGATAAACTTGTTACAGAATTATCCCTTCCAAGAATTTGAGAACTTGGTCTCTCCCTTCCCGATAACCACTTAGAATTTTCCTCCTTTCCTTTTTCTCATTTTCCTACTTTTATTTGCATCATAACTGCTCTAGAGCAGCAGTTACTGCCTGATTTACAACTTAAACTGACACAATAACTGTCTACATAAGAAATAACTGCCATACAAATTCAGTTCCCACTTAAAATTCTAACTCTTGACCCTCCTCTTATAATATTTAGTTATAAGAGGCCTAACAGATATACTCAGACATGTGGCATTGATTATGAGGAGACATTTGCTCCCTTGGCAAAGATTAATATTGTTCGGATCTTACTATCCCTTGTTGCCCACTCTGGACAGGAACTACACCAGTTTGATGTAAAAAAATGTTTTCATACATGGAGACTTAAAGGAGGAGGTGTGTATGGAGATTCCACCAGGCTTTGGTCTCACAGGTGGAGTCAACAAAGTGTGTCAATTGAAGGCCTTATATGAACCAAAGCAGTCCCCTCAGGCATGGTTTGGAAGGTTTACAAAGGCAATGGTTTGCTTAGACTATAAGCAAAGCCAAGGAGGTCACACTTTATTCTTCAAACATTCAAAAGGAGAAAAACTAACTATACTTCTTGTTTATGTTGATGATATTAGTGTTACTAGAGATGATTTAACTGAGACAATTGCTCAAATAGAAATTATCAGCAGAGTTTGAGATGAAGAACCTTGGGCAACTCAAATATTTCTTGGGAATTGAGGTAGCCTACTCAAAGTAAAACATTTTTATCTCTTAGAAGAAGTATGTGCTTGATCTTTTGCAGGAAACAAGCAAACTTGGATGCAAACCTGCAAGTGTTCCCATTGAACAAAATCATAGGATGAGCTTTGAGGAAGAAAGTGCAAAAGTTGACAAGGGTCAACTTTAGAGATTAGTGGGAAAATTAATTTACTTGGCACACACTAGGCCGTATTTGACATATGCAGTAAGTGGCGTTGAGCCAATTCATGCATAATCCGAGGGTGAGACACTTGCAGACTGTAGATCCTGTTCTACAATATCTCAAAGCCACTCCAGGGAGATGAATCTTGTTTAAAAGAGGTGGAAGTGTGACTTTGGAGGCTTACACTGATATTGATTATGCAGGTTCAGTGAATGATAGAAGATCTACTTTAGGATATTGTACCTTCCTATGCGGAAACCTTGTTTCTTGGAGGAGTAAGAATCAAAGCGTAGTTACTCGATCAAGCGTTGAGGTAGAATTTCGAGTTATGGCACTAGGAATTTGTGAGCTATTATGGATGAAACTTGTGCTAGAAGATTTAAAGATAAAATATGAAGATCCTATGAAGTTATTTTGTGACAATAAATCGCAATCAGTATTGCTCATAACCCCATTCAACTTGACATAACAAAACACATTGAGATAGACCGACATTTCATCAAAGAGAAGTTGGATAGTGGATTGATAACTACAGCCTGCATTCCTTCTAGGCATCACCTGGCACATGTGTTGACAAAGGGCTTACCAATCGAAAGATTCAACCAACTTACTTGCAAACTGGGAATAATAGATATCCATTCACCAGCTTGAGGAGGTGTTGTAAATATATTATTTGATATTGTGTAATTGTTTATATAGTTTTTATTTAGCCCGTTAATTAGGCCCATTAAGTTTATCATAGTCTATTTAAATAGTTTAGTGATTGTACTCCTGTTACAATAAAAGTAGTAGCAAAGCAATTTACATACCCAACTCCTTGCATATCAAACATTTGCCCTCGTCTCTTGCCAAGAAGTTCAACAACTGCTCCCATGTGCACTTCCGGTACCTCCACAGTTGCAATCTGCAACCATTCCACCAATTAAATATGTATGAAATGTGTGAGAAAGTGACTTTTTAGGAGACTCAGTAACTCAACTAAAAACTTTTAAACAACACAAAGCTTTCACTAACAATCCCAATCTTTATATTTAGTATAAACAAAAAGAACAAGTTCCTACATTTAATTGTAATATCCCTGTTCAATTCATAAAAAATTAATTAGACATTTATGTACAAGAAGGGCAACCTTGAGCCATAAAGTTACCGCCGTGACAGGGTCAACAGAAGTATCAGTCCCATTGTGAATTTATATAACATCATCTTAATTTATTTGCACAACCAATAATGCTGATTCTCCAAGTGAAGGTAATAAAAGCTCATTTTTAGTGCAGTGATTATTGGAGACATTGTTAACTAAAAGTCCATCACTATGATAGGGATATTTATAGTTTCCAACTGAATTTCATGTAACAGATCACACAGTAAAAATAAAGCAATTAATCATGTCATTTAGGCTAGTTTTTGTTCTTAAATAAGCACGTCAGTTCCAAAGGAAAATAACTTGGATTCTTCATCTGTCCAATGACTGAGTCATGTCTAGTTTTCTCTTTTTTAATATTTAAATAGCAAGAAAACTTTGATTGGAAGTTTACCTCATATGGCTCCAACACTTTATCATTCACCTTCTTGTTGATAACTTTGGGAGGCCCAACCATGAACTCAAATCCTTCCCTTCGCCTACATATTGCATTATTATTTGAAGAAATTGGATTATTAATGAGAAATAGAATATATTCACTTGCACACACACTTACATATTTTCAATGAGTATAGTGATATGCAAAGTTCCACGCCCACTGACAACGAATGTATCAGCTGTTTCACCATCTTCAACCTTCATAGCCAGATTTCTTTCAAGTTCACGATAAAGCCTGTCCCTTAAATTCCTACTGGTAACATACTTTCCCTGGAAAGTGCAAAATAAGTTTTAGCGGGTCTCTTACATCACTGTGAAACTACTTAACAAATTACCAAGAAAGCTGAACCTAATAGCAATTATTGTGTACAACAAAGAGCATCAAGAATTGGGATATGGTCATAGTAAAAGATTCAAATAGAAGAAATTTTTTACAGGCATAAAATATTAATCTATAGACAAACCTCACGACCGACGAAGGGCGAAGTGTTTATGGAGAAAGACATTTTCACTGTTGGTTCTTCCACTTTGATAGAAGGTAATGGCTTTCCAGTCAGTTTATCCGCAATTGTCTCCCCAATCTGCGTTGTAATGGCTAATAAGGTTACTGAAATGCAAGATTATGCACTTCATCAAGAACATTCAACCTTTACCTGAATATCAGAAATTCCACACACTGCACAAATATCTCCAGCCTCCACCCTTTCGGCAGGGACCCTAATGAATTTTTCGTACACATAAAGCTCACTAACCCTTGCATATCTACATGAATCTTCTGATGTACATACCTGGACAGAATCATCGTATAAGTGGTAAGCAGCGTAAAACTAAAATCCTCTATTTACCAGTCACAGTGGACTTTGTTTGCAACAAAACGGTAATGCAAAATTGACATTAACGCCTTAATAATATCTGCTCCACCTCACCCATAAATTTAAAAGGACTCAAACATATGGGAATAGTGAGTTAGTACTTAGTAGAAGTGAGTCTCAGACTAAAAATGCATTTGTTATTAAGCAAACTATAATTATTATGCACAAATATTCATCACCTGGTCCAAATAGTGAAGTATTAGCATGGAGAAATTCAAAAGTTGAACAATAAAAATAAAGGAAAATGATTACACACCTTGACTTCCATGCCTTTTTCTAAAACTCCAGCTTCCAAGCGCCCAATTGCTATACGTCCTTTATGTCCTTCAAACTCGGTACTTGTAACCTAGTTGATGAATAAGTGTAAGGCAAGATTACAGGCTAGGTATTATATATATGAATAACTTCACATACGTTGGTTCATGCCACGATGTTTAAAAATGAAACTTGAGAGTTTATTGGTATTTTGAAATTTTTTATGGTCTATTAAAACTACAATGGACTGCAGAGCATATCCTCCAAATTTTATAAATGGTTGTGTGTGTCTATAAAGAAATGGCATAATCCAAGTTAAGTAGAAATTAGACAGGATTGCCATGCATTTTTTCCCTTAATGGAATCAAAAGGAAAAGATCTTCATCTACTTCTTTTATCTATGTTTCCCTTGCAGTGGTAAATTAGTAGGAGCACACAGTTAGGAATATACAACATGACATCAATGAACAACTGAATTTAAAAAGATTGAGAAGTAACATTGTAAGCAACTACTAACAAGCATTTGGAGTGAGCCATCTTTATCGATACGTGGACCAGGGATACATCTGATGATGGATTCAAACAATGGCCCAAGGTCATCAGCCAGATCTTCAGGAGACAACCCTGCTTTCCCTTTTATTCCACTTGCATATATTACCTGAAAGTCACACTGCAAAAAGCCAAAAAAAAAACTTTACAAATACTGACACAATTACAATCCTTTAAAATTCAAACGCAATTGATATGTTAGTATTTACCAGTAAACAACATTCAAAATCTTAAAGAAATCACAGTTGAACTGACTACTGAAAGACTTCCAAGTTCCAACCAAATTTGTAAAGCACACAGAAAACAAACTATTTGAGTTATATCGCAAGCATACTTGTTCATCTGTTGCATTTAGTTCAATGAAGAGCTCAAAAGTAGAGTTGACGACAAAATCAGGGCGAGCAGAAGGCCTGTCTATTTTGTTCACAACCACAACAACCGCATGGCCAAACTCTAAAGCCTTCTTTAAGACAAATCTTGTCTGCGGCATTGGCCCTTCAACAGAATCTACCTACAAAAACAAAGAGAAGCTTGATAAACCATATATATTACAAGAAGCCACATTTTCAGGTTTCAAAAAACAACGCATTTTTGTTAGAGGGAATGTGCAACACATTTTGTAGCAGAGGGAAGCGGAACTTTGTTTCTTATAAGCAAAATTCCCCCCAAAGAATAAGGATATATTATTACAGTCCAAATAGTTGAAAATAAAAAGGTGAGAAATTTAAAAATTCCTAGCATTCAGAAATCTCAGACCAATATTGATAACTATTTTAGGTGTGAAGACATGAAAGGAATGCATAAAATTGATCATTTAGAATAAAAGTTAGAAAGGATTCTTCTTCAAATACAACAATTTCTAGCACTTGAAACTAGTTTGTATGAAAAACCTGAGTTGTGGAAGTATTGATCCAACCTATTAGAAACAACCAGCTCCTCCACACACACCCAACCCAACTAACAAAAAGGAAAAGAATGTGGCAAAATGCAGGAGGGTTGCATCAGTGAAAACAATATTTTCCTTCACTAAGTAACAAGCAGCTTCCAAAATCAAAAACAGTCAATTTCAGTTGTGCAAAAAGATACACAAGTCTTTTGGGATTTACAAAAAAGAGTCGGAGTAAGTACCACTAGAAGGATTCCTTCCACCATATTCAAGATGCGTTCAACTTCACCACCAAAATCAGAGTGACCTGGAGTATCAATTATATTAATCTTGGCATCTTTATAAGTGACGGATGTATTTTTACTCAATATAGTGATTCCTCTTTCACGCTCCAAATCATTAGAATCCATTATCCTTTCTTGTACAAATTGATTATCACGAAACACCTACACAAAAACCAACAAATATATCAACAAAATCATCTACGCTCACAATTTTCTCAAAAATTCATAAACAATTAAAAACCTACATTTACAAAAATAAAGTTTCCATCACATAGAAATCAACATGCAAAACGAGCAACAATCACAATATTTATAAACTTCAATTGTAATACCTTAGTTTGTCTAAGCATGGCATCAACGAGAGTTGTTTTTCCATGATCAACATGAGCAACAATTGCAATATTCCTAACATCTTCTCTTCTCATCAATTTCTTCTTTTCTAAATTGCAAATAAAAATCAACACATCCAATCAAAATTTCTGAGTTACAAATAAACAACGCAAATATAAACTATAGAGAGTGTGAATTACCGGTTTTAGGCTCAGTTACTTCAGAAATTGAACATTTAATCGGCTTATTGTTCCTGGTAGCGAATCGAAGCACTGATTTGGAAGAAGATAAGGGAAGTGCGAAGCGTTTGTTACGCTTAGAGAAAAAGAGTGGAGAAGAAGAAGTCTTGGGAAGTGTTGTGGTGGTGAAGAATGAAGAGTTTTGAAAAGTGAGTGCCATTTTCTCCATTTTCCCTCACTCACTCTCTCTGTGTAATGCGTTGAGATTACACAGAAATGAGAAATGAGAAGGATGAGGGATTGGGGATTGGGGAAAAGAGTGTGAGGCTATGAATTAATTTTTTTTGTTTATATCGTTTAGTTTCGAAAGTTGAGAAATGAAATATTAGTGGCACAGGAATGGATACGATACTGTTAGTTTACTGTGTGGGGATTAGCCAACTAGGTTTCGCCGTCAATGCATCTACGTACGGATTACTTTCTTCCACATCATCCATTCCAACGTTGCTTACCATTACCACATCATCCATAAGGTCCCTAAGCATTGTTAATACTATAATTAATCTTATTGCTAATTATCATTTTGTTTTATCATTAGACCACATATAATTTAGTCATCATGTGGTTAAATTTATGGCTAGATTATTTGGAGTTTACTTTAATTATTATTTTTAAATTTAAAAAAGTGTTTGAGTTTTCAAACAGAAACCAATTTTATTACTCAAAATAGATTCTACTTTAATTAAAGTTTGGAGTTTTTGCAGTAATTTTGGAAATTAATTTTAAAACTATTATTGTGTGGCAAATACATGTTTGTTGGATTCCTTCATTTTTTTTTTCATAATAGTCTTCCACAACTACTTTTATTTTCATATATGGAAGGTATTGATTCACTTACTTGTTTCCTTTCATTTTGCCAATTGTTCTTGTGTATTGGTTGTTTAATCAGCCATGTGCTATTAGTTAATTGATAATTACGAATATTTATTGATATATTCAAAAGTTAGTTAATTTGACTTCTTTTTACTGCTTTTTCTTAATCTTCTCTTTTAGTTTGACTTCATCTTACGGTTTTTTCTTAACCATCTCTTTAAATGACAGTAGTATATGTACCCGTGTGACCCATGAGACACAAGTTAGAATTGTGAATGTGTTTATAGTTTCTAAATTTCATTGCATAAAATATAAATTTCTATCCAAAAGTCTTAAATAAATTTCTAATTTATAAAATACAAATGTGAATTATGATTATCATAAATATAATTCAATAATAAGGAGGTTGATGATTGGTAAAAAAATATATTATCTAAAAGATATTGAAAATTTCAGAGATAAAAATTATTGAAGGATTTCCTCATTTATTATAATGTCTTTTATCTTTCACTGAAAAAAGTCCCAACAATCTTAAAGATTTCAAACATGTATAAAAACTTTACTCAACTTAAGTTCCCTATAAGAAGATAACCAAATAAGTAGGACTCATTGGTGGCAAAAAGACAAGAATTTAGACCCAGAAAAAGCTTTTAAAGCTGAAATTACTTCATGATATCTAAAGCCACTTGTTCCACTTTGTCCCAAGCCACCTGTTGGCACTCCTTAACGAACTTCCCATGAAAGGTTGAACCATTAAAGAAATCTCAATTGAAATTCACATATCTTAAATCCCAAATAAAGAATGTGAGAACTAAAACAGGACACTACACCAATAATGAGTATATATAGCACCCCTTTTTCAGCACTTTTTTGAAAAAATGTTGTTGTTACATTTATTAAAAAATATGAAACTTTTATATAGCATTTTTATTACAAGTGTGGTAGTAGGCCTAACCTTTAGATAACGCTTGTTAGTAAAACAATGTTATAAGTATATATATTAAAAAGCACTTTGTTGTGAAGCGTTGTCTTAGGTCCAATAAAAAAGAATTTTTTTTTTTTAATCTTAGAAAGCACTTTTCTTGAAAATGCTATATAATGTTTATAGCACTTAATTAAAAGCATTGTCACTGTAGTGTTGTCTATAATAAACCAAATTATAAAAAAAATTACAAAAATTAAAAAATGATATATTGAAACATACGCACGTCCAACAAAAACCCGCCTTGGTTCTTCTTCTTGGCCAAAACCTTCATCTTCTTCGATCATCTCTCCGTTGCATGTTGCCTCTAGAAACCCTAAAAAGAGAAACATGATATCGTGAAACCAGAAACATGTAAAACCCCATAAACTTGAATTCCAGAAATGTGAAACGCAGAAATATGGCCTTATCTTCTTCTTCCCGAATCGATTTTGAAATGCAAATGCAAGATACCCAGAAAACGCAAATGGAGAAACCTAAAAACTCAAAAATTGAGTTCAGCAACGCAAGCGCAATAAACCCAAAAACACAAACACAAAACCCATAAACGAGAAACCCATAATCAAGAAATCTTGTTTAATCCTCTACTTTTGTCACTGGATCGCATCTTCTCACGATTGTAAGTCTCTATAACCTTTTATAAGAAAAATATTTCATCATTTACATTGATTAATTTTAGGTGTTGATTTATTATTTGTTTTCAGGTTTTACCAAATTTGTAGTAAGATCACAACTCTACTTTTGTAACACCCCGAGTTTAAAACACAACGCGAGTGTTTTTTTTTTAAACCAAAATAAATAAAAGAATATTTTTCAATTTACTTCAGAATGATTAAAATCAATTCAAATTAAATATCATTCGACATCGTAATCCAAAATAGAGAAGTAATTAAATAATTACATCACGATTAATTAAGTAAATTATTTTTGGGAATTTAATTCTTCAAAATATATCAAAATAAAGATACATCCAACAACTGTATCCTGGACCCGCCAAAATATTATCAGAGTGTAGAAAAATATTAGCGGAAAAGTTATACAATAATTCCCAAAATAACCAATTACATTCCCCAAACTCAAGACCCTATACAAAAGTCTAGTCTGATCATGCACTAAGCTACAGTAGCAAGTAATTTCCACCACCTCCTCCACAAGTCTTGTCTTCACCCCAGTGGTTTGTCCCTCTACGTTGTCCACGAATACTCCGTACGTGAAAATCAGGGGAAACTAACGACGTCTCTGTCGTTAGTGTAACCGTCGGTGGGACGGGTTTGGGTATCATCTGAGGGCAAAGCCCAATTTCCACAATAATAGTAAAGGGTCACCGACCAAAATTAACAATTAACACATAGCATTTATATCGCAATATCAAACATATCCATGGCATATCATAATACAATGATGATAAATAAGGATGCTCATTTTGAAATTTCATGACATGTATGCCTTTTCAAATAGAAACCAATTAATATGGAAAACATGTTGTAAGTACAACTAACACTTCAGCAATCACATTCATTCATCAGAAATTCAGATTTTATAAAGTACTTACACACATCAATTTCCAATCATCAACATATATCCAAATCATGACCCACCGGTCAATCACATCAATTTCCAATCATCAACGTATATCCAAACCCTAAGTCGCTCAACAGACCAGCACGTTTTACATATACCAAGGTACAGTCGCTCAACAGACCAGTACCAGTGCAGTCGCTCAACAGACCAGCACTCGTGCAATCGCTCAACAGATCAGCACGTTTTTGCACATTTCAGGGTACAGTCGCTCAACAGACAAGTACCAGTACAATCGCTCAACAGACTAGCACTCGTGCAATCGCTCAACAGATCAGCACGTTTACGCATTACTCTGTGGCCCATCGCGGGTACCACCTGACTATGCAGTGCGTGAACATGCAATGTTTTCTCTTCACTGAAAACAATATGCAACATCAGTAAAATTCAACCTTTCCATCATTTCCCCAAAATATCTCAACACAATTAATTTCATTATCATCACATCAATAATTAAACATTCAAGCATCTCATCATTACCACTTCACATTATCTCAAAACTCCATTCTTAATTATCATAAGTCTTCCCAATGTTCCCCTGACTCTTAAAATTCATAAAACAGTGTTTAAAACTGAGATTTCTGGAAAAACACGAATCTGTATTCGAATACAGCTTCCTTGTATTCGAATACATAAGCCAAAACAGTGCAGAATCAACACTCTGTATTCGAATACAGCTTCCTTGTATTCGAATACAGAGGCTGTCACAGTGCAAAAATCAGTATTTTCACAACATCAGTAGAGGTCTCAAAAGATTCATCATTACCACTTCAAATTATCACAAAACTCCATTTTAATTTGTCACAAACCTTCCCAATTGCTCCCCAACACTTAAAGTTTATAAACAATGTTTAAAACTCTGGATTTCTAAAAAACACGAATATGTATTCGAATACAGCTCCCTTGTATTCGAATACAGAAGATAAAACTGCAATTTCAACACTCTGTATTCGAATACAACATACTTGTATTCGAATACAGAAGACAAAATAGTGTATATTCAGCATGTTTCCCAATATCATTAAAGGTTTCCAGAACCTCATCATCTCCTCTTCAAAACTATTTCAAAAACTCCATTTTAAATCATTTCAAACCTTCCCAATGTTCCCCAACACTTAAAGTTCACATGACAGTGTCTGAAACTTGATTTTCTGAAGAAAAAAACACGAATCTGTATTCGAATACAGCTCCCTTGTATTCGAATACAGAAGCAAAAATAGTGAAAATCAGCATCCTGTATTCGAATACGAGGGTGTTGTATTCGAATACATATGCGAATACAATGTTAAAATTTCACTTCTGTATTCGAATACGACAGGGTCGTAGTCGAATACAGATGCTAAGTCAGAAGCAATAATCCTTCATCTATATTCGAATACAGAAGCTCGTATTCGAATACAAGTTCAAAAATTTGGATAAAACAGAAGCTTTTCAGGTTGTACTCGAATACACTCATGCCGTATTCGAATACACCTTCGAATTCAGTGAAATTTTCCTGAAACTTCAACACATTTTCAAACTTTTTCCTTTGAAAAACCAACACAACACCAAAACAGATTCAGCATTCTTTTGAACCACAAAACTCAAGCATTTTTCATCAAGAACAGATTGTCCAGAAAAACACTTTCATCATTCTAAATCCTTTTCTTTTGAAAACATCAACAACACTAGAATCACCCAAAACAGAATGTCAACTCCCCCACAAAACAGACATTTTTACACGTTTACATTTGGATCATTTCTTAAAACACATGCAAGATATTTTCCAGTATTCTTACACAGTCAAAACAACATGCAAAGCATTTTCCAGCTTTCTCACACAAACAGAACAACACTGATGTATTCAGCCAAAACAGCAAACATCACATAACATCAAACATCAACAGAATGCATTTCTCGCATTTTATAACAACATGCAAAACAGTTTTATGAACATGCATTTTGATCATCTTCAAAATAACAAGCAAAGCATTTTTCAGCTTTCCCATACAGACAAAACAGCATTTAGGTAACCACCAAAACAGCAACATCACATATTGTTAAAATTTCAACAGAAAGCATTTTTCATCCTTCAAAGTGACATGCAAACAGTTTTTTCTTCAAAAACAGTAATGAAACAACATTAATGCCATAACAGTATGCATTTACAGCCCTAATGCAAACTAGAAAGTGGAAGGTGCCCTTACCCCTGTTACGTTTATGCTCCCGTTCACGTTTCTGCATCAGAAATCGGTGAAGTCTCTATTTGCATTTGCCGCTACCAAAGTGGGCTGTCTAGCTCCGTAATGAGGAGAGGAACAACTTTTGTTCTGGGCACTTGGTGTTTCGGTGCTTGGATTTCCAAGTAATCTCACTTTTGAGGAACTCTTTTTTTTTTGAACGTGAAACAGAAATCAGAATGGGATGAAGAAGGGATACGGTTACTGTTACATGCAGTATGGAGGAGGAAAGGTTTTCTGACTTTGCCCTTCCTTCTCACTCCTATAAAGAGGCATATGTGGGTGCCACCTCATAAAAAATAATACTAAAATATTGGTGAACCCTCCAGCACTTAACCGGTTTCGTCGCAATTAGCCGATAATCCCTTAATTAACTGCCCGATAATTTAATTACTCATAATTAAATTAATTTACTCTTCATCCAATAATCTTAATTCATCTTCCAAAATAAATATTTATATATATATATATATTCACTCAAAACATACATATATTAAATATTTTACAAATATCCCCAAAATACACTTAATATTAATTCCATAATTTAATTCTTAAATTTAAGGGTCTTACATTACCACCCCCCTTAAATTAGTTTCGTCCTCGAAACTACATATCGATAAACAACTGAGGATATTGTTCCGTCATCTTACTCTCCAGTTCCTAAGTTGCGTCTCCCGCAGTCGGATTCCAAATCACTTTGACTAGTGGGACTTCCTTGTTCCTCAACTGTTTAATATTCCTGTCTTCAATCCTTACAGGGAATACTTCAAATGACAGGTTATCCTTCAGTTGAATTGTGTCTGGTTCGATCACATGTGATGGCTCCGAAATGTATTTTCTTAATTGCGACACATGAAATACGTCGTGAATATTGGACAGTATTGGAGGTAAAGCAATCTGATAAGCCACTGGTCCAATTCGTGCAGTAATCTGGTATGGTCCAATAAATTTTGGAGTCAACTTTCTTGACTTAATAGCTCTGCCAACACCAATTGTAGGCGTGACCCTTAGAAATACATGATCACCCTGCTCGAATTCCTAAGGTCTGCGACGCTTGTCCGCATAACTCTTCTGACGACCTTGTGAAATCTTCATTTTCTCTAGTATTCTCTTGATTTTCTCTATAGTCTGTTCCACCATCTCAAGCCCAACAATCATACTTTCTCCGTCCTTATACCAGGATAAAGGCGTCTGACACTTGCGTCTGTACAAAGCCTCATAGGGTGCCATTCCAATACTTGTGTGAAAACTGTTGTTGTAAGTAAACTCAATCAATGACAACACCTCATCCCAGTTTCCTCTATTATCCAACACACATGCTCTCAATAGATCCTCCAAGGACTGGTTTGTTCTTTCAGTCTATCCGTCTATTTGTGGATGGTAAGCATAACTCAATTTCAGTTTCATTCCCAAAGCTTCATGCAGCGTTCCCCAAAAATGAGATGTGAACTTTGGGTCATGGTCCGATACTATACTCGATGGAATTCCGTGTAACCTCACTATCTCAGCAATGTAGATTTCCGTCAGCTTATCTATTTTATAAGTGGTCCTTACCGGTAAGAAATGTGCGGACTTTGTCAATCGATCCACTATTACCCAAATCGAATCATTCTTTTTCCTTGTCTTGGGCAATCCTGTTATAAAATCCATGGAAATGCTATCCCACATCCATTTCGATATATCCAAAGGTTGCAACATTCCAGCAGGTCGCTGATGTTCCACTTTCGCTTTCTGACAAGTTAAACAAGCCGATACATACTCCGCTACGTCCCTCTTCATTCCTGGCCACCAGTAATTCTGTCTTAAGTCTTGGTACATCTTGGTCGCTCCAGGATGAATACTCAATTTGCTCTTATGAGCTTCTTCCAATATCATTCTTCTCATATCTGCAACTTCCGGTACACAAATTCTTCCATTACATCTCAGAATATTATCTGGTCCGACCCTGAACTCAGTTGTCTGTCCTTGCGCTATCAGATTCCTCTTTTCATGGATTAATGCATCATCTTGCAAGTTTGTAATCTCCTCAAGTAGACCACTCGAAATTGTTATCATTCCACACTTTAAAATTCCTGGTGCAAACTCTACGTCCAAATGTAGATCTCTAAATGCTTCCCACAAATCTTGTTGTCTGGCCATTATCATTGAAGATACTGACACACTTTTCCTACTTAATGCATCAGCCACCACATTGGCCTTTCCAGGGTGGTACTGCAATGAAAAATCAAAATCCTTGAGAGTCTCCATCCATCTCCTCTGACGCATGTTCAATTCTTTCTGATCGAACAGATACTTCAAACTTTTATGGTCACTGATTACCGTGAATGTGCATCCACATAAGTAGTGCCTCCAGACCTTTAACACAATCAACACTGTAGCAAGCTCTAAATCATGAGTAGGATAGTTTCGTTCGTGAGTTTTCAACTGCCTTGAGGCGTAGGCTACAGCTTTCTTGTGTTGCATCAAAACACATCCCAGACCTTGGTGAGATGCATCACAGTAAACCTCATATGGTTCTTCTGGCTGTGGCAAGACCAATACTGGTGAGGTTGTCAACTTTTCCTTAAGCAACTGAAAACTTTCCTCACACTTCTCTGTCCTGCAAACGGCTGATTCTTTCTAGTGAGTTGTGTCAAATGAGCTACAATCTTAGCAAATCCTTCAATAAATCTCCTGTAATATCCTACTAGTCCGAAAAAACTACGTATGTCTGTGATAGTCTGAGGCTGTTTCCAGGTAAGAATTGTCTCAATCTTTGCCGGATCCACCGCGATTCCTTCTTTTGTTATCACATGTCCCAAGAAGTTCACTTTCTTTAGCCAAAACACGCACTTCGACAAATTTGCATACAATTGCTTACTCGCGTAAGACTTCAAGAACTTGGCGTAGGTGCTCTTCATGTTCTTCTTCATCCTTTGAATAAATCAAAATATCATCGATGAACACCACCACAAATTTATCCAGAAATGGGCTGAAGATTCTATTCATATATTTCATGAAAATCGTTGGTGCATTCGTAACTCCAAATGGCATAACGAGATATTATAATGTCCATAACGAGTTCTAAAAGCAGTCTTTTGAATATCTCCTTCTCTTACCCGAATCTGATGGTATCCTGACTTCAAATCGATCTTTGAAAACACCGCGGCTCCCCTCAATTGGTCCATTAAATCATCGATGCGTGGTAAAGGATAGCGATTCTTAATAGTTACCTTGTTAAGTTGCCTATAATCCACACATAAGCGCGAACTTCCATCCTTCTTCTTAACCAATAACACCGGAGCTCCCCATGGCGACACACTTGGTCTGATAAATCATTTCTCCAACAAACCTTCAATTTGACCCTTAAGCTCGCTTAATTCCAATGGCGACATCTGTAACATCCTCTAAATTTATTATTTAAAATAATTAAGACTTATAAATATATATATTTCATTATTAATTTAGGTGTGATAATTATTTGCCTTGTTCGACTTATTGTAGTTGATAAAATTATTAGTAAAAATTATTTAATCAATGGAGATATTTTATATAATTATATATATATATGTGTGTGTGTGTGTGTGTGTTTTTTTTTTTTAGTACAAGAAGAATTTGAGCTAAGAGTTTGTGGCTAGGTGTGACCCAACCCGTAATAAAAATTTGGGCTTGGAGTTGGTGGCTTAGTTTTTGTATGATCAAGGTTAAGAAAAAAAAATAATAAATAAATAAAATAATATTTTCTCTGTTTCTTTTCTTTATTTGAGCCCAACAATATCTACCCAATAATCTCCACTTTAAATTTTCCCTAAAGTCCACAATATTTCCATACTAAGTAATAGTAAGTAGAAAAAAATACCGAAACCCTAGCCGTCATCTCCTTCACACCTCATCTCTTTCGTGCAGCAAACTTTTCGTGTGAACAACTTCGTGGGGGCTTAGAGATTCGTACTAGGAAGAAAAGCGGCCAAGGTAAGGGCTTTTCGCCGCACAAATTATAGTTAGACCATTAGTTGGATACATGAAACTTATAATTGTAATTGCTTGTTTTTGAAAGAAATAAATGTAAACTAATAAAATAAAATAATGAAATCCGAAATCTTTTACATTGAGTTGATATGTAATGTATGTCTTTTCAAGAAGTAAAAACATGAATTTTTATCTTTTACGTGATAAAGTTTTAATTTTTATGATGAGTATGAAGCAAAATATGATTATTTTTTTATGTTATATATATATGACAAGATTTTGGTTCGATGATGTATATGAGTTGGAGTTGAAGTTTCTTGTTATGTATAAAGTTTTAATCTTTATGGTGTAAATGAAGTCAAGTCTCGATTTTTATGCGCACGTTGTGAAAATTATTATTTAATGATTATTTGTCTATAAATATATGATTCTCATGACAAGGATGTGTGATATATGATCTTTGTGATATGTGAATATGATGATGGTTTTAAAAATATGATTTTTTTTTTGTTGAAAGTATATGACATGATTTTTAGTGGGCTGTGTGCGAGTATAGTTTTGATAATATATGGTCATGTCATGGCATATGCATCTTTGTGGGAGTTGCCTTAGTGGCAGGTTTATTTCCCCATTGGTATAGGTGATTTTTCTGTGTGGAAGTTGCCTTAGTGGCAAGTTTATATCCGGATCATATACTTTTAAGAGCATGAATTATACATATATTTTTTTTATA
Organism: Cicer cuneatum; assembly: GCA_037974295.1. NCBI lineage: Eukaryota > Viridiplantae > Streptophyta > Magnoliopsida > Fabales > Fabaceae > Cicer > Cicer cuneatum. The sequence goes on from JBBPBO010000001.1 coordinate 46,749,600, forward strand.
CGATTTGCCGTTTGCGCATTTTTTTTCTTTTAAATTAGAAGTTTTTACCTTTATATATTTTGTGTTATTCTTCTATATGTTTAGCTTTGGTTTGATGTGGATGATGGAAAAAAAATTGACCCTTACAACAACATTTTAGATACTAATGAGTTCGAGGAAATTCAAGAGTAATTGATGAGTATTAACGTGCGGCGAATGTGGGGTAAAAATAGGGTTTTCAAGACAATTTTGTAATAATAAGTATTGCCGCAACATTTCTATATTTATTTATTTTTTTTAATTTTTGTCACTAAACTTTCAAATGCATTCGAATTCTATAAATACGGAAGTGGGTTTTTGCTTCCGTTAGAAATAATTGATTTTTCCTTTATTTTAGCTTGAATAAACCTTTTTTTTATAATATTAAATAAATGTGATTGATACTAATTATTTAAAAGCATAAATGTGATTGTTGCTAATTATTTAAAAGTATAAATGTAGATATTCTTAAAAAAAAAAAAATTATCGTAAATTTTTCTAAAAGTATTTTTTTTTAGTAACGTTGTGGACCAAAAATCCGGGGCGTTACAACATCCGATACGGCGCAATTGAAATAGGTCCAGTTCCTGGGTGCAAATCAATGAAGAACTCCACCTCTCTCACTAGGGGTAATCCTGGAATTTCTGTTGGAAATACGTCCAGATATCCTTTGACTAACACCACATCTTCTATGTTCACATCCATCTTGGTCTCCACGTTAGCCAATGATAAAAATTCCTGAGTTCCTTCTCTCAGAGATACTTCGAGTTTGTTAGCAGCCAAATACCGAACGACTCTAGGTTCGGGGAAAAGAACTAATTTTCGAGCACAATCCAAGACTACATAATTATACGACATCCAATCTATGCTGAGAACGATCTCGAGTGATTGTAGGGGGTAAACAAATCAAATTAATCAAGAACTCTCTATTCTGTCTCATTACAGGGCAGCGTAAACATGCCGTATTTACGATCAAAGTCTTAGCAGAATATTCGCTCACTGTCATGTTCCCCTGGTGTAATTTAAGAAAATCATCACCCAGCTTAGTTCTAGTACTCATCGGAAAGTATTTGTCCAAAGACTTCCTTTTGAATGACTCCCTGTTCACGTCCTCGTGAGTTCATCCCATCATCAAGTAGAAATCTCACACCGCTTAGAATAATTCCAAAATCATAACTTCAACAACATCATCACTTTAGCACCACAACTATACAAGACTTGACACTCTAACTACTTGCTCCTATGCATGATCAGATAACGACTCAAAACCAATAATCTAATCAGAGCTTTAACCCAAAACTTTAACCAAATGCTCTGACACCACAATTGTAACACCCCGAGTTTAAAACACAGCGCGAGTGTTTTTTTTTAAACCAAAATAAATAAAAGAATATTTTTCAATTTACTTCAGAATGATTAAAATCAATTCAAATTAAATATCATTCGACGTTGTAATCCAAAATAGAGAAGTAATTAAATAATTACATCACGATTAATTAAGTAAATTATTTTTGGGAATTTAATTCTTCAAAATATATCAAAATAAAGATACATCCAACAGTTGTATCCTGGACCCACCAAAATATTATCAGAGTGCGGAAAAATATTAGCGGAAAAGTTATACAATAATTCCCAAAATAACCAATTACATTCCCCAAACTCAAGACCCTATACAAAAGTCTAGTCTAATCATGCACTAAGCTATAGTAGCAAGTAATTTCTACCGCCTCCTCCACAAGTCTCGTCTTCACCCCAGTGGTCTGTCCCTCTACGTTGTCCACGAATACTCCGTACGTGAAAATCAGGGGAAACTAACGACGTCTCCGTCGTTAGTGTAACCGTCGGTGGGATGGGTTTGGGTATCATCTGAGGGCAAAGCCCAATTTCCACAATAATAGTAAAGGGTCACCGACCGAAATTAACAATTAACACATAGCATTTATATCGCAGTATCAGACATATCCATGGCATATCATAATACAATGATGATAAATAAGGATGCTCATTTTGAAATTTCATGACATGTATGCCTTTTCAAACAGAAACCAATTAATATGGAAAACATGTTGTAAGTACAACTAACACTTCAGCAATCACATTCATTCATCAGAAATTCAGATTTTATAAAGTACTTACACACATCAATTTCCAATCATCAACATATATCCAAATCGTGACCCACCGGTCAATCACATCAATTTCCAATCATCAACGTATATCCAAACCCTAAGTCGCTTAACCGACCAGCACTCGTGCAGTCTCTCAACAGACCAGCACTCGTGCAGTCGCTCAATAGACCAGCACGTTTTACATATACCAAGGTACAGTCGCTCAATAGACCAGTACCAGTGCAGTCGCTCAACAGACCAGCACTCGTGCAATCGCTCAACAGATCAGCACGTTTTTGCGAATTTCAGGGTACAGTCGCTCAATAAACCAGTACTTGTGCAGTCGTTCAACAGACTAGCAATCGTGCAATCGCTCAACAGATCAGCACGTTTATGCATTACTCTGTGGCCCATCGCGGGTACCACCTAACTATGCAGTGCATGAACATGCAATGTTTTCTCTTCACTGAAAACAGTACGCAACATTAGTAAAATTCAGCCTTTCCATCATTTCCCCAAAATATCTCAACACAATTAATTTCATTATCATCACATCAATAATTAAACATTGAAGCATCTCATCATTACCACTTCACATTATCTCAAAACTCCATTCTTAATTATCATAAGTCTTCCCAATGTTCCCCTGACTGTTAAAATTCATAAAACAGTGTTTAAAACTGAGATTTCTGGAAAAAAACGAATCTGTATTCGAATACAGCTTCCTTGTATTCGAATACAGAAGCCAAAACAGTGCAGAATCAACACTCTGTATTCGAATACAGCTTCCTTGTATTCGAATACAGAGGCTGTCACAGTGCAATAATCAGTATTTTCACAACATCAGTAGAGGTCTCAAAAGCTTCATCATTACCACTTCAAATTATCACAAAACTCCATTTTAATTTGTCACAAACCTTCCCAATGCTCCCCAACACTTAAAGTTTATAAACAATGTTTAAAACTCTGGATTTCTGAAAAACACGAATCTGTATTCGAATACAGCTCCCTTGTATTCGAATACAGAAGCTAAAACTGCAATTTCAACACTCTGTATTTGAATACAGCATACTTGTATTCGAATACAGAAGACAAAACAGTGTATATTCAGCTTGTTTCCCAATATCATTAAAGGTTTCAAGAACCTCATCATCTCCTCTTCAAAACTATTTCAAAAACTCCATTTTAAATCATTTCAAACCTTCCCAATGTTCCCCAACACTTAAAGGTCACATGACAATGTCTGAAACTTGATTTTCTGAAAAAAAAACACGAATCTGTATTCGAATACAGCTCCCTTGTATTCGAATACAGAAGCAAGAATAGTGAAAATTAGCATCCTGTATTCGAATACGAGGGTGTTGTATTCGAATACATATGCGAATACAGTGTTAAAATTTCACTTCTGTATTCGAATACGACAGGGTTGTAGTTGAATACAGATGCTAAGTCAGAAGCAAAAATCCTTCATCTATATTCGAATACAGAAGCTCGTATTCGAATACAAGTTCAAAAATTTGGATAAAACAGAAGCTTTTCATGTTGTATTCGAATACACTCATGGGGTATTCGAATACACCTTCGAATTCAGTGAAATTTTCCTGAAACTTCAACACATTTTCAAACTTTTTCCTTTGAAAAACCAACACAACACCAAAACAGATTCAGCATTCTTTTGAACCACAAAACTCAGGCATTTTTCATCAAGAACAGATTGTCCAGAAAAGCACTTTAATCATTCTAAATCCTTTTCTTTTGAAAACATCAGCAACACTAGAATCACCCAAAACAGAATGTCAACTCCCCCACAAAACAAACATTTTTACACGTTTACATTTGAATCATTTCGCAAAACACATGCAAGATATTTTCCAGTATTCTTACACAATCAAAACAACATGCAAAGCATTTTCCAACTTTCTCACACAAACAGAACAACACTGATGTATTCAGCCAAAACAGCAAACATCACATAACATCAAACATCAACAGAATGCATTTCTCGCATTTTATAACAACATGCAAAACAGTTTTATGAACATGCATTTTGATCATCTTCAAAATAACAAGCAAAGCATTTTTCAGCTTTCCCATACAGACAAAACAGCATTTAGGTAACCACCAAAACAGCAACATCACAGATTGTTAAAATCTCAACATAAAGCATTTTTAATCATTCAAAGTGACATGCAAAACAGCTTTTTCTTCAAAAACAGTAATGAAACAACATTAATGCCATAATAGTATGCATTTACAGTCTAAATGCAAACTAGAAAGTGGAAGGTGCCCTTACCCTTGTTACGTTTCTGCTCCCGTTAACGTTTCTGCGTCAAATATCGGCGAAGTCTCCGTTTGCGTTTGCCGCTACCAAAGTGGGCTCTTTAGCTCCGTAATGAAGAGAGGAACAACTTTTGTGTTGGGCACTTTGTGTTTCGGTGCTTGGATTTCCAAGTAATCTCACTTTTGAGGAACTCTTTTTTTTTTTTGAACGTGAAACAGAAATCAGGATGGGATGAAGAAGGGATACGGTTACTGTTACATGCAGTATGGAGGAGGAAAGGTTTTCTGACTTTGCCCTTCCCTCTCACTCCTATATATAGGCATATGTTGGTGCCACCTCATAAAAAATAATATTAAAATATTGCTGAACCCTCCAGCACTTAACCGGTTTCGTCGCAATTAGCCGATAATCCCTTAATTAACTGCCCGATAATTTAATTACTCGTAATTAAATTAATTTACTCTTCATCCAATAATCTTAATTCATCTTCCTAAATAAATATTTATATATATATATATATATTCACTCAAAACATACATATATTAAATATTTTACAAATATCCCCAAAATACACTTAATATTAATTCCATATTTTAATTCTTAAATTTAAGGGTCTTACAACTTTCATCACTGTTCAGACACTAAACCTCTCCTCTCAAGTTTGTAAAAATATTTCTCTAAGAAAATATTTGGTAGTTTGTAGTTGATTTTTGTTGAAACTTACTTTGTTGCTATTTTTCGATTGCTACATGTTTTTGTTTCTCAATTGTTGTATGTTGTTGTTTTTTTGATTGTTGTATGTGAAAATGAAATGTCTAATTGTCAAATTTGATTGATGCATATGTTTCTGTTTGTCATTGGATTGTTGTATGTTGTTGTTTAAGTAAGAAAATAGAGAGAGAACTAATAATGCAATAAGATATGGTAGCCCCTTTGAGTATGAGAAATTCAACTAATTAGGGATTAAACAAGATTCTAATAAATAAATTTACAAACCACAAACAATATGCAACTATTTTCCATATTAATACTACCTAATCTTATTTGTTATTTTTTCCTTTGTCTTAGTAAAAATACGTTACACAAACACTCGTTATTTATTGTCTCTTAGAGATTATTTTAACTAAACTTTTTGTTGTAACACTATTGTAGATAGAAACTTTCAACTTTCTGTTAAAGTAATTTTAAAGAAACAATGGATAAAAGATGGATGTTCACCAATCAATTGTCAAAGAAATATAAAAATGGAGTAAAAGAGTTTGTTAATTTTCCGTGTAACATGCCAAAGACCTAATTGAGTCATTTGTCAATGCTTAGATTGTTGTTATGAAAATCGGGTTAATGAAGTTGACTTGGATTGACATTTAGAGAGGAACGGAATTTATCGAAGCTATACATGTTCCACAATGCACGGTAAAATATGTAAGGAGAACGCTGATTTGGGGAATAATGTTAATATACGTAGAACGATGTTTACACAAATACTTATGATTGTGATCGAGTTGAAGAGATTGCAAATGTGGTTGAAGAAGATCTTCAGGATTGTCCTAAAATGTTTAAGAGGTTGTTAACTGATGCAGAGAAACTGTTATACGATGGTTGCAATAAATTCACAAAATTATCTGTAGTATTAAAGTTGTACAACTTAAAAGCATAAAATTGATGGTCTAATAAAAGTTTTACAGACTTATTAACCCTTCTAAAAGATATGTTGCGTGAGGATAACGTTCTTCCTTATCAAACTTACGAGGCCAAACAAATGTTGTGTTCTATTGGCATGAGTTATGATAGGATTCATGTTTGTCCTAACGATTGCATTTTGTTTCGAAATGAATATGCTTCATTAATGGTGTGTCATAAATGTCACACCTCTCAATATAAGAAACAATGGATCCTTGCGAAAGTCCTATGATATTTTCCTAGAATACCTAGGTTTAGGTGTATGTATCGTAGTGAATGTAATGAAAAACACTTTACATGGCATGCACGTGAAAAAATTAAAGATGAAAAGTTTTGCACTCCATAGATTCTCCATAGTGGACGAAAATTTATCATGATTATCCGGATTTTGAGCAAGAAGCAAGAAATCTATGTTTTGTACAGTCTACTGATGGAATGAACCCACATGACCTTCAAAGTATCTCACACAGCACATGACCTGTGATTTTGGTAATTTATAATCTACCACCATGGTTGTGTATGAAACGTAAGTTCATGATGTTGTCTGTGTTAATTTTTGGGCCCAAACAATCAGGGAACGATATAGACCTATATTTGACACCTTTAATTGATGATTTAAAGCATATGTGGAAGACAAGTATAAAAGTATATGATGGATACATGAAAGAACATTTTAATTTGAGGGCAATGTTCGGCACAATTAGTTATTTCCCAGCATACGGTTGTCAAAAGCGGGTGGAAGAAGAAGTCAATTTTTTTAATTGTCATATTGGAAATAATTATATATAAAACATTTTCTAGATGTGATGCATATTGAAAAAAAATGTATTTGATATTGTTATTGGTATGTTACTAAATGTACTTAGAAAGTCTAAAGTTTACATCAATGCAAGGTTGGACTTGATAAGCATGGGAATAAGAAGTAAATTGGGATGCATGAAGAAAGGAAAATGAACATATTTGCCACCAGTGACTCATACTCTATCTAGAAAGGAGAAAATAGTTTTTTGTAAGTTTCTTCATGAAGTTAAAGTTCCAGAATGATACTCTTCAAATATTAGAAATTTGGTATCTTCAAATTAAGCGATTTAAAATCTCATGATTGTCATATTCTGATGGAAGATTTATTACCATTAGGTATACGTTCCATTCATCTTGAAAAATTTAGACGTGCCATAACTACACTATGTTTATTCATCAGGGCAATTTGTAGTAAAGTGATTGATCTAGCTAGCTTGTCAATATTGCAAAAAGAAATCATTGTTACTTTGTGTGAGCTTGAGATGTATTTTACGCCTTCATTTTTTTACATAATGGTTTATCTAATTGTTCATCTTGTGAGAGAGACACAAATGTGTAGACCAACTTATATAAGATGGATGTACCCAATTGAGCGTTATATGAAAATATTAAAAGGCTACGTGAAAAGTCAATGTCGACCAGATGGTTGTATTATTGAGTGATACATTGTAGAAGAAGTTGTTAAATTTGGTACTAAATATTTGTATAATGTTGAGTCCATTGGACTTCCAAAGTCTCGTAATTTGGAAAGAATAACAGGGAAAGGGATAATTAGAAATAAAATAGTGACCATATCAAGGACATAATGGGAGCAAGCACAGTTGTATGTTTTGCACAATGTCGATGAAGTTGAGCAGTTTGCTGAAATACCAAAGAGTATCTAAGGAGTTTGAACCTCGAATAAAAATGAAAATTGAATAGCACAAGAACATAATCGAAGTTTTATAACATGGTTAAAAAATGATATTTATTCAAAGTTGTCTGTAGATGTTGCTTCAATTTCTGAAAGATTGAAATGGTTAGCATATGGTCCAAGTTTACATGTATTTTCTTACATTAGGTATGCAATTAACAGCTACACATTTTATACAAAAGAACAACCGATTGGGCCTAATGGTTCAATGCTAGTAAGCTACATTGGTGATGTGGCTCATCAACGTATTCTAACTACTTTTGATGATTGGAGGAATAAAGCATTGGGAGTCGCTAAAAATCTTATTTAGAAATATATGCAGATATTTTGTTTGTTGTAATTATTTGTTGTTTACATTATTGGAATAAAGATAAATTTATTCAAACTTTTTGTATTTGTTATTTTGTGCATAAGTCTTTCATAATTGACGATATATGTAAAAAATATATACTTATGGTTGTTGGAAAATTGCATAGAGGTTTTCAAACTCTTTTGACTAAAAAAGTATCTTAAAGATGCCAACAGAAATGATAATGGTCGCCAAAGTCTTATGAAAATCTGATATCGTTGGACAAATGGACTGCTTTTGTAGAAAAATGAAAAAGCAAAGCTTTTCAAGTAAGATTAATTTTTACACATGTGTCTAATGATATACTTATTCATAATATAGTTTGATATGATTTATACTTGTTGGAACCAAGTTGGTTCTATACTTAGTTTTGATGTTAACAAAAGTATTTTATGTAAACAGTATTTTGACTTAGAAGAAAAAATCAGAAGCTGTGCAAAATCAGAGGATGACACCACCAGAAGATACATCCAGAGGAGGCAACCAGAAGATAGAAATGTCACCAGAAGGTTAGGCCAGATAATGCATCCAGAGGGTACCAAAGGATGCATCCTGAAGGCACCAGAAGATACACCTCCATATGATATCAGAGGATGTCATCAAACATCAAATAACATCATCAGATGATATCTTTCTTGGCCCAGATCAGAAGGAAGTAAAGTCCAGAAGGAGACCTGGTCCAGACCAGAAGGAAGCTTGTCAGAGGGAGATTTGGTCCAGACCAGAAGGAATCATAAGTCAGACTTCGTCCATAATTAATCCTGATAAGAAGATAGCTTGGTAGTGATTATAAGAATCAGTCCAGACTTAATCCAGATCAGAAGATAACTAGTCCAAAACAAATGACTTGGTCCAGACCAGAAGATAGCATGGTCCAGAACCAGAGTTAACTGATGCTGGTTTACTAGAACCAGAGGAAACTGAAGCTAGTTTACTAGAAGCAGAGGAAACCTATGCAGGTTTACTAGAACCAGAAGCTGATGCAGGCAAAAGAACTTGAAAAAGCAGAACCTTCAAGCAAGAATACGACAAATCTTCAAATCTGAAGAAGAAGGATATAGATGGAGTCTACCAATGCAAGAAAAGCTAAATGAATGATATTTTGGATCTAGTTCCAAGACTAGAAAAGAACATTATTGGAACCAAGTGGTTTTCAGAAACAAGCTGAATGAAAAAGGAGAAGTTTTCAGAAATAAGGCACGATGTGTTGCACTAGGATACAGTCAGCAAGAAGGTATTGACTACACTGAGGTTTTTGCTCCAGTGGTCAGGTTAGAAGCTATTCATATCCTACTTTCCTCTGCTGCTAATAATAACATCTCATTATTTCAAATGGATGTTTTTAAATGGTTATATAAGTGAAGAAGTCTATGTTGAACAACCCCCAGGTTTTGAAAGTTCTGAATTTCCAAACCATGTTTTTAAACCTAAAAATCTTTGTATGGTTTAAAACAAGCACCTAGGGGATGGTATAATAGACTTAGTAACTTCTTACTTAAAAATGACTTTGAAAGAGGACAAGTAGACAATACTCTTTTTAGAAAATAAACAAAAGATGATATTCTGATGATTCAAGTTTATGTTATTATCTTTGGATCTACTAATAGCACTCTTTACCAAGAATTCTCTAAATTGATGCAGTAGGAATTTCAAATGAGCATGATGGGAGAACTTAAGTTCTTCCTAGGAATACAAATTCAGCAAAGTCAAAAAGGTATATACATTCATCCATCAAAATATACAAAAGAACTTCTCCAGAAGTTTAAGATGAGTGACTGCAAACATATGGCTACCCCAATGCACCATACCAACTCACTTGAAAAAGGGTGACTAAGGCCAAAAATCCTACAAAGATATCTAAAAGGCATTTTCAATCTCACCCTGTTCTACAAAGAAACTTCTACATATCAACTGAGTGGATGTTGTAACAACACTTTCAGCCATCAACCTAACCAAAAACCCTATCCTTCATTCTGAGCCAAACACATAGAGATCAAACACCACTTCATAAGATATTATGTTCAAAAAGGGACACTCAATATCCAGTTTGTAGACACTGACCATCAATGGGCTGGCATACTCATTATACCACTACCTGAAGATCAATTTGAGCTCATCAAGAAGCATCTCAACATCATCTCCATATCTGACTAGATCAAGTAGTCTTTTTAGAGGAGAAATTTTTTAAAAAATTTTGTCTTTTATTTTCTATCTTTTATTTTTTTTTTGTACTCTAGAAGATAAAAAAAATCTCTTTTTGGCTGATGACAAAAAGGGGGAGAGAAAGAAAGAGTGAGAAGGAGTTGAAAAGGAGAGGACAAAAGAAGAGAGAAAAGAAATAGTGAAACAGGAGAAGGAGTTGAAAAAGAGAGGAGAAAAGAAGAGAGAAAAGAAAGAGTGAAACAAAAGAAGGAGTTGAAAAGGAGAGGAAAAGTCTGGGGCATTAGACTTAGGGGGAGAAGCTTGATCTGAGGGGGAGCCTAACAAAATAAGTCATAAAAAATACAAGGTTTTTTCATCATCAAAAAGGGGGAGAATGTTGGAACCAAGTTGGTTTTATACTTAGTTTTGATGTTAACAAAAGTATTTTATGTAAATAGTATTTTGACTTAGAAGAAAAAATCAGAAGCTGTGCAAAATCATAGGATGACACCACTAGAAGATACATCCAGAGGAAGCAACCAAAAGATAGAAATGTCACCAGAAGGTTAGGCCAGATAATGCGTCCAGAGGGTACCAGAGGATGCATCCTGAAGGCACCAGAGGATATCAGAGGATGTCATCAAAGGTCAAATAACATCATCATAGGATATCTTTCTTGGCCCAAATCAGAAGGAAGCAGATTCTAGAAGGAGAGTTGGTCCAGACCAGAAGGAATCATAAGTTAGACTTGGTCCAAAATTAATCCTGACCAGAAGATGGCTTGGTAGTGATTATAAGAATCAGTCCAGACTTAATCTAGAGCAAAAGATAACTAGTCCAGAACAAATGACTTGGTCCAGACTAGAAGATAGCATGGTCTAGACCAGAAGATAGCATGGTCCAGAGCATAAAACTCAATCCAGATCAGAAGAAATGATTTTCCAGATTTAATCCAGACTTGATCCAGATCAGAAGACAAATGTCCAGATTAAAATATCACAAGTCCAGATTTAATTCAGATACAATCCAGACTCAGTCCAGACTTGGTCCAGATCAGAGGGAAAATGTTCAGATCAATGGTCCAAATTTAAGTATCATGGCCCAGTGTTGGCCGAGATCAGAAGATCAGATCATATGGTCCAGTGATTGGCCGAGATCAGAAGATCAGATCATATGGTCCATTGATTGGTCGAGATCAAAAGATCAGATCATATGGTCTAGTGTTGGCCGAGATCAGAGGATCACAGAATTGGGGCAGATCAGATCATAAGTCCAGATGTGGTCGAGATCAGAAGATCATACGGTCCAGATTTTAATCATGATGAAAATCAGTGAGGACTTGATTAAAATTCGAAGAAGACTTGATTAAAATTTGATAAAAAAATTGATCAAAGTATTAAGGGGATTTGATTAAAAAACTACTAAAGACTTGAAGAAATTCGAATGCAATCTGAAGCTTAAAAAGATATGGTTTGAAATTAAAAGAAACAAGATTGGTCAACAGAATTTTCAAATGCAACCTGGAGTTAAAAAGATACGATTTTTATTTAAGTGAAACCCGATTGGTCGAGTTATTTTTGTAAGAGAATCTGGGCAGATTCAGCTCGAATTTAAGCATGGAAGAAACCCTAATTATTCATCTATAAAAGGAGGCTTAAGGAAGAAGACTTAGTATCGCAAATCAGTAAAAGAGTCATAAACTTCCAGAAGCAAACACTCGAGTTTTCAGTGAGGTTAATTGTGAGTATCAACTTTCTAGAAGCAAGCACTCTTGTTTTCGTTCCCCTTGTGTTAAATTTATATTGTTGAAGTAGAGTCTACAATCTGAAGAGTCAGAAGAAGTAGCAGGTGACTTAGCAATTAGATTCAAGGTGTTGTAATTCCTTCTGCAATCTGGGGTTGTCAGATTGGTAGGGGAAGACTTGACTTAAAAAGTCAAGGTGTTGTGTTCCTCAAAAGTCTAGGATTGTTAAACTGTTTGGGAAAACTGACTTGGAGGGTCAGTAGTACTGTTGTAATTCAAAGGTTTTGAATTAGTGGAAAAATCCTTCAAGTTGAAGGGACAAGATGTAGCCTAGTTAATGGTGAACTAGGATAAATCCTTGTGTTGTTTATTTTACTTTATCCGCTGCTAACTCTACTTGATTATATTTTAGATTTCGAATAATCATCAAAAACAGAAAAAGAATTCAAGTAGTACAAACACAATTCAACCCCCCTTCTCGTGTTTGCACCTTCAATACTTATTTATACAAAACTTAAGCAATACAAATCTTGAGAGATCGTCAAAGCCCTTATACCCATACAAAAAGTCACAAATACGATATGCACGTTTGAAGAAAAAATAAGAAGTATATATATATATATAGTATGAGATGGTAACCATATAATCTAATTTTTATGATTATTTGTTTAATTGTTTAGATAAAAGAGACGAAATTTGACCAAATATTTGCTTGTGAAAATAAAGATGGATTTGTCGATAATGAAGGTGTTCAACAAGTATATGAACAATATGCAAGTATATAATAAAACTATTTATTTGCTAATGTCTTGTGAAAACGTTCATGATAAACTTATTTGTTCATATTAATATATGCTAATTACGAGACTTTATCTCAAGGAGAGACACACGACACCACAAGTTGTAGGGACATACTTGTAAAGTATTAAATGTACCCGTGTATTCTGGTCGTGTGAGGGTAAGTGATAAGAATCTCAAGAGTATGAAGATGATCCATATTTTAATAAATTAAGATGAACTTTATTTATTTAAAAAATTTATTTAATAAATTAAGATGATCCATATTAAAAAACATATTTGTCATATATATATATATATATATATATATATAGGTGTTTGTTGTACACCTTTTCATTACCATAGTAAGGAGCAAATGATAGAGCGTTTCAAACATTAAAAAAATAGGTGTTTATGTTATCTCCATATATATAAGGTATTCTAAATAACTTTATATGAATGAATTATTTTTTTGTATCAATGACTTGATGTTATATCTTCATTCAAGGTACTTGTTTGAAAAATTGGTGTGTCCACGTCAATTGATCAACAAAATTTCCTTCATATCTCCCCATCAGATATCTATGTTTGAAAATGATCCAACTCGGGTCAAAGACTATATAATTGATGTACTGGTGGACAATAAAGATCATCCGGATAAGTTGTTTATTATACCATATAATTTTGGATTAGATTTTCTTTCAAATTTAATTTATGGTATATTATTTTCTCTTTTTGTACTTGATTTGCTTATTGAAATTTTTTTAAGAGGCACTGGGTATTGATTGTCATTAATACCACATTACAAATAGTTTATTATTTGGCTTCAGTACGTTGTGATAATATAAATCACTCGAAATTGAAGTTTATGATTGATACATAAGTATATAATTGTATCAAAACCTATATAGATATATGTGGTTGTTTGTGTGTGGTTATTTTAAGTATATTCATTTATATATATTTGTTAGAGCTATCCAAATATTTTGTGCTTGAAGGGGAGCTCAAGTTTCAAAGAATAAATTGAACAAGATTATGTGGAGACCAATACAGGTTTTATATAGCTACCTATTACATTTGGTGTATGATAATAAATATTGTTTAAAAAAAAATTTGTCTTATAAAATTATCATGAGATTCAAGTTTTGTCTTATAAATCATTGCATTGATGTATATATTTTAATTTGTTTAGAGTCCTCGTCAAAAAAATGGGATAAATTGTGGGTACTATGTTGTGAGGTTCATGAAAAATATTGTCACTTCTAATCAAAACGTGATTTCAAATACGGTATGTTAATTTTATTCTATATAGTCTATATTATTTCAATGTTTAACATTTTTATCTGATTATTTTAACTTAGTTACATTATATTTTGCAATACTTTGACGAATTCAAATGTCCGAGTTACTCTGAAGATCAATTAATTGATGTTAAGGAAGATTGGTGTCAATATGTGCTCGCATTAAGAATCATATGACGAATTGTTAATTAATTCAGTGTTTTTTAAAAACCATTTGATCTTTCAAAATTAAGTACGTGTGTTGATCCAATTGGTGTGGCCCCGGTCTACTGTTGAGTTTGTCATTGATTTCAATCTTGTCAGGGCAACCAAGTTTAGTCTATAATATTGATTGTTTTATCCTTGGCTATATATATTGATCGCTCAAGTAATGTAATTAGTCGTGTTTATAGCAAGGTTGCACATGAGTTGACTCAGCTAGCTAAGACTATATGCTCTCAAACATGGTGGAGAATGTTTCGAACCTAATGATAACATGAATTTTGTTTTAAGAGATACAAGAAGCATTATGTAATTTTGAATTTGTATTATAGATCAATATATTATCAAATTAATTATACAAATTTTTCTATATGTTATAATTTTGAAGTTTTAATATATCATTATAATTTTGTGCAAATATGTTTCTATGTACTTCAACAAAATGAAGGAAAAAATATATAAGAGAGTGTGCTTCTATGGATAGCCAATAAAATGTTGGTTGTTTTGATTAAAATAATTATATTCTTTCACAACGCTTACACACAAAAAACGATGTTATGGACTGACCTTTTACAGTGCTTTTTAAGAGGAAGCATTGTTATAAGTTATGTTAGATAACACTTATATTTAAAAAATGCTATTATAAGCTGGTCTTTTACAACGATTTATAAGATGAAGAGTTGTTATAGGTTACATTAGACAACACTTACATTTTAAAAGCGTTGTTATAGGTTACATTAGACAACGCTTACATTTAAAATGCGATGTTATAAGTTACATTAGACAACAATTTTTATTTTTAAAAAATGGTTTATATACTTTTAATAGCGTTGAAAAAATAGTGTTTATAAACGCTATCTAATACTTAAAAAAACGTTGTTTAAGGTTTTTCTCAATGTTGTGGGATAGAGGAAATTTTGTAAAGAAAGTATGCAAAAAGATGTGTATAGAGAAAATGAGTGAAGAGAAGGAGCATGTATTGTAAAAAGAAAACACTATTAAGAAATGACACTTATAATTGTAGACAACATAAGAATGTAAGTTGCACTCAAACAATCCTCTGTCTAGACAAACATAAAAATGTAAGTTGCACTCAAACAATCATATGTGCTAACATTATCTTTGTCTCCTAACTAGTTTGCTTCTATGTTGGCCTTCCAAGATCAAAAGGTCCAACATAGTCACTCTTTATGAAGATAGTATGTTATCCAAAACAATCTGCAAATTAATCAAAATATGAAGAAAAAAAAATGTGAATTAAAAAATCAGTCCACCATGAAATAATTATAAAACAATTAAAAAATAAATAGAATTAAAATCGACCTACTGATCCAATTATACACACAACTAATCTTCTCAATTATATCTACTTGATCCTTCTACTTGGATACCAACATACTGGAAATAGATTACAAAAAATAGTAAGTAATGTTACACGGCGTAATAGAATCTCCAATAAGACAAACTTACTTGCCAAGCATGTAATTTTTCTTCAAAGGCAGGATGCAGAAATAATGGTTGTCATGTCAAGAATCAATAATGATATTCAAGTGTAAAAATTTTGGTTACATAGTTATTCTCCAGGTAGATTAATTTTCAATTCAGACATCTTTTGAAACTGCAGAAGAGAAATCAAAGAAAGGTACATGACTCACATGTAACCAATATTTGATAGATAATCATAGGAAAAATGATTTTCTCACCTTATTACAATGAACCACATTCAATTTAGGTAGAACACAATATCATGTGCAAAAAATATTTATTTTTGTTACACTTAAAGCATTTAAGGTTTTCATATGAACTTTGTGTCTCTTAATTTACAATCTCAAAAAAGGAGTTAATGCAATTAACATTTTCTTTTGCAAATTTAGAAGAAATAAAATCAATGAGAAGGATAGAGGAAAGTACATGTCACGTAAGAACATAAGTTGTAGAATTTTTTTCTGACAAAGATAGAGGAAAATACATGTCATTTTGGAAACAAATGAAAGTGAAAACTAAATTGAATTTTTGTTTCATAAAAGCTTAAAATGAAACTTGTCAAAGGAGATTTAAGTTGGGAGAATTTGATTTTCATTAGCAACTTTCTCCTCAATCTCGCAGCTGCATCGTTAGTATCCATTAGAGATGAGTTTTGTTGAAGTAAAATAAAGGGAACCGTAAAGTCTCATGAAAAAAAATCAAATTAACACAAATGATTAATGTAGTACTACCTCTGAAATGAATAAAAAAAAAATTTATAATTGAAAATTTGATATATCTAATTACAGACTAATATATTAACTTTTAGATATATCAACTTTTCAATTATTATTTATATTTGATTTCATAATATTTCATTATGGAAGTTTAATGTTTAGACTGCTTTTGTCTATTTTCAAGATATTACATAAGACTGGTAGGAGCAATTACCTATGATAGTATGCACGGGTAACTATTCCTCATTGGGTTACCTAAAAAACATTAAAATATATATTGATATTGGTGGCCAACATTAACTAATAATTAGATCTTTATTTTTGTGGTGATAAGAAGAACTGTAACATTTAAAGAATTAAAGAAGTTTATTATATACAAATACCAATGTTTTACATAGTTTTAGTAGATTATAATAAATAATTAAAATATTAATAAATAAATAAATGAAATTTTGTTTATTACTATTTTAAGAAATTAATCTTAATTAACATCTCTTAATAGATGGCAAATGTCATAGTTGCTAAAAAAACATACCTTACAATATTATATTGTATAGATAGATAGATTGTCTCATTTATACTCTGAACAATATATCGAGCTTCATTGTGTCATTTCCAGTTTGCCTAGAAATATTATGTCTAAAGTTGTACATTTGGATGCTGGAATTTGGTCTTCATATGTACACATCTTGACAGTTTAAAAATTCAAAAACATACATCCAGTTTTACATGTTCGCCCTGTAATATGTCACACGTATGAATCTGTATAACTGGACCATTACAAAATGACTAACATTTTCATTTTTCTTGTGTTTCAGATATAGAGCAAGGACAAGTTGGTCATAGGAACATGAACAGAGCAACTTGCACACGCACATCCATATGAGGTGCGGATCATAATAGACGGATCATAATAGACTAGGTTGAGTCAAACTTTGTAAGACATTTGTTTTATCTACATTGAAAATATTAGGCTCGAATCTGACTTATTATATGTTAAGGGTCAATTGTTAACGTATGACCTTTATCAAAGTCTGAAAGTCTGTTTAAAAATCTACTTCACTATTATGTTATGAAAGTTTACACCGTTCACCGTTAGGCTTATGTAAATCGATGAACAAGTTAATTTGTCAATGAACTTAAGTTCTATTTTGATATTTAACATAATATTTTAGAGTATCTAACATTATATTACATCATATTTCAATTCTATTTTATAATAATATTTTTAAATATGTTAAATATTGATGTAGATCAATATGTTTAAATTACATAAAATGTTAGCAAATTTATGATTTAATAAAAAAAACATAATATTATAATAATAATAATAATAATAGTAAAATTCTTATTTATATTTAATTATATAGATCGGTCTAGTAGACCTAAAAAGCTTTTTCAGTGGCATTAGCCTAGCTTTTTTAACTAAATAGACTTTTATAAAAGTCTTGTCTTGACTTATATATAAAAAAGTGTGGTTTGACCTAGGCCTATCATGGGCTAGGCCATAGATCTCTGTCGGTCGGCCTGACCTATTTCTGAAGGTATTAGAAAACATAAGAAAAGGATGGTTGAATTATGTTTTGCCATTTTTGAAAATTATTTAAGTTGTTTAACAAAAATGATATGTTCTTTATCAAATCATTCAACTTATTATTATAAAATAGTTTTAGTAAAAATAAAGTTGAACCATAAAGAACTTAGATTAAAATAACATAATAGAGAAAGAGAATGGACACAAGGAACTTTATACTAATTCACATCTGACTGTTGCTACATTTATTTCTCCCCTAACAGGGAGATTTTGCCTTAGTACAGTCGATAACTTAATTCACTATTTAAACAATAGTATACAAGTATTATTTACTCTGCCTCTTCAGACTTTGAGAAATTTTCTTATGCCTCTCTAGGCTATTACTATTAGCATCCTCATCAACTTTCTAGCAAGATATCGTTGACGTTCATAAGTATTTTCACACCTCTTCAGGTACCTCTTATCGATGAAATAGTTGTTGCCATTATTGGGCTAATTTACATCAATTCTAGTTTGTGAATTGACACAAAGTTTGTTTGTAGGATTTTAACTCTCATTCAAAGGATATTACATTTCAAGTCCTACATCAATTCAAGTGTATGAAACACTTTGATTGATTTACATCAATTCTAATAATACTCTATTGAGAGGAGTTTTCATTCATTCTTTTCTTTGGATGTGTTCTAGGCTTTTTACAAAAATAATTCTTAACGCATAGCCTTATTAATTTTCTATCTCGTTTATGTTGAGAAATTGATTCTACATAAATATTGAAGAATATATCTGATGGAAATAATATCGTTGGAGATCTTGATTCGTCATTTAAAACATATCAGCTATTAAGACATGTCCATATATATCTTCATAGTTAATTCAATGTATCTTGATTTAAAAAGGTAGATATCATAGGATTGACATTGCACTCCTATAGTCAAAGGATAAGTCCATCTTTTATAAGCAGAGGATGTTGAGATGTTGACTTCTTCAAAGTTCTAAGCTCAAATGTTTGACTAAAAAAGTTGACTTTTTATTAGATAGTTGAATGTGTCAGAGTGGTGACTTGATGCATTGACTAGACAATCAATAGTTTGCTAGAATTACCTAACGTAAAATTATAAGAGTGAACTTATATTATCAGATTCATCATAGGTGCGTTGATATCACGTTGATCAGATTCAAACACGACTTTAACAGATTCTTCAGAGCATTGGTGTATTTGCCTTAAGTTATCAATTATCTTTCTTAGTTCATCAAAGGTTTGTTTTTTTTTTTCTAGAGCATTGATTCCTACAAAGGCTTTATTCATAGCTTTGTTCTTTGGTCTGGAATCAGAGTATCAACGTAGGTCTTAACTCTTAGTTATTTTTAGTCAGAAATAGATTATCGTTGCAACATTATTTCCCTTTGTGATCAAATGATCAATCGTTGACTCATAATTCCTTGGAAAAGTACATCATGTAGTCCTTTAAATTACACGAAAATAATAGATTAGTCTTTTATCATTTTTTTATAACAAGTTAGCCTTTTATCTTTCTTTTAGTGTCAAACTCGTCCTTTATGTTTATAAATATTTGCACCAATGGTCCTAATTTCAAACCAACAAAATTGAAATCCAAAATTCTTCCAATTTTTTTAATAAACTTGTGTTAAGGGGTTTATTGAGGGGTTTTGATTGAAATAATCAGAAGAACGTAAGCCCTCAATCAAATTTTAGAAAAATAATTAAACAAGAGATAATTCGAGTGAGATAGATTTTAGAGTTTTCGGAATAAAATGCAAAATTCTCTCAATCTATGTCATGAAATCACATAGAAATGTATTATGTTATTCTTTATATGATTTTTTATATGATTGATAACAAAACTCATACTACAATTTTAATTAAAAATATTGAAATGAGGTTAGGACTAAAAATAGTACAATATCGTACCTTTTACAAACATAAAAGACTAATTTAATACCCAAAAAAAGTTAAATAATCAATTTGATATCTTGGTGTAACTTAAAAGTCTACAGATGTATTTTGCATATTTTCTGTCTTTAACGCTTTAACTTGGTCTGTAGATACTGAATACTTGTTACAAAACTTCTTACAAATTATATTATGTCTCACTCTATTAGTAAACATAATTATTTGTTTATTAGGTGATAATATTATGTGTTAAAAATACTTAAACTATTATCCTTAATTTACTCATAATTTATACTACTTTAAAATAAATAATCGTTATTGCACAATTAGCAAATAATTAAGAGATACTTATTCTTATTGGTTTTTTTATCATCAAAACATTAATCATTAAATTGTAACTAAAATCAATTTTGCACTAATTTCACTTTTGACCCACCAAGACTTATTTTGTTTACGAAGTCCATTATAAATATATTTGGTAGTAATAATATGGTTAGACTTCTTTCTTACAATGTGAAAATAATACTTTTTTTGAAAGATTATGTTTTTGGTCATCAAATCAACAACACTACATTAGAGCGCATTTCATGTTATTTTAGTAAAACTATTAATATATATATATATATATATATATATATATATATATATATATATATTATTTTGTTATCTATATAAAATAATAAAATTTGGGGTGATTATGGCCGTAAGAAGATTTATCCCTATTCCTACTTAGACGATTTACATATGAACAACCTTTTACAGTTTTTGCGATTACATGATTGTTTTTTCTTGCACTAATTTTCCAAACATCAACGCTAATATAAGTGTAATAATTGAAACTTTTTTACTTTTATTGAACATGTATCCTTTCGTTTTACCTGCTTTTTTCATTCTTTAAACATATCATCTCTTTGACATAAGTGTAATAATTCTTCTATTTGCACCATGGTCTGAACTTGTAATCTATAATTTATAATAATCTATAATCTATATATTTAGGGATACCTTAGAGCAATTAATTTCTAGCAAATTGCTCAATGAACCTATACTTCGTCATCATAATCACGCATGGCTTCGTTTTTTTATTCCTATCCAATCATTATTTACATGTAGATACAAAATTAAAAGGTTTCAATTTTATTAATTAGTAGTTAACAATTATTTGGCTACATACCCCAATATTAAGGTACATGGAAGCATAAGTTATTTAATAAAATTTATATCTTTTATTGTCATTATTTAACTTAATTTTTACTTAGGTTATTTAAGTTTATTTTATCTCAATTTTGTCCTTTAAGTTACATTCCTTTTTGTACTGTTAGTCCTCGACAACAATTAGTTCAATTGAAAGTTTCTGACAATTTAAAATTCTATCAAATGCTGCAACAATATGTCTCTCATTTTAATCCTTTAGAAAACATTCATCAAATCTTATAAAATGATATATATTTCTTGATTTTCTCTATAACGATTTAAACTCACATAAGACCTTAAAAACAATGTTTATCCACATAATCAATGTTTTTAACTTTCTTCACATGTAAAGTAACTTGATCAACAGCCAATTTGTTGCGATGTTTTGACTATGTTAATTTTATGATAGTAATTCGAGAAAATTTTCAAACTTAAAGAATTACATGTGTAGTTTAATATATCTTAGAGGCTAATGGTGCAAACAAATATAACTTAAAAAATCAAATAAAAAAAATAAACTTAAAAGATCCAAACAAAAATTGAATTAAATTTAAATAACTAAAGTAATATTTTTACTAATAATATTAACGGTGCCATGTTACAAATTCACACTATTGCCGACAACTAAAATCACGTTACACGTTCATCCGTTACATTACCAATTGCATCTGTTTCATGTAAACTATTATTCATGGAGATAATAATAAAGCAAATCTCTAATGCTTAAAACATGCATTTTAAACTTCAATATTATAGTGGCAATATATCAATCTTAAAATCAGCAAATAATTAATGCATGATTCATGCAATGTCACAATGATGTATCTTCTTACAAATATTATCGTTTTGAACATTAAAAAACTTCCATTTATTTAGTGTAATAATCAAAATAAAATTTATTACTCTTTATTCCTTTTTAAATTGTGTACATTTATAAAAAAAAACTTCTGTTTCTATTTAATTATAATAATTAATTATTGATCTGTCAATAATATTCATATTTATTTATTTATTACAAATAGCAAAATATATGAGGTAAGATAATAAATTATTAAAAATATTATAAAAACAAGATAAATAATGACAATAAAAGATATAAACTTTATTGGTTGTCTTGTTATGCGTAAAAAACCAAAAATCACAATTAAAAATGAATCCAGGGAGTATATTTTGGAGGTTATGTTTTGTACAAGTTCTATTTCTCTATAAATGATTATTTGTGGCTCTCGCCAATTCACCCACGTACCATATTCGAGCCCACTTTTCATTTTTTCCTTCAAATTGTGTTGTTTTACCTTTTTAATATTGTTGAGGCAAAATCCCTTAATTAGATCTTGTAATAATAATAAAGTTTAATTAAAAAAATATTTAGCTAATTTTGATTTTATTACGTGATCTAATATGTACTCTTGAATGTATTGATTATAAGACATGTTTTTAATAAAACTAAAGACAAGTTTTTGAAACATACCATAAATAAACATGTTCGTCATCATCAAAACTGGAAGTGTTCATCATCGGTCTCATTAATTAAAGATCAAAGGATATCCATTATGACAAAAGTGGAAAAATGAATATTGCATTTATGCAAAAGGAACGATGGTCATAGTACAAAGGAACAAATAATATTATAAAAAGAACAAACTAATATTATTCACGTATACAAAGACAAATTCACACTTTATGTATATATGATTCTCTTTTCTAATCATATTCATGCACGTTCATGAAGAGGATGTTGTACATTACAAGTAAAAGTGAAAAATGGACTACTCAAATATAAATATTGATATGGTACATATATTATTTTTATATGATGAGAAAGGTAGCAAATTAATACTAGGAAAAATTATATTTTTAGTTATTTATCATATTTAGTTGTAACAATTTGCTTTTTTATACTTTTTCATTCCAAATTGGTCCTATGTGTTTTAAAACGTACGTGACTTTGTTATTTACTTATTTTTTTAAATATTGATATGTCAAGCCAGTCAATTAATTTTGAATAACTTTTTTTTAAAATAAAAAATAATAGGTTAAATAGCACTCGTGGTCCCTTAACTTAATTTCAGTTAACGTTTTAGTCTTTTATTTTTTTTCTTCCCGATTTGGTCCTTTATTTTAATTTTAAGTGACAATTTGATCTTTTATGTTTTAAAATGTCAACAATATTATCCTCTTTTTTTACAAAAATTCAAAAAATTCATCAAAATTTTCAACCAAAACCCATAAAATTAATTATATTCTTTAATATAATACAAATTTCATCAAATTCGTAACTCAAATCTTCAAATAAACTCATACAAAAATATCATCAAATTTTATTCTTTATTTGATGTTGTTAAAAATAGAAATATGAGTTTATTTGAAGATTTGAGTTTCAAATTTGATGAAATTTGTATTATATTGAAGAATATAAATAATTTTATGGATCTTGGTTGAAAATTTTGATGAATTTTTGTAAAAAAAAAAGGATAACATTGTTGACATTTTAAAACATAAAAGATCAAATTGTCACTTAAAATTAAAATAAATGACCAAATCGGGAAAAAAAAGATAAAGGACTAAAACATTAACTGAAATTAAGTTAAGGGACCACGAGTGCTATTTAGCCAAAATAATAAAATTATCATCATCATAAAATCCAAAAAAAATCAAATCCCTAAAATTAAAATCTTGAAATCAAAAAATAAATCTTAAATCTACCAAACTCATCAACAATCACATCACATAAGACACACACAAAAACCCAAATCTATATAAAAAGGACGAACTGAGTGAGTAAGTTCTAAAACATAAAAAATAAACAAGTGAAAACCTAGAGCTTGTCTATCAAATAAAATTAAGATGACAAAGCTGTGATGTATGTTATGAACATGATAATTTTATTATTTTTTATTTTAAAAAAATTCTATTAAAAATATTTTTTTTTTTATAAAAAAAGATAAAGGACTAATTCGTGCAAGTTTTAAAACATATAGATCCAATTTGAGGGAAAAAAAAAGATCAAAGATCAAACTATTAAAACTAACTACTCCATTCGTCTCATTTCAAATGTCTTTATTTGGATTGCGTGCGGTTCTTAAAAAAATGATTAGATATGTTGAATTCAATGATAAAATAAGTTATATTTACTAAAATACTCATATTAATTATAGTTAGTGGAGTCTATACGTGGAATGGTTTGGGCAGGGTTTAGCCAAAATCGAAACTCAAACCGTGCAGGGAACACTGAATTATGTCGTTTGGTAAAAAAATTATCCATTACAATACTAGATTGAGTTGGGTCAACCTGCTCATTTTTTAGTTGAATTAGGTTGAGTATTGGGTTGACCCAACCCATGTACAACTCTAAGTAAATTTATTAGATAGATGAAAATATAATAAATGAGAATATATTGTAAAAAAAATTAAAAAATGTTGTCCAGATATCGTAAAATAATAAATAATTTGAGAGAGAAAAACATTGCATTTGCAAATAAGACATCTTTACTGAGATTATTTGGGACAGATTTCAAACATAATTTTTTCCACGGTGCAGATTCTAAGCGATTTTGCTCTCATAGTAATTCTACAATAAATGCTATCTCACAAAATCAATTACAATAAAAATGTCAATCAATTTTGATTTCACATATAAATACCTCTAATCACTATTTGCTCATTTATTAATGGGAGAACTGATTATTTAGCAGATTACTTGCAATAAGAATCGTAAAAAAAAATTACATTCAATTATAAAAATATAGGAGTAAAAAATAACTAATAGCTAATTTGGTTATGATTGATTTTTTATTTTTAAGTATAAAACCCTTTGATTATGATTAATTGTTGAATATTAAATCTTAACATATCTTGTTGGAACAAATGTGTGAATTTAAAAATTGCTGAAGTCCCACATTGGTAAACTCTCATTTTGAATAGTTTTAATCACTATATAAATATTCTCAAAATTTTGTTGAAGTCCTACATTGGTTAGAAAACATATGTGGGTTTGCTTCCATCACTATATAAAGAGTGTCAATTTATTGTGAAAAGCACACCAAAGTTGGAAGCATTTTCCAACTTTTTCTTTTCTCCCTCTTATATTCTGCTCGATTGTTATCGAGCCATTTCTCCCCTTTCTTTCTGTCCTTTTGATATTTTAGAACGGTATTGTACCGTAGTCCCTTCGATATTTTAGAACGGTATTGTACCGTAGTCCCTTCGATATATATTTTATAGCGGTTGTTATACCGTAGTCCTTTCGATATTTTATAGCGGTTGCTATACCGTAGTCTCTTCGATATCTTAGAGCGGTTGTTATGTCGTAGTTCCGTTAAGTTTTGAGTGGTCCTAATACCACTATCCTTTTAGAGTGGTTTTTATGCCGCAAACCTTTAGAGTGTAGTCATTTTGATTTATGAGAGGCTTTAACCGCCTTATTGAGAGTGACTTTAACCGTCATATTGAGAGTGTAATTCTAGAACAGTTTTCTACGGTGCAGTGAAACTCCGATACAGTGAATCTGGGTTGTTTTATCCTGGGGACGTCGTGGTTGATAGTCTGCCTTGCATAATTTGGGCAGTGCCGCGAAACGTCTTAAAGAGAGCGACCTAGTCCCCGACTCAACCCCGTAATATCTTCGGTGGCACAAAATGTGATTTTTAAACAGTTTTTTCAAACTCAAATCTCAACAACAATTTTAAGACGTTTTTTCTGCCATGTCAACCGAAGATATTACTGGATCTGTTTCTTTGAGGCAAACAGAAAAGGATAATAAAGTTAGAGAATTAACCCATGGGAGGGTAATGATTACCTATATAAGAATAATTATATTCTTAATAAACTTGTTGGTGATCTGTATAAATACTATAGTTCCAACAATAGTGCTAGACACGTATGAGATGCTATTAAGAAGGGGAAGTTGGAGCTAAAAAGTATGTTGTAGTTTGAAATGCTATAAAGAAGAAATATGATACCGAGGAACTTCGAGCTAAAAAGTGTGTTGTAGCCGCTACCTCAAATATCAGATTACCGATGACAAATATGTGGAGAAATTCAGAAGATAGCTTAGAAGATCATCTTAAGGTATGACTTTAGATGAATTTCAAATTGATTGTTATTATCGACAAAATGCCTCTGTTTGGAAGGATTTCAAAAGTTCTTAAAACAAATGAATTTTCTCTAAAGAGTATGATAACCTGTCTTTAAAAAAAATGTTGTTTATTATTTTTCTGAATTAGGCAGAGTTTACTTATATCCGAAGCATGTTTAAATTTAAATTAAGAATGTCTCCTTCTGTTTACATGTTGTGTGATTTTAATATTTGACATGCTAGACTTTATCATGTGAACACATGTTATTTCAAACTTAAGTAACTTAGGTTTAATACCAATGTTATCTTTAAATAATTTTGAAAAAAAAATGTGATTTTTGTAGTCAAGCTAAAATAACAAAGAGTTTACATAAATCTGTAGTTAGATCATCTGAGTCTTTAGATTTATTACACTCTGATATATGTGAACTTGATAAGACGTTAATAAGAAATGAAAATTGTTATTTTATCACTTTTATTTACTATACTTTTGTATATCTAATGAAAAATAAAAGTGAAACGCTTGACATGTTTAGAATCTTTGTAATTGAAATTGAAAATCAATTTAGTAGAAAGATTAAGAGATTTTGTAGTATAGAGGAATAGAGTATGATTCTAGTTTATTTAATGAGTTTTTATAAAACTCAAGGAATCATACATGAAACCACAACACCTTATTCACCTGAAATGAATGGTAAGCTGAAAGAAATAATAGGACTCTGACTGAACTTTTTGTTGCTATTATACTTAACTCTGGTGCTGCATCTCATTGGTAGGGAGAAATTATTTTGAGTGTTTGCTATGTTTTAAATAGACTTCCAAAATCTATAAGCAAAACATCTCCTTATGAGATAATAAAGAAAAGATAACCAAACTTGTCTTATATTCGAACATGGGGGCTGTTTGGCGTATGTCAGAATCCCTGCTCCCAAGCGAATTAAACTCGCCAGTAGAGCCTATGAATGTGTATTCATTGGGTATGCAATAAACAGTAAAGCATATAAGTTTTATGACCTAAATGCGAAAGTGATCATAGAGTCAAATGATGTTGACTTCTATCAAAATAAATTCCCTTTCAAATCGAGAAATAGTGGGGGTAGCGAACCAAGTCATACTCCCGTGACAGGAAGTGCTGAAAGTAACAAACAAGGTGATTTGGAAACTCGAAGGAGTAAGAAAGTCAGAGTTGCTAAAGATTATGGACCAGAATATATGGCCTATAATTTAGAGGAGGATCCTGCAAATCTCAAAGAGGCATTGTCATCTTTGGATGCAGATCTTTGGCAAGAGGGTATAAACGATGAAATGGATTCCATAGAATCTAACAAGACCTGGCATATAGTAGACTTGCCTCCTGGTTGCAAGCCGATAGGTTGTAAATGGATTTTGAAAAAGAAACTAAAACCTGATGGAACTATTGATAAATACAAGGCACGCCTTGTAGCCAAAGGTTTTAGGCAAAGAGAAAATATAGATTTCTTCGAAACTTTTTCTCCTGTCACGAGAATAACATCCATTAGGGTACTCATTTCACTAGCAGCAATTCATAATTTAGTGATACACCAAATGGATGTTAAAACAGCCTTTTTAAATGGTGATCTGGAAGAAGAAATCTATATGGAACAACCTGAAGGTTTTGTAATTCATGGACAAGAAAACAAGGTCTATAAGTTAGATAAATCTCTGTATGGTCTTAAACAAGCTCCTAAGCAATGGCATGAAAAGTTTGACAATTTCATTATATCGAATGAGTTTAAAGTAAATGAAAGTGACAAATGTATTTATTACAAATTTGAAAATGGCATTTGCACTATCATATGTCTCTATGTAGACGACTTACTCATATTTGGTTCAAACATTCATGATGTGAAATCATTGTTGAGTAACAACTTTGATATGAAAGACCTCGGAGTAACGAATGTAATCTTAGGAATCAAGATTACTAGGTCAGCAGCCTCTTGTATGCCACTGATTGTACTAGCCCCGACATTGCGTACGTCGCGGGACTATTGTGCAGGTTTACCAGTAGACCTAGTATGGAGCATTGGCACGCTATCGAAAGAGTCATGAGAGACCTAAAAAGGACCATGAGTCTAGGATTACATTATCAAAGATTTCCTACTGTTCTTGAAAGATACATTGATGTTGATTGGAACACCTTGTCAGATGTCTCCAAAGCAACCAGTGGCTATAATTTTAGTATAGCCGATGGTGATGTATCTTGGAAATCGAAGAACATACGATATTGGCTCAGTCCACTAGTCTGAAATGATAGCACTAGCTACTGCTAGTGATGAAGTGAGCTGGTTGAGATGCTTGCTAGCTGAGATCCCTTTATGGGAAAAACCTATGCCAACTGTGTTGATCCACTACGATAGTACCGCGACTATTGCAAAAAAATTGAGAATCGTTATCACAACGGTAAGAGATGGCAAATACGTCGTAAGCACAGAACAGTTAGAGAATTACTTACTAAAGGAGCTGTAATAGTGGATCATGTACGCACTGATGATAATTAGCAGATCCTTTGACGAAATGATTGGCTAGAGAGAAAGTCATAAATACATCCAAAAGGATGAGACTAATGCCTATAGATAAATGAGTCACTTATGATGGGAACCCGACCTAAAAGGCTGGAGATCCCAAGAATTAGGTTCAATGGGTAATAACAAGTCATAGTGATATGAGATGAACATTGTAACACCCCGAGTTTAAAACACAACGCGGGTGCATTTTTTTTTTCAAATAAATATTTAAAATGAATTTTCCAAAATTAATTCGAAAGGAATTAAAATAATTACTTAATTCTGGAAATTTAATGATAAACAATAAAACATTTTTGGAAGATAATAATGTCATGACATTCCCAAAAGTCAATATCAGAGTGCGGAATAAATAGTACAACAATTGTTTTTCAAAATAAAAACAAAATACATTTCCAGCTCAAATCCTAATACATCAAGTCTAACTGATCATGCGCTAAAGCTACAGTAGCACGGGTTTCCCCCGCATCCCAAGCAAGTCCTCTCCGAATCTGCCGCTCGCCTCGACATGACCTCCTCCTCCTCCTCATCATACAACGAGGGGTCGGTCTCCTCAGAAGTCAGATCAATACATAGTCTCGGCCGCTTCGGCGGAGCCAGAATCTCATAACAATTGTCGGAGATCCTAGACGAGCCCGGAATCTCAGCTGCTACTAGCTTCGGCTCATCAGTCTTCCCTTCTGCCTCAGACTCATGTACAACTCCTCCAGTCACCGGGTTGGGAGTCACCACTCCTACGGTGGCCTCCGTCTCAACCCTTCCAACAGACTCCTCAGCATCGTCGAAAATTCCGTGCACCTCCAATACCAGACGGGAAGGCACGGGAAAATCTATACTCGCATGAGTGCGCTCCACAAAATCCTCTACGCCATCAGTCCTGCTCGTCCTCTCCAACCACCCCGTGTAAGTCGCCCTGCTTGAGATGGGGTCAAATACCCAAGCAGTACGAGAATAGCGGTCAAGGAAGTTCAACGACGTTTCCATCGTTCGGGTACCCACGGGTGGCATGGGTTTGGGTAACATCTGAGGGCAAAGCCCAAAGTCCACAATATAATAGCAAGGGTCACCGACCGAAATTAACAATTAATCACATAGCATATATTTCACAGCAACAATTATGTCCATGGTATAACATATGATGATGAGGAAAATAATAATGCTCATTTGAAAATTAATGACATATATGCCCTTTTCAAAAACAGCAGTCAATTATTATGAAATATGTGGTAAGTACAAACAACACCTCAGCAAAACACAATCACTAAATCAGAATTTCAGATTCTGGACAGTACTCACACACATTCAATTTTCACTCATCATATACTCAAACGTGACCCACCGGTCAATCCCTCAATGTAATATGTATATGCTTATGTATACAGTTTTCTTGGAATCACCAAGGTGCAGTCGCTCAACAGACCAACACATTATGTTTGACTTAACGGCCCTCAAGACCAAGGTGCAATCGTTCAACAGATCAACACCAGTGCAGACGCTCAATAGTCCAGCACTCGTGCAGTCGCTCAACAGACCAGCACGTTTGACATATACCAAGGTACAATCACTCAACAGATCAGTACCTAGTGCAGATGCTCAACAGTCCAGCACTCGTGCAATCGCTCAACAGATCAGCACGTGGCTGCGCATTTCAGGGTACAGACGCTCAACAGTCTAGTACCAGTGCAGACGCTCAATAGTTCAGCACTTATATACCAAAGTACAATCGCTCAATAGATCAGTACCTAGTGCAGACGCTCAACAGTCCAGCACTCGTGCAATCGCTCAACAGATCAGCACGTGGTTGCGCATTACTCTGTGGCCCATCGCGGGTACCACTTGACTATGCAATGCATGAATATGCAGTGTTTCACTTCTCTAGAAACAAAATGCAAATTCAGAAAATTCATGTTTTTCATCATGTTTTAAATATCTCAGCACAGTCATAATTAACATCATCACAATCATGATTAAACAGTCAATTAATCATTAATACTTTGTAATGTTTTCCCAAACTCTTAAAATTCAATTACAGAGTTTAAAACTGAGGATTTCTGGAATTTTACGAATCTGTATTCGAATACAGCTTCTCTGTATTCGAATACACAAGCCAAAAACAGTGCAGAATGACACTCTGTATTCGAATACAGCCCTCTGGTATTCGAATACAGAGGCTATCTCAGTGCACAAAACACCTCTTTCATTTCATCAGTAAAGTCTTAAAAACTTTATCACCACCACTTCAAAATATCACCAAAAGTTCCATTTTAATTCACCACAACAATCCCAACATTCCCCAAACACTCAGGGTTTTCAAAACACTCTTAAAAACTTGGAAATTCTGGAAACTCGAATCTGTATTCGAATACAGACTCTTTGTATTCGAATACAGAAGCATGAAACTGCAATTTTAACATTCTGTATTCGAATACAACATGCCTGTAGTCGAATACAAAAGACAAAACCTTGAAAAATTCAATATTTTCTTTCAGATCCTTAAAGGTTTCAACACTTCATCCTCTCCTCTTCAAAATATTTCAAGAACTCCTTTTAAAATCACTTTAACCCTTCTCAAGGTTTCTTAATACTTTAAAATGCATATTACAGTGTTTAAGACTTGATTTTCTGGAAAACACGAATATGTATTCGAATACAGCTTCCTTGTATTCGAATACATAAGCTAAAAACAGTGCTTCTCGGAAAACACGAATCTGTATTCGAATACAAATTCCTTGTATTCGAATACAGAAACTGAAACTAGTGAAAAACAGCATTCTGTATTCGAATACAGCATGCCTGTAGTCGAATACAAATGCGAATACAGTGTTAAAATTTCACTTATGTATTCGAATACGACATGATCGTAGTCGAATACAGATGCGAATACAGAAGTAAAAATCCTTCCTCTGTATTCGAATACAGGGGCTCGTATTCGAATACAAGTTTGAAAACTTTAAGTAAAGCAGAAACTTGGAAGGTTGTATTCGAATACACACATGTCGTAGTCAAATACACCTTCGAAAACCAGTGAATTTTCAACCCTTTTCAAACTGTTTTCTTTTAACAACAAACAACCAAACATTAAAAACAGATTCAACATTTTTTTCAGACGATCCTTTCCTCATTAAAATCCTTTTTCTTTTTAAATCATTGGCATCATCAGAATCATTTACAATAGAAACAAAATCAAAATTATCAACACCAAATCATCTAGAAACAGAAAC
The DNA here is from genome assembly GCA_037974295.1 of Cicer cuneatum. NCBI lineage: Eukaryota > Viridiplantae > Streptophyta > Magnoliopsida > Fabales > Fabaceae > Cicer > Cicer cuneatum. Next base: position 46,781,597 of record JBBPBO010000001.1, read on the forward strand.
AGAATGATCAATCATCAGAATCATCCAGACTTTCAAGCCATCAGAACATCATACAGCATTTCAGCTTTCACAACACACCAGAATAACATGCAAGCATTTAGCTTTCTCAAACATCAGAACATGACTAATGTTCTCAACCAAAACAGAAATCAACACACAGCAGCAAAACACCAACAGAGTGCATTTTTGCATTTTTAAAAAAACTATTTTCAAAACAGTTTTATGAACATGTATGTTAACCATCTTTAAAATTACATGCAAAACATTTCCAGCTTTCCCACACAAGTAAAACAGCATGAATGCATTCAACCAACAACAACCATCATAGAATCATCACATATCAACAAAAATGCATTTTCTTCATTTTTTCACGATGTCATTTCAAAAAAACAGTTTTTCTTTCAAATCAGAAATGAAATAACATGCATTTACAGCCCTAATGCAACTAGAAAGTTGGAAGGTGCCCTTACCCTTTGCTGCGTGTCTGCTACTTCTCACGTCTCTGTTTTCGTTCCCGTTTCTGCGCCAAAATTCGGTGAAACTGCTGTATGAGTTTGCTGCTATAAAACTGGGTTCCCTAGCTCCGTAATGGTGTGGGGAACAACTTTAATACTGAGGGTTTTCTAGTTTGGTGTTTGTATTTCCAATTAATGGAACTTTTAAGGAACTATCTCTTTGGTGTTTTGAAATCGTGAAACTGTTTTTCAGAAAACAGGAGGCAGAAATGGGAGAAGAGGTTACTGTTACATGCAACACTATTACATGCAAAATGAGAGGATGTGAAGTTCTGCTCTTTCTCTGCCTCTTCACGTGTTCTTATAGAGCTTACTCAAGTGCTGCCTTCTCAAAATAATGATAAAATAATGCTGGATTTTCCAGCTGGATTTTTCAGCACTTAATCCTTTTTGCAATTAGCCACTAATCCTTAATTAATGGTCCGATTAATTTAATTACTCAAAATTAAATTAATTAAATCTTCATCCAATAATTTTAATTCATCTTCCAAGATAAATATTTATATATATATATTTACTCAAAACATACATATATTAAATATTTTACAAAAATTCCCAAAATACCCTTGACATTAATTCCATAAATAAATTCTAAATTTTAAGGGTCTTACAAACATGTTATTATATTTAACAAAAGCATGATTCCTGAAGCGATGGAAGGCTGAGATAGTAGAAACTCTTAATGAGATCTATACTCTATGTGGAGGGAGTGCCTAGCTACAGGAGTACTCTTGATAGACTCACCTATGTGAATGTGGAAATGAGGCCGTTTCCTATGGAATTTTGAGGCAAAAATTCCTAGAGCGTTCACTATACTGGGATAGACGTGCAAGGCCATAAATGCATGGGCTATTTAGAATACACCCAATGAAAAGGTTGTGTATGGGTTTGATGTCCGAGATAGAGTTTAAGACTACGAGTCACTCTTGTTAAATCAAAATCTTACTCGCTATGTAAAGGTTCAAGTCATAGACACCTTTGCTTATGCACAATCTTATAGAAGCGTTTGACGCTATTTTAGAAACATTTTTTTAATTCAAGTGGGGGATTGTTGGAACAAACGTGTGAATTTAAAAATTGTTGAAGTCCCACATTGGTAAACTCTCATTTTGAATAGTTTTAATCACTATATAAATATTCTCAAAATTTTGTTGAAGTTCCACATTGGTTAGAAACATATGTGGGTTTGCTTCCATCATTATATAAAGAATGTCAATTTATTGTGAAAAGCACACCAAAGTTGGAAGCATTTTCCAACTTTTTCTTTTCTCCCTCTTATATTCTGCTCGATTGTTATCGAGCCACTTCTCCCCTTTCTTTCTGTCCCTTTGATATTTTAGAACGGTATTGTACCGTAGTCCCTTCGATATTTTAGAACGGTATTGTATCGTAGTCCCTTCAATATATATTTTATAGCGGTTGTTATACCGTAGTCCCTTCGATATCTTAGAGCGGTTGTTATGTCGTAGTTCCGTTAAGTTTTGAGTGGTCCTAATACCACTATCCTTTTAGAGTGGTTTTTATGCCGCAAACCTTTAGAGTGTAGTCATTTTGATTTATGAGAGGCTTTAACCGCCTTATTGAGAGTGACTTTAACCGTCATATTGAGAGTGACTTTAATAGCCATATTTAGGGTGTAATTCTAGAACGGTTTTCTACGGTGCAGTGGAACTCCGATACAGTGAATCTGGCTGTTTTATCCTGGGGACGTCATGGTTGATAGTCTGCCTTGCACAATTTGGGCAGTGCCGCGAAACGTCTTAAAGAGAGCGACCTAGTCCGCGACTCAACTCAGTAATATCTTCGGTGGCACAAATTGTGATTTTTAAACAGCTTTTTGAAACTCAAATCTCAACAACATATCTTTATATGAAACAAAATTTGATACTCAAAGGAAATAGTTAAATTAATTTAGTAATCAGTAATATCTTCGGTGGCACAAATTGTGATTTTTAAACAGCTTTTTCAAACTCAAATCTCAACAACATATCTTTATATGAAACAAAATTTGATACTCAAAGGAAATAATTAAATTAATTTAGTAATCATAATATCTCCATATTTTCTCAATAATTGATCGCTAGCATCAAACAAATTGGTCATTTTGTATTTAATATTTTGGAAATGTATAAGACCAAAAATTTCCATGTGTCTGGATCATTGAGTTATACGAAGGTTTTAAAAAATTTCCTCACAAATTTCCAACTTACAAATCATTTAAAATTTCAAATATAATATTAATAAAATGTTAAAGATACCCATACCACTACCAATACATCAATTATTATAAATGCAATGTGACAGATAACTAATCTTTATTAACTCTGAATCATAAAACCTTCTTCAAAATATTTGCAATATATATTATCGTCTTTTCTCTTATCTTTTTAATCTTTTATTTTCGCATGTAATTCTCTCTTTATCTTTCCACATGCCAACACTGTATCAAAGAAGGTAGTGGTCATAAGTTGAACAAATAGCCTTCACTCTTTATTTGTCTGTTTCTGTATTTTTTATTTATAATTCTTTGAATTTATAATTTCTATTTTTAATTTTAAAATGTAGATGATGCGTGGTTATTATTTGAATTGACACTAATTGTGATTTTAGGTTTGACACCACATGTATTTGTTGCTTTTTTTTATAATTTCGAAATTATTACTTTTCATTTGTCCATAAATTGGTTTTGACTTTCATCTAATGTTATTTTATAACATTTTTTTTTGTCACCCAAATAAACTTTGGACGCCAATTATAAGAATGGCATACAAAAATATAATTTGTTTGACTCGACATTATAGAGAATTTTAACATAAACATATGAAACTTTTATTTGTGACTTCAATTGCAACTCACGAAGACTACTAAATTTAAAGTTTTAAATTGGAGCTTTAAATATCAAAGACTTGTAGATAATTATAACTTTAAAATATTCTTTAATTTTTGAACATTATCTTTAATTTAAAATATTTGTATTAGTGCACGTATATGTAGATTGAATTTATTTTCATAATTTTTCCAGACAAAATTAGACGAAATTTGCTTAAATGAATTATAATTTTTGTCTTGAATTCAACTTTTTTTGGGTCATCATTTTGGTCCTATACTTTGTTATTATTTATTTTTATATGCCTATATATAATTTTTATCTTTTGTGTCTCCTTTCTATATTTTTATATAATTTTTTATCCCTTTATTCAACATGTGCTATTGTCCTTTTGCCCATTGTCTTGGGCACAAATTGTTTTTTGATATTTATAATTTATTATTTAAATATTATTTTTGTAAAGGATTTAACATTAGACGATCATATATCAAAGTACTGACTTTTTTTAGTTTCGCATGATTTGAAGGTAAATAAGTAAAATAAGATATTGGAAGAAATATTTCTTTTGTTTGAAGGTTGCTTGATTTTCTAAAATTCTTCATTCCTTATTTTTTATCTCTTATTTTTAGTACTCAACAAGAACAACAATATTTTGTTGCAATATTTTGAATTTAGTTGAGTGGTTGCATCAAATTTTTATCAAAGATTTATATTTGAGTTTATAGGAAGTTATTTGAATTATTATTGATATTAATTGAGAAATTATAAATAAAAATAATAATAGTTATATGGTCGGTCATAATTTTGAATCAAATATATTTTTATCATTTAATTTTTTGTTTACACAAACAATTCTATTAATATGAATAAAAAATGTAATAAATTTTGAAAATAGAATCCTATAAAATATGGTAATTAATTTTAAATTTATAGTGAATTATGAGTTTCCTAAGGAGTGATAATACAAGATTTTCAATCAAATATAATTTGTTCTATTATTGACATTAATTACAAAAAGAAAGAATAATAATTAATAATATGATAATCACAAAAATGGCCGATCATAATTTTGAATCAAATATATTTCTATCATTTCCTACTCCTAAAATATTTCAATTAAATTAAGTAATAAACTATTCTTTTGGAAAAGAGAATCATATTAATTAAGATAATCAATTTTAAAATTATATATAGTGAATTTTGAATTTACTTAAGTGATGTCATCATAGTGAGGCTCTCAATCAAAGATTTATTAGAGCGACAAATTTAGGTATGGAATAAAAAAGTGAATCTCTTAGTCTCTCCATTTTATCGGTTACTATAGTTTTAGTTTTATGTGTATTATTGTACAAATTTTTAGAACATGCGGTATAAATCACACATTTATTGAATTTATATATAAAAAACAATAATAATTGCATTCTCCATTTCTTTTGAAAAGTGAGGAGGATCTCAACTTGAATAAAACAATATCAAATTACCGACAAAATAATTTTAAAAATTATGATTCTAAACAGTTATTACATAAGCATGCAAGTGAGAGGAAAGGAAAAAGAAAAAGCAGAAGCATAATCCGTCTCCTACCTGCCATGCACCATTCTTCCTTATTTCCTTCTTCTTCTTTCTTTTAGTTCTGTTTGTGTTGGTGAAGGAAAAAAAAAAGAGCATGCTCAAAACCTAGATTACATGGAAATTCAAGCCTCGAATCAGAAACGTCAAAAAGGAAAGTTGTTCCTCTCATCATTACGGTGTTAGAGAACCAACTTTGGTAGCGACGACGCGAGCGGGAGTTTCGTTGGTTTTTGTCGCGGTAATGTAAACGAGCAAGGAGACGTAACTAAGGTAAGGGGCACCTTCCAACTTTCTAGATTGCATTTAGGGCTGTAAATGCATGTTTGATGGATGATTGTTATGAGTTATGTGTGTTAAAAATGGTGTTGTTGTTTTGATACTGAAACTGCCTTGCATGTGGTTATGGATGATGAAAATGCATGTTGTTGAGTTGTTGTTGCTGTTCTGTGTTGTTGTTGTCTTGGTTGATGCATTGATGATATTTTTGTTGTTGTGTTGATGAGTATAATCAATTATATGTGTTGAGGATGTTCTGGGTTTTGTGGTTAAAGAAGTTGTGATTACGTTTTGGTGTCTGTGTTGGTTTTCAAAGAAAAGAGTTTGAAAATGTGTTGAAGTTTTCTGGAAGATCTTACTGTGTTCGAAGATGTATTCGGATACGGCACTGGCGTATTCGAATACACTTTTGTAAAATTTCAAGTTTTATTCAAATTTTGAACCTCGTATTCGAATACGACACTCCGTATTCGAATACAAATTCGTGATTTTAGCTTCTGACTTCGCATTTGTATTCGGCTACGACCCTGTCGTATTCGAATACAGAATTGCAATTTTTGCTACTGACTTCGCATCTGTATTCGGCTACGATCCTGTCGTATTCGAATACAAAATTGTTGTTTTTGCCACTAGATTCGCATCTGTATTCGGCTACAACAATCTCGTATTCGAATACGGAAAATGCTGATTTTTGCCACTGTTTTCGCATCTATATTTGAATATGTAAGACCCTTAAATTTAAAATTAAATTATGGAATTAATATTAAGTGTATTTTGGGAATATTTGTAAAATATTTAATATATGTATATTTTCATATATATATATATAAATATTTATTTTGGAGGTTGAATTAAAATTATTGGATGAAGGATAAATTAATTTAATTACGAGTAATTAAATTCCGGGCAGTTAATTTAGATGTTATCTGTTAATTACGGCGAGAGTGGTTAAGTACTTGATGGTCAAGCGACATTATAATATTAATGTGTTGGGTGAGGTGACACATATATGCTTATATATATGAGTGAGAAGCAAGGAAATAAGGCAGAAACATTTCCCTCCTTCCTCACTGCATGCGCCAACCTTCTTCTTTCTCCCCATTCTATTTTTGTGTGGGTAGTAACAAAAGAGCATCCTCAAAAGTCAAATTACTTGGAAATCCAAGCGCCAAACCAGAAAGTGTCCAGAACAAAAGTTGTTCCTCTCATCGTTACGGAGCTAGGGAACTAACTTTTGTAGCGGCGACGCGAACGGGAGTTTCGCCTACTTTTGTCGCGGTAACGTGAACGAGTGCAGAAAACGTAACAGAGGTAAGGGGCACCTTCCAACTTTCTAGATTGCATTTAGGGCTGTAGATGCATGTTGATGTGTGATTATATTTGAATTTTTTCTGGTCTGAAAACGAAAATGTGGTGCATGTTGTTATAAAAGATGAAAATGCATGTTGTTGATGTTTTGATGATCTGTGTTGTTGCTGTTTTGGTTGATACATCAATGATGTTTTGGGTGTGTGTGGATACTGGAAAGTGCTTTGCATGTCGTTTTGGGGATGATCAAAATGCATGAGTTGGAATGTGGCTATACTGTTGTGTTGTTGACATTCTGGTGTTGGTGGTTAAAGAAGCTGTGATTTTGTTTTGGTGTTGATGGTGGTTTTCAAAAGAAAAGGATTTTAAACTGGGTGGAGGTTTTATGGAAATCTGTTGTTGTAGTGTTGATGAGTATTTATATGTATTGAGAAATGTTCTGAGTTTTGTGGTTCAAAAGAATGGTGATTATGTTTTTCTGTTGTGTTGTTAACATTCTGGTGTTGATAGTGGTTTTCAAAAGAAAAGGATTTTAAAATGGATGGAGGTGTTCTGTAAATCTGTTGTTGTTGTGTGGATGAGAAATGTTCTAAGTTTTGTGGTTTAAAAGAATTGTGATTATGTTTTGGTGTTTGTGTTGGTTTTTCAAATAAAAGAGTTTGAAAAGTGTTGAAGTTTTCTGGAAAATCTCACTGTTTTCGAAGGTGTATTCGAATACGGCACTAGTGTATTCGAATACATTCCTGCAAAATCCCTGTTTTACTTAAATTTTGAACTTGTATTCGAATACGGCCCTCTATATTCGAATACATATAAGTGATTTTTGCTTCTCACTTAGCATCTGTATTCGACTACGACCCTGTCGTATTCGAATACAGGATTGCAATTTTTGCCACTGTATTCGCATCTGTATTCGACTACGACCCTGTTGTATTCGAATACAGGTTGGAAATTTTGCCACTAACTTTGCATCTGTATTCGGCTACGACAACCTCGTATTCGAATACAGAATGCTGATTTTTCACTGTTTTAGCTTCTGTATTCGAATACAAGGAAACTGTATTCGAATACATATTGTTTTTTTTTTTCAAAAATTCCAGTTTTAAACATTGGTTTATGAACTTAAAGAGTTGGGGAAACATTGGGAAGACTTGTTATGAATTAAAATGGAGTTTTTGAGATGGTTTGAGGTGGTGGTGATGATGAGGTTCTTGAATTCTTTGTTGATGTGGTGATAATGAAATTGTTGAGATGGTTTGAGATGATTTGAGGAGGTGATGGAGTGGCTGGATTTTCAGCTGGTATTTGCATACTGTTTTCAGTGAAGAGAAAACATCGCATGTCCATGCATTGCATAGTCAGGTGGTGACCACAAAGTTAAGTAGTAACCGTGATGGGCTACGGAATGGCCGCGTGTTCGTGGTGGTCCATTCTATCCGTGCAAGGATTTAACTTTTGTATATTTTGGCCTATGAGAGGCTAACATACGTAAAACGTGCTGGTCTGTGAGCGACTACACTTGTGCTGGTCTGTGAGAGACTGTACCTTGGTATACTTAAAACGTGCTGGTGTGTGAGCGACTGCACGTGTGCTGGTCTGTGAGAGACTGCACTGCTGCTGGTCTGTGAGAGACTGCACCTTAGTATACTTAAAACGTGTTGGTCTGTGAGCGAATGCACGTGTGCTGGTCTGTGAGAGACTGCACTAGTGTTGGTTCGTGAGAGACTGCACTCTGGTAATGTTTGGCCTGTGAGAGGCTAACATGGGTAAATCGTGCTGGTCCGTGAGAGACTGCACGTGTGCTGGTCCGTGAGAGACTACACCTTGGTAATTCCAAGAGTTGTGTACATTGGCATATGCATATTGCATTGGGATGGTCGACCGGTGAGTCACGATTGGATATGATGTTGACGGGTGGAAATCGTTGTGTGCAAGTAACTTATGAACTCTAAGTGCTGAATGAGTTGTTGTGTTTTGTTGAATGTATTTGTACTTGCAACGTGACTTATATGTTAAACTGTTTGTGTTTTCAAAAAATGTCAATGTCATACATTTTATTAAGTGAGCATATTTATTCATTCTTGTTGTCATAAACATTGGAAGCTGCCATGAATATACTTGTTATTGTGGACATAAATGCTATGTGGTAATTGTTAATTTCGGTCGATGACCCTTTACTATTATTGTGGAAATTGGGCTTTGCCCTCAGATGATACCTGAACCCGTCCCACTGACGGTTACACTAACGACAGAAACGTCGTTAGTTTTCCTTGATCTTCACGTACGGAGCATTTGTAGACAACGCAGAGGGACGGACAGCTGGGTGAAGACTAGACTTGTAGAGGATGCGGTGGAAACCGTGCTACTGTAGCTTTAGTGCATGATCAGACTACACTTTTTGTATAGTGCCTAGTGTTGAGGGCTATATTTATTTATTTTGGGATCATTGTATATTTTTCCGCACTCTGATAATATTTTGGTGGGTCCAGGATACAGCTTTTGGATGTATTATTATTTTGGTATAATTAATTTCCCAAAAACTAACTTACTTGATTACAATCATGGTGTAATTAATTAAATACTTTTGTCGTTTTGGATCACGACGAATTATTTTAAGAATTGACTTAATTTTATTTTAAATCCTTTGAATTAATTTGAAAATTCTTTAATTTTATTTTAATTCTTTCGAATTAATTCTGAAAATTCCTTTATTAATTTTGGTTTAAAAATAAAATACAATCGCGCTGTTTAAAAACCCGGGGTGTTACAGAATACAAGGAAGTTGTATTCGAATACAGATTGATTTTTTTCAAAAATTCCATTTTTAAACATTGGTTTATGCACTTAATGAGTTGGGAAACATTTGGAAGGCATATAACAAACTACATGAAGTTTTTGAGATGTCTTGAGGTGGTGATGGAGTGTCTGAATTTCAGATTGTATTTGCATACTGTTTTCAGTGAAGAGGAAACAGAGCATGTCCATGCATTGTGTAACACCCCGAGTTTAAAACACAGCGCGGGTGCATTTTTTTTTTCAAATGAATAATTAAAATGAGTTTTCCAAAATTAATATCAAGGGAATTAAAATGAAATCAGTTCGTTTCAAAGGTTATCACCCAATCAGTGTCAGAGTGCAGAATAATACAGCGGAAAAGGTAATACATTAATTCCCAAAATAAAATTACATTTCCCAAAACTCAAGACCCTATACAAAAGTCTAGACTGATCATGCACTAAGCTACAGTAGCACGGTCTCCACCGTATCCTCTATAAGTCTCGTCTTCAGCCAACCGTCCGTCCCTCTGCGTTGTCCACATAGACTCCGTACATAAAGATCAGGGGAAACTAACGACGCTTCCGTCGTTAGTGTATGTGTCGGTAGGACGGGTTCGGGTAACATCTGAGGGCAAAGCCCAAAGTCCACAATATAATAGCAAGGGTCACCGACCGAAATTAACAAATAAGCACATAGCATATATCTCACAACAACACATATATTCATGGCATAATATATGACAATGATGAGGAAAATAATAATGCTTATTTGAAATTTAATGACATATATGCCTTTTCAAAACAGCAGCCAATTATTATGAAATATGTGGTAAGTACAAACAACACCTCAACAAATCACAATCATTAAATCAGAAATTCAGATTTTGTACAGTACTCACACACATCAATTTCCAACCATTCATCATATAATCAATCGTGACCCACCGGTCAATCACCCGATGCAATATGTATATGCTCATGTACTCAACTTCTTGGAATTACCAAGGTGCAGTCGCTCACAGACCAGCACACGTGCAGTCTCTCACAGACCAGCACGATTTATATATGTCAGACTTTAACGGCCCTCAAGACCAGGGTGCAATCTCTCACAGATCAGCACCAATGTAGTCGCTCAACAGACCAGCACGACTTCACAAATGGAATGGACCGTCTAATACACGCGGAACCATTCCGTAGCCCGGATAGAATAGACCGTCTAATACACGCGGAACTACTCTTAAACCCGGATAGAATAGACCATCTAATACACGCGGAACTATTCTATAACCATCATGGTCACTACAATTACATGTATTAGCCTCTCACATGCCAAATACACATAAGCTAAATCCTCGCACGGATAGAATGGACCGTCTAATACACGCGGAACCACTCCGTAGTCCGAGTAGAATAGACCGTCTAATACACGCGGAACTACTCTGACCCCGGATAGAACAGACCGTCTAATACACGCAGAACTATTCTATAACCCTTGGTTGCTACTTAACTTCGCGGCCCATCACGGTCACCGCATCAACTCTGTGGCCCATCGCGGGTACCATCTGACTATGCAATGCATGAACATGCAATGTTTTCTCTTCACTGAAAACAGTATGCAAAATCATAAAAATTCATGCATTTCCATCATATTTCAAAACATCTCAATATAATCAATATCATCATCAACACGTCAATGATTAAACATTCAAGTAATCATTAACACTTTACATTATCACACAATTCCATTCTTAATCATCATAAGTCTTTCCCCCAACTCTTAAAATTCACAAAATAGTGTTTAAAACTGAGTTTTCTGGAAAATACGAATCTGTATTCGAATACAGCCTCTCTGTATTCGAATACAAGAGTCAAAACAGTGCAAAATTAACACTCTGTATTCGACTACAGCCCCCTGGTAGTCGAATACAGAGGCAGTCTCAGTGCACAAATCAACATTTTTCACTACATCAGTAAAGTACCAAAAACTTCATCACCCCCACTTCAAACTATCACAAAAATTCCATTTTAATTCACCACAAACATTCCCAATATTCCCCAACACTTAGGGTTTACAAAGCACTCTTAAAAACTTAAAATTTCTGAAAACTCGAATCTGTATTCGAATACAGATCCCTTGTATTCGAATACATGAGCTGAAACTGTAATTTCAACATTCTGTATTCTAATACAGCATGCCTGTAGTCGAATACAGAAGTCGGAAAACAGAACCAGAATAATCAACATCAAAAACAGAACCAGAAGGATCAACATCAGAAACAGAACCAGAAGGATCAACATCAGAAGCAGAACCAGAAAGATCAACATCAGAAACAGAACCAGAATGATCAACATCAGAAACAGAACCAGGATGATCAACATCAGAAACAGAACTAGAATGATCAACATCAGAAACAGAACCAGAATGATCAACATCAGAAACAGAACCAGGATGATCAACATCAAAAACAGAACAAGAAGCATCAACATCAGAAACAGAACCAGGATGATCAACATCAGAAACAGAACCAGAATGATCAATATCAGAAACAGAACCAGAATGATCAACATCAGAAACAGTACCAGAATTAGAATCATCAGAAGCAAAACAGAATGATTATCATCAGAATCATCAAAAGCATAAATAGGATGATTATCAGAATCATCAGAAGCAGAAACAAGATGATTATCAGAATCATCAGAAGCAGAAACAGGATGATTAATATCAGAATCATCAGAAGCAAAACAGAATGATTCACACAAGAATCATCAGAAGCGGAAACAGGATGATTAATATCAGAATCATCAGAAGCAAAACAGAATGATTATCAGAATCATCAGAAGCAGAAATAGAATGATTATCAGAATCATCAGAAGCAGAAACAAGATGATTATCAGAATCATCAGAAGCAGAAACAGGATGATTAATATCAGAATCATCAGAAGCAAAACAAAATGATTATCAGAATCATCAGAAGCAGAAACAAGATGATTATCAGAATCATCAGAAGCAGAAATCCTTCCTCTGTATTCGACTACAGGGGCTCGTAGTCGAATACAAGTTTGAAAACTTAAGTAAAACAGAAACTTTACAGGTTGTAGTCGAATACACACATGTTGTATTCGAATACACCTTCGAAAACCAGTGAAATTTTCCTGAGATTTCAACCCTTTTCAAACTGTTTTCTTTTAAAACAACAACCCAACAACAAAACAGATTCAACACTTTTTTCCAGACAATACTTCCCTCATTAAAAATCCCTTTTCTTTTAAATCATCAACATCACCAGAATCATTCACAACAGAAGCAGAATCAAAATCATTAATCACCAAATCATCCAGAACAGAAACAAAATGATCACACCAGAATCAGAACATGCATCTCCAAACTACATGCAAGGCATTTTCAGCATTCTTACACAAACAACACAACATGCAAGCATATTCTAGTCTTTCTCAAACATCAGAATAATCATGTAAGCATTTTAGCTTTCACAACACATCAGAATCACATGTAGCATCACAGAGCAGCAAAACAGAATGCATTTTTGCATTTTAAAACTATTTTTCCAAAACAGTTCTATACACATGCATTTTAATCATATTTAAAATAACAAGCAAAACGTTTTTCAGCTTTCCCACACAAATAAAACAGCTTTGCAGTAACAACCAGAACAACAACATCACAGATTCATTACACATCACAAAAATGCATTTTCTTCATTTTTTTCAAAAATGTGATTGCAAAATAGTTTTTCTTCAAAAACAAAATGAAACAGCAAGCATTTACAACCCTAATGCAACTAGAAAGTTGGAAGGTGCCCTTACCCTTGTTGCGTGTTCTGCTATTCCTCTCGTTTCTGATTCTGCTCCCGTTTGCGCGTCCAAAACCGGTGAAACTGCAGATTGCGTTTGCTGCTACGAAACTGGGTTCTTTAGCTCCGTAATGGGGTGGGGATTAACTTTAATACTGGGGGTTTTCTGGTTTGGTGTCTGTATTTCTAGTTAATGGAACTTTTGAGGAACTCTCTCTCTGGTATTTTGAAATCGTGAAACTGCTTTTCAGAAAACAGGAGGCAGAAATGGGAGAAGAGGTTACTGTTACATGCAACATTATTACATGCAAAATGGGAGGTATGGAGTTATGATTTCTGCCCAGCCCCTCACGTGTACTTATAGGCTCACTTGAGTGCCACCTCCTTTGAAACAATGATACAATAATGCTGGATTTTGTAGCTGGATTTCTCAGCACTTAATCCTTTTGCAATTAGCCACTAATCCTTAATTAATGTTCCGATTAATTTAATTACTCGAAATTAAATTAATTTAATCTTCATCCAATAATTTTAATTCATCTTCCAAAATAAATATTTATATATATATATATATCTTCACTCAAAACATACATATATTAAATATTTTACAAATATTCCCAAAATACCCTTAATATTAATTCCAGAATTAATATTAAATTTAAGGGTCTTACACATTGCATAGTCAGGTGGTGACCGCGATGGGCCACAGAGTTGATGCGGTGACCGTGATGGGCCACAGAGTTGATGCGGTGACTGTGATGAGCCACGAAGTTAAGTAGTAACCGTGATGGGTTATAGAATAGTTCCGCGTGTATTAGAAGGTCTATTCTATCCAGACTACGGAGTGGTTCCGCGTGTATTAGACGGTCCATTCTATCTATGCAAGGATTTAACTTCTGCGTGTTTGGCCTGTGAGAGGCTAATACATGTAAATATAGTGACTGTGATGGGTTATAGAGTAGTTCTGCGTGTATTAGACGGTCTATTCTATCTGGGTTCAGAGTAGTTCAGCGTGTATTAGATGGTCTATTCTATCCGGGCTACGGAATGGTTCCGCGTGTATTAGACGGTCCATTCGATCTGGAAATCGTGCTGGTCCGTGAGAGACTGCACGTGTGCTGGTCTGTGAGAGACTGCACCTTGGTCATTCTAAGAGTTGAGTACATTGACATATACATATTGCATTGGGATGGTTGACCTGTGAGTCATGATTTGATATGAATTGATGAGTGGAAATTGATGTGTGCAAGTATCTTATGAATTATATGTTTCTAATGAGTTGTGGTGATTGTTGATTGTATTTGTACTTGCAACATGACTTATATGTTAAACTGTTTGTTTTCCCAAAAATGTCAATATCATACATTTTAATAAGTGGACATACTTATTCATTCTTGTTGTCATAAGCATTGGAACATGCCATGAATATACTTCTTATTTTTGACATAAATGCTATGTGGTAATTGTTAATTTCGGTCGGTGACCCTTTACAATTATTGTGGAAAATTGGGCTTTGCCCTCAAATGATACCCGAACCCGTATCACCGACGGATACACTAACGACGGAGATGTCGTTAGTTTTCCTTGATCTTCACTTACGGAGTAATTTGTGGACGACGTAGAGGGACCGACAGTTGGGGTGAAGACGAGACTTGTAGAGGATGCGGTGGAAACCACTTGCTACTGTAGCTATAGGGCATGATCAGATCAGACTAGACTTTTTGTATAGGGCGTAGTGTTAATGGCTGGACTTATTTATTTTGGGATAATTGTACATCTTTTCCGCACTCTGATAATGTTTTGTGGGTCCAGGATACAGTTTTTGATGTATCTTTATTTTGGTATATTTTGAAGATCAATTTCCCAAAACTAATTTACTCGATTAAAGTTATGATGTAATTATTTAATTACGTTCATCATTTGAATCACGACGTATTATTTTATGAAATGACTTAATTTTAATTATCTTGAATTAATTCGAAAATTCTTTTATTTATTTGATTTTGGTTGGAAAAAAAAAACATTTGCGTTGTTTAAAACTCGGGGTGTTACAGTTATTACAATTTATTTATGTGTTTCCTACAAAAACCTATCAACAAATGAAAACAATTTATTTTTACTTTAAGAGGATTTTTTAATTAAACATCCTCTTTTTTTTTTCTTTCAAATTATCCTACATTGAAACTTATTTCTCGAACTGCCTTACTTTTTGGGCTCAGTAGCTCGTCGCATCCTGGGCCTGCGATGACCTAAAAGACTTTTTTTTTTCACTCAGTTGCTCATCGCACTCCCAGGGTGCGATGATGTACATACTTTTATTTATTTAATAATTAAAATATGTAATATATAATTATAATAAATTATAAATATTTAAAATAATTAATAAATCAAATAAAATGAAATAAAAAAATAAAAAAACTTTCACAAATAATAATAATAATTTTAATAATTACAGATTAAATAATAATAATTACATTAATAATTTTATAATAATAATTTTAATAATTATAATAAATTATAAATGTTTAAAATAATTAATAAATCAAATAAAATGATTATTAAATGAAATAAAATAAAATACTTTAATAAATAATAATAATTACATTATAACTATAATAATTTTAATAATATTAATAATTACAAATGAAATAATAATAATAATTAAAAAAAACAAAATTGTATTTATAATAAACATAATAAAAAATAATAATAATAATAATAATAAAAAGAAAATTGTAATTTGAAAATCTACGCAGTCATTGATTTGCAAATAAGGTAATATCGCCGCATTTGGTAATTTGCAAATATGGTAATTTGAAATTATTATTTGCAAATATTTGAAATTATTTTAAATATTTATAATTTATTATAATTATTAAAATAATTATTATTAAATTATTAATGTCATTATTATTATTTATTCTGTAATTATTAATATTATTAAAATTATTATTATTATTTATGAAAGTTTTTTATTTTTTTTTTATTTTATTTGATTTATTAATTATTTTAAATATTTATAATTATATATTACATAACTTAATTATTAAATAAATGAAGAAAAAAAATTATGTACATCATTGAACCCTAGGGGTGCGATGAGCAACTAAGTGGAAAAGAATGGCCTTCAGGTCATCGCAGGCCTAGGATGCGACCAGTTATTGGGTTCAAAAAGTAGGGCAGTCTGGGAAATAAGTTTCAAGGCTAAATAACACCGTGGTCCCTTAACTTAATTTCAGTTAACGTTTTAGTCATTTATCTTTTTTTTTCCCGATTTGGTCCTTTATTTTAATTTTAAATGACAATTTGATCTTTTATGTTTTAAAATGTCAACAATATTATCCTTTTTTTTTACAATAAATTAAAAAATTCAACAAAATTTTCAACCAAAACCCATAAAATTAATTATATTCTTTAATATAATACAAATTTTATCAAATTCGTAACTCAAATATTCAAATAAACTCATATTTTCATTTTTTATTTGATATTGTTAGAGATGGAATTTTAAAAATCAAATAAAAAATAAAAATATGAGTTTATTTGAATATTTGAGTTACAAATTTGATGAAATTTATATTATATTAAAGAATATAATTAATTTTATGGGTTTTGGTTGAAAATTTTGATGAATTTTTTGAATTTTTGTAAAAAAAAAGAATAATATTGTTAACATTTGAAAATATAAAAGATTAAATTGTCACTTAAAATTAAAATAAAGGACCAAATCGAAAAAAAAAAGATAAAAGACTAAAACGTTATCTTAAATTAAGTTAATAGACCACGAGTGTTATTTAGCTTAAGTTTCAATGTAGGGCAATTTGAGAAAAAAAAAGAATATTTAATTAAAAAATCCACTTTAAGAGTTCAATTTGAAATATATCATTCTTTATATTTGTGCACATACATTGACTAAAAAAAAATTGTCCCAATATATTATCTCATATACATTTATGCTTTTACGAATTACACGTAGATATATATGTAAATAATTTCTTATGATGACCATAAAGAATTCGATTTTTTTTTCCACTTAAAACTATTTTATTTATTTATTTTGTTTTTTTTATTATTTATTTATTTATTCTTTTAGTTGTTCATCACTACTAAAATTGCATTTAAAGGGAAATATTTCTTATTTTATATCATACAATAAAAAAAATAGATGTCGTTAACCCTCTATTTTCATGTTTAATTAACAAATTCAATTAATATGCTGGATACGAATCTATTTTATATAAAATACTACACATAAAAAAATTTAAATTATTATTTTAAAAATAATTATTCAATTTTTTGTTAAAGTCTCTTTCATGTAAACTTTTTTTATCATGATTTGTACCGACGAATATTTTCCGACTGTTCTATAATTTATTTAAAATTTATCTTTTAAATTTTAATGTGAAACTTTTATATTAAATAATAAAATTCAAAATATATTAATATTTACGTTATGGAATTTTTATGAACTCTTCAATCATATCTTTTTTTTTAATCATAACAAGGTTAACATTTTATAATTTACATTTAAATAAATATTTTTTTTTACTCCGTGGAAAGCATGAATTCAACTACACCGATCTATGTTAAACCAGAAGGAGTAAAAATAAAAGACATTTTTTCTTACTTCTTAGCATCTCATGGTTTTGATCTCAATTAGTAGAAAATTGTTGCATGCTCTATTTTGTACCATAATAACATTGATTCAGTTGATCCCAATGGTTGAAGCATTGTACCAAACACTTGTTCCAACATCATCACTTCCTTCTTATGCATACTCCTTAAAATTCCTTCGACATTGTAATAATGGCTTCCACTCACAAACACACAAAAACCCTCAAACCACACACCCCGGTATTCTGAACATTCAACATTCTACCGTTTCAACTTTTGAACAAAACTTTCTTCTTCATGATTGGCCACAGTTTCTTCAATTCTCAATTGGGTCACAAGATTATATACTATCTTGTTAAATCTTTACTCAAAATTCAACAAAATGGGTAATGCACATAAGGTGTTTGATGAAATGATTGTTAGGAACATAATCACTTGGACTACCCTCATGAAGGGATATTTGATAAATGGTGATCTTGAACATGTGTTTCGTGTTGCACGTGATATGTGCTTGCTTGGAGAGGTTTTCAATGAGCACACTTGCTGTGTGGTTCTGCAGCCATGTCGATCACCAGAAGATCGAGTTTATTGAGCAGGTTCATGCTTTTGTTATAAAAAATGGGGTTCAGGAGAATGTTGTTGTGGCCACTACTGGTTTCGATGTACTCTAGAAGTGGCCAATTAGGTTTTGCAGAGAAAGTGTTCAAAGGCATAAAAGATATTAATGCATAAATTATATGATTTTGGAATATGGCAAGGCAGGTTTGGGAGATAAGGCATTTAAGATACTATAAAATCTGGGTTGAAACCAAGTGATTATACCTTTACGGATTTGATCAGTGCGTGTGATACAAGTATAGCACTTGGCATAGGAAACAACTACATGGGCTTGTAGTGAAGTATGGTTTTACGTGTGTAAAATCTCTTGGAAATGCTTTAATTACAATGTATGGACTGCATAAAATGGTCAAAGAGGCTGAGAGTTTGTTGTTGAAATGGATGAGAGGTCTTTGATTTCTTGGTCTGCAGTTTTATGGGCGTTTGTTAAGAATGGCTATGCTAATAGATCACTTGAGTTTTTCTTAAATATGCTTTGGAATGACGTGCCACTTAATTCTGGTTGCTTTAGCATTGCACTTGATGGATGTTCAGAGTGCAATAATTTGGAATTTGGGCTTCAAATTCATGGACTTATAGTAAAACTTGGTTATGTCCTCGATATAAACAATGGTGCTTTGGTTGATTTGTATGCTAAATGCGGAAGTTTTAAGTGTGCAAGAGTGGTTTTTTACCAAGTGAAACTATAGCTTCATTTAATGCTGTTCTAGTTGGATACTCATACTTGAATTCAGAAATAAGAGACGAAGAAGATCCTATGGTATTTTTGAGTAAATTAAGATTCAATGGTGTTACACCAGATCGAGTAACATTTTACCGGTTTCTCAGTTTGTCTGCAAATGAAGCATGCATAGGAGCTGGGAAGAGTCTTCATGCTTACACTATAAAAGTGGGACTTGATGATGATACTGCTGTAGGCAATGCTACAATTACAATGTATGCTAAATATGGCATTGTTAAGGATGCTCATGAGATATTTACTTGTATGACTGCGTGATGTGGAATGCCATAATTTCTGCATATGCTCTTCATGGTGATGGAAACACTGCTATTTGTCTCTTTGAGGATATGAAGAAAAAGGGATTTGCACCTGATGAGATTACAATATTAGCTGTTCTCCAAGCATCTTGTTGTTACTCAGGTTTATGGGAAACCGGGTTGTGCTTAATCAATGAAATAGAAACTAAATATGGGATCAGACCTGTAATTGAACACTACTCTTCTATGATTGATCTTTTAGGTCGAGCAGGAAATCTATCCAAAGCTGTCAATATCATCGACAAGAGTCCATTTCCTGAATCATCATTGCTTCGGAGGACTTTTGTCAATGCATATAAGCTATGGGGCGATTTACAATTTGGAACGTGGGTTTTCAATAAATTACTTGATTTAGCACCCTATGAGGCCTCTTCTTACATGTATCGAATATGTATGCTGAAGGTGATATGCAAGAAGAAGCTGCAAAGGTGAGAGCGGTTATGAATGACTTGAAATTAATTAAATAAATCGGTTAAGAATGTTTTGTGGTGCTAGCTCAGTGGTAAGAGTTTACCCTTGTAACTTCAAGGTACTGAGTTCAAATCCCCTCGATAACAATTGTAAATTTTCCATTAATGCCACTTTGATTTATAAAAAGATAGACGCTGCGAGGAACGACATAATTTCCAATAGCTTTCAGGTTACATGTGACCTAATATTGAGTTCAAATCCTCTCGATAACAATTGTAAATTTTCCATTAATGCCACTTTGATTTATAAAAAGATAGACGATTTGGTTCACTCTTTTATTGCAAGTGACAAAGACCACCATAAAAGCAGATAATTTTTTGCAAATTTGAATCCATTAAGAAATGAAATATATTGGAGCTGCGAGGAACGACATAATTTCCAATAATACATGTGACCTAATATTGTTAGAATAAAGATGTTCATAAAGGACGGAGAATTTATCGGCACATCATCACTCATCCATAATAATTTTTCTGATATAGTAATTCTATACCACTTCTAACCAAGTGAAGGTTGGAAAAATCTGAACATTAGTTCAAGTGTGGCATCAGTTCAAGTCTATAGACAAGCAAGGAAGCATGAGATTAGAGGCATTGTTCAACATATCTGTGAAGCCAAGTAAGATGGATGAAAAATATTTGTTTCTTGAGTGGCAATAGGCTGAGAATTAGTATTTGTTTCTTGAAATGTGAGCGACTCCATCGATACAAGATTGGCAAAGTCATCAGGTTATGGACTTAAGAACATCTCCAACGCAGACTCTTACTCGATTCTTATAGCTAAGAATCTATTCATGGTGAGTAACTAAATATTATCATTGGAGGGAGAGAGATGAGGTAGTTGCCCACATGTAAGAATTGTTCTTACAAGACAAGTGATTCTTATACATTAAAAAAAAATTAATTTCTCCATATTAATATTAGATATCTTAAAAAGTGAGAACTAGTAGGAACTGTTTTAAGTTCTTTAAGAGTTTTATCATTTGAGCAAAGACTCACTATTGGAGGATCTATGTTCAAACAAAACATGTGTACTAAATGCACCATAGGAGAAATATAAACTTTAAGAATGACACTTTGAACCTTTTTGGGAGTTTGGAGGAGAGAGGAGACGAGAGGGAAAGAGAGAAAAATCTCTCACTTTATTTTAGACACTGTTTTTGTAGAGAATGATAAAAGTGTCTATGATTAATATATTTTTATTATTGAGAGTATTATAAATAGATGAAAAGAATTTGAAGAATTTATCGAAGCTCTTCAAAATTCTTATCCAATACATTTTTTTTGAGTTCCTTCAAATTATGAGATTTTGTATTAAGAAGAAAAATAAATGTTATGTAAGTTGGATGACTATTCTTCCATCCATTTAGCTTTCTTTTTTTTTTTCCCTAAAACTCTCCCCTTCCCTCTGCTTTCTCTCCTATATAGAGCCTAATGGAAAGATGACACAAAAAGAACCAATAGTCAAGAAAGAAAAGATGTTTAAATAAAAAGAGAAAAAAGAAAACTTTTTTGATGTGCCATTTTTTCGTTAGACAATGGGGACATGTGATTTGATTGCATGCTGTAATCATATTTCATGACCAAAATTCGTTCTCATTTTAGCTAGTAATGAATTTATCAAACTAAACATTTTTTTTTTAATTTATCCTGCTTTGTTGATAATGTGGCCCCAAGCTGATAATGCCTTCTACTGAAGATTCACGGTCCAAATACAAACACAACGAAAATACTGTCTACTGTTTTTAACTTTACTTGAAAGAGTGTGGAAGCTTTTTAGTTTTAGTTACTAGAGCTGATAGCAAAATCATGCGCAATTTCGGTGCAAAAGTTTAACAATCTCATCTTTTAATTAAGTTTTTCATATGTCTAATCTTTCCTTGATGAGAAACTTTTTTCTTAGGTCATTAGTTGCCTCAATACTTGGAGTTAACCTTAGGAATGAAACGACAATATACCAGCATCTCCACTGATTGAGCTACATAGTTATACTTGAGGTGATATTATTTTCGATCATAATTTTCACACAGTCAGTAGTTTGAAGTCGTTGGATCAAAAATCACACCACTCTAGTTTTAAATTTGATATATTAATTTTAAATTCAAATTCAATATCAGAATTATTTAATTTTGATCGAACCGTTTCAAACTATAAACTGTGTGAAGGCGTTAAAAATTGTGACAGTAAATAATCCAAATTAGTGTGAAACCCACTTTCATGTCAAAGTCAACTAATGTATGATATTCCTTGTGTTTTTTGGTATGGTTTGCTAAGATATTTTCTCATAAAGAGAAAAAATTATTTCTTTCTCCTGTAACGAGATTTTTATTTTATAATTAAAAACTAATTAGGTAGATTTGGAGGGCCAATTGGTGATCCAAAATCTAATATTATAGATAACAGTGCATTAAATGTTGGACACATTAGTTACGTGTTGGCAATGCACTTGCAAATTGTGGAAACCAACTAATTACAATAATAAGCAATATATTAATGTATAAAACCCAAAAAAAAAAATATAAAAAGCACAACCAACCAAATTACCAAATGTTAATGTCTCTAAATTATAAAACACTCACACATACATCACTCAACAACACTCCAATTGGTTTCTATATAATAATGTGATATTAATATATACATCTCCATATTTCTTTTTCTTTATAATTAATTATTCTGCTGCACTCACTTGCAAGCCCTCATTAACCCTTTAAGATAATTAAAAAGGAAAAGGGGCTCTATCAAATTATGTAAATTTATATGCTCATAATTTTCTATCTCTCACACGGTCTATTTAGTCAACTGAAAAATATAATGTATTTTCTGTTGTCGTTTTTATAAGAGACAATTAGATCAACAAAAATTGATGTATTTAATCCATAATATATTAATTTTTGTTGACCTAACTGTCTCATGTATAAAGGACAAGAGGGAGTATATGATATTTAAAAGAAGGATCTTTTGGAAGGAGCTCTTCCAACAGCTCTCATAAGGTTGGCAATTTCAAGAACCCTTGCAATTTTAGTCCCCCTTTTAGCCTCTGAAGATGCCCTCCTCTCTTCTGCTTTCCTATGAGCTTTTGCTACCTCATTTTGCATTTTCTCTAATGCTTTTGCTCTTTTCTCCTCTAGCTTCCTCTGCACAATAATGCATTATCAAACTTTTGGTTCATAATGGACAAAATTATAATTATCTTGTGTAGTAGTGTCAGTGTTTTACTTTTGATATCCAAGACAGAATGGACACTGAAAAGGAAACCAGAAGCAATAAAATCAAATCATTTATTAGACCAATTAATAAAGTTGCTTATTGATAAGGCAGTGGATGCAGACCATAAGAGTCCCTTCACATATTACCAAGTTATTACATCAACTTTAATAAGATGACCCTTTGGTGTTAAAAGTAAAATACTTAGGGTCTGTTTGGATTGCTTATTTGAGTTTATATATTGACATTAGCACTCGTGAAAGTATCTAAAAATAACTTATGATATGTTCGAACAATCTATGATATGTTTACAAGGTGTTTCAACTTATTTTCATAATCTCTCTTAGATAACTTATGAAAACAGATTATAACTTATACGAAAACAGTTTGACTTTATTTTATGTTATAAAAATAGCTTATATATAAACACTTATCATTAGATGCTTATGCTAAAAGAACTTAATTAAGTTGTTTATCAAACAAGTTCTTAATGTTTGCTAGTGAATCACATTGAAGCTGCAAATTAGCATGACACCTCTCTTACCCCAAGCAAGAAAAAGGAAGATTAGAAGAATAAGCCCATGTCCTAATTCAAAATTTCAAATAACAAATGTTTCAAGCTAAATGACTTAGATTTTAAGCCTGTGTATGACCAACCCCCTTTAAATGCATGCTAAAACACCACACACACATCAAAATTCAAAGGGGAAAATAGAAAAGGGGAGAGAAAATGACAATAACAAGTGGTCTAGACATCATTCAAGCAATCATAATTTTCATATAGAACTAATATTCTTTCCCATGTTCCAAAAATAACCATTTTTCTGAGAAGGAAGAAAACTAATCATTTAATTAGTTGTTCACATATAGTGAATGAATGATCAACTAATTTCAAGAGACTTTTTCTTTTATTCTTGAAAGTAATCATTGCAAACAAGCATCATATATCCATAAAATTGAAACCAACTAATCATAATTATTAACCCACTGAGCATATAAAATCATTAAAAAAACAGAGAAAAGAAGTAAAAACTTACCAAAACTCATGAAAACATACAAATAAAACAGGTAGTAATGCAAATCATACCTCAACTTTCTTCATCCATGAATTAGCTTTCTGAACTTGCTCATTCTCCCAACCATTTATCACAGCGTCTTCCCTTTTGAACCTGTTATTAACCTTAGCAACCTTAGCATTCTGCCATGCAGCTATCTTGGATTCAACCTCTTCTTTTTTCACTCTATGCACTGACACTTCACTCTCACCATTCATGGTACCCAAAGACGAGGTTCCTCCTCCACCTCCACGCCTCGGAGACGATGACGATGGAAGAAGCTCAAAAGGGCTGTTATCAGCTACAATTGCCAAAGGGTTAGTCTCTTCCATCAATCCATCTTCTCTAATCCTCAACAAGTTGTTAAAGCTTGTTCTATTATTGTCATTATTATTGTTGTTGTTTTCTCTTTCGTTGCTATTATTGCTTGTGCTCATCATAGGACTTATGTTGTTATAGTCAATACTTGATCCTGCTAGAACCAAAGCACTGAATTCTCTACTTATACTTGTGAAATTCTCGCTAGAAGCAACTTCTGTATTTGCTACAGACACTAATGATGATTGGTGACTATGTGGTTGTCTTGTGTGTAGAGGATGAGGTGGGGTTAAAGCATGGATTTCTCTTATTTGTTCATCTCCTTCATCATCATGATTATCATGCTCTCTGCTATGGCTTGTTGAAGCTCTTTGATCATTCAACATGACAGGGTTGTTTTGGGATATGGGAGTGTTTGTGTTGGGTTTTTATGTCTCTAGTGGAACAGAGAAAGGGCAGGTAAAGTGTATGATGAGACAAAGTCAAGCGGAAAAAAGAATGACCAAGTGAAGTAAAGTGTCAATACGTGTGTTGCTAGCCTTATTTTTATTATGTACGAGACTTTGTTTTGGGTTCTCAATCTTCATAGTAAATGGCTTTTAATAATTAACTTTTTGCACTCTTGGTTTAGATTGTTCTCCAAATTTTATTTTGGTAAAATATATATTTTACCGTCATTTAAATTACACGAACATAACATATGAATTTTTTTATCTTTTATTTTGTACTAAGTTAATCATTTAACTTTTTTTGACAAGTTAGTCTTTTATGTTTGTAAATATTTACATTGTTGATCTTAATCTCGAACTAGTTAAATTAAAACCAAAACTCTCACTTTTTCCAACGAACTCATGTAATTCTTAAGTAGTTTTGATTGCAATAATTATAAGAATATAAACCATCAATCAACTTTTTTAAAAATAATAAAATGAGAGAATATTCAAGTAAGAAACATTTTAGGGTTTATGAAATTAAATGCAAATTTTTTTTAATCCAATTCTTGAAATCAAATGAAAATTTATGAAATTAAATGTTCTGCTTGATATGATCAATAACAAAACATAGAGTAGAATTTTAAAAATTTCTAGCTAAAAATGATTGAAATGAAAGTTTGGGCTAAACATAATTCGAGAGCATAACTTTTACAAACATAAAAAACTAAATTGACACAAAATTTAAAGGAGTAATTTAGTTTTTTTCGTAACTTAAAAGACTATTGAAAATGATTTGCCTTTTATTTTAACAAATTTTAGTATTCTAATTTTTGCCTTTATGTGTTTATACTTTGGAACTATCTAAATTTGAGTTTATGGGTCCAAAGAGCATTTTCAATATGGACTCTTATGATGGTTAGAATAAGATAGACGAAAGAAAAGTTACTACATTATGTCTCAATTTCATATTTGATGAGTCGATCACATATTTTTTATTACATAAGAGAGAAAAGAACGAAAATAAATTACATCATGATAAAGGATACACCTAGTGCATCAGCTAGCAGCGCTCAAGAGAGACAAGACATCTGCTCATGCACTAAAACAAGAGTTACATTATGATTAGCTCATAATTTAGTCAGAATGTCCGCACAATAATTTACCTCTCTTAAAATATGTTAGATAGAAATATCTCAATCCTTACTCAGATAACTTTGAATTAGCTTCCAAAGGTTAGCATAATGATGAAACTTTGATGTTTCCTTTGCCAAAAATTTAACAACATGAAGTAAATCAGTAAAGCACACAATTTTCTTGAAACCTGCTTCCCAATAAAGAATAATTTATGTTATCAAAACTTAAACCTCTGCATGTAAAATACTTATGAATCGACCACATACAACTTAATTTTGTCACCTTATTCTAGTATTTCTCTCTAAATAAAACCTTATCCTAAAGTGAGGTTGTCTTAGAAAGTAGGATAGGATAACGAATTAATTTACTAGATAAAAATTTTATGATTTTAAAATAAATTTAATATTACAAATTATAAGAATATGAAAATTAATTTAATTTTTTTAATAAATTAAATATAATTTTAAAACAAGGATAGCTTTTCATTTACATATAATATATATCATATTGAGGTGGCAAAATGAATGGATTGGATGGATATAGATGGTTCAAAATACTCTTTTAATCCATTTACAATCTACTAAAATTTCTTTTAAAAAAATTCAATCCAATCCATCAATTAAAAATGAAAACCATCCAATCCATCTATTATTATATTTTGTTGACTATGGGTCATAGGTAGTATCAAGTGGGCGGTTTGGTCCAACTAATTGTTGTAGGGGCAATAACTCATGATGGTATGGTTCATGGGTATTGTCGTAATATGCATTATTATTATTTAAGCACAACCTGTACTCTGTAAATCCTAATTCATTCATCTAATAAAAAGGAACTACAACTGCTCTGTAGTCGGAGACGTAGACATCATTAGCCGAACTTCGTTACCAAACGTCTTGAGTTCCTATTTGCGATTTCTTTCTTTATTCTTTTAAGATCGTGTTGCTATTCTAACAATTGGTACAAGAGCACGAGTAACTCTTGTGCAAAAGTCAAGGTGGCAAGGTTCGACGGAATGAGCAACTTCACATTATGGCAAAGAAGAGTTAATGATTTGTTGGCACAACAAGGTCTT
The DNA here is from genome assembly GCA_037974295.1 of Cicer cuneatum. Lineage (NCBI taxonomy): Eukaryota > Viridiplantae > Streptophyta > Magnoliopsida > Fabales > Fabaceae > Cicer > Cicer cuneatum. The sequence goes on from JBBPBO010000001.1 coordinate 46,808,644, forward strand.
CAAAAGGCGTTGCGTGAGGAGAAACGGGAATACATGGTAGAAGTCGATTTGATAGAGATAAAGGATAAGGCTACAAAGATGATTCGTCTGTATGTATCAAATGAGGTGATGTATCATATCTTATACCTAACATCTCTAAATGAGGCTTGGCAGAAAGAATGAAAATGACTCTAACTAAAAGGGCAAGATGTCTTCAGTTAAATGTTGGGTTCTCTAAGGGTTTCTGGGAAAAGGCTATTAATATGGCATGTTATCTTATCATCAGGTCACCGCGAGCTTCATTCGGTTGCCAAACATACTTCTATCAGGGAAGTGTTAGCTTGGTAGCCTGTCGAGACATGCATTTAGAGCATATGGATAATTAATAAGTCAATGAAAAATCGCCACAATGGTAAGGAAGCCATTGATAAGATTCAAGCAAGTTCTAATCCAAGAACTCAAAGAGGAGACATATCTCACTCACCATTCTCATGAGAGAAATTCTAATTCATTTTAATCTTATCCAAAATGAGACTCTTACAAGGTATTTAAAGAAGGATTTACCCTATTCCTAAAATGGGCCAAAAGAAAATTCTCTAGACCCATATTGGGCTTACACCACTTAACTAAAATTATTACAATACAAATTAAACACAAATATAACTAAAAACTATTATAAAGTATTGACTTGAAATATTCTTTGTTTTTCCTCCTAATTAGCTCATTTTAGGTCCTCATCATTCACTGTAATCTAGATGAACAAATTTACATGGAGTAGTCCGAGGATTTCGATGAAACTGGACATGTCATACTAGTTTGTAAATGGAAGAGGTCTCTATATGGTCTAAAGCAGTCCCCAAGGCAATGGTACAAGTGCTTTGATTCATACATGCTTCAGATTGGCTATAGAAGGTGGGAGTATGCTTGTTGTGTGTATGTTAGGATCCTTGATGATGGTTCTTTTATTTTTCTGTTACTATTTTTTGATGATATGTTGATTGTTGCTAATCATTTACATGATGTAAATGAACTGAAAATCAGTTGGGAAATGAGTTTTACATGAAAGACTTAGGTGCTACTAAGAAGATTCTTCGTATAGAAATTCATAGGGATAAAAGTGCTAGAAAATTATGGCTATCTTAGAAAAGCTATGTTCAAAAGGTGTTAGGCAAATTTGATATGACCAATTCAACAGTTGTGAGTCCTCTATTGGTGAATCATTTTAAGTTGGTTGTTTAATGTATGCTACAATTTGAACTAGACTAGATTTGGCACAAGTTGTAAGTTTGCAAGTTTGTGTCCAAACTAGGTAAGCATCATTGGGAAGCAGTCAAGTGGATTTTCAGGTACTTGAAGGGTACAACAGATCATGGTATCATGTTTTGGCAATAGACAGGGTGATCCTTCAATTGTGGCATATGTTGATGATTATTATGTAGGTGATATGGATGATAAAATGTCTACAATAAGATATGTATTTACCTTTGCAGGATGGCCTATTTGATGGAAATCATCAGTTCAATCCATAATGACTATGTCTATAAATGAAGCAAAGCACATGGCAGTAGCTGAGGTTGCCAAAGAGGCTTTATGGCTTACAGGACTAGTGAAAGAATTGGGTGATGGGCAAGGTGGAGTTCGGTTGCTTTGTGATAGTTAGAGTGTTATTTATTTGGCAAAGAATCAAATGTATCATGCCATGACCAAACATATTGATGTGAGGTTTCACAAGAATATAGAGTTACTTACATTCAGACAAATATTACTTGAAAAAGTTCATACTTCAGATGATGCAGCTAACAGGTTGACCAAGCTAGTCACTAGTGACAGGTTCAAGCAATGCTTGGACTTTCTCAATCTTAGGTTGTGAACGTCATGCATTAAATCTTCATTGGAGTTTGATATTCGCCAAAGTGGAGATTGTTAAGTTTGACTCATAGGTAGTATCAAGTGGGCGGTTTGGCCAAACTAATTGTTGTGGGGCAACTGGAGGTGCGAGGAGCAATAGTTCCCCGTGGTATGGTCTAGGCGTATTGTTGTAATATGAACCTTATTATTATTAGTATTTAAGCACAATTTGTACTCTGTAAACCCTAATTCGTTCATCCAATAAAAGGGAACTACAACTGCACTGTAGTCGGAGGTGTATGCATAATTAGCCGAACATCGTTACCAAACGTCTTGAGTTCCTATTTGCAATTTCTCTCTTTATTCTTTTAAAATTGTGTTGTTGTTCTAACACATTTTAATAGATGAATATCCATCGAATCCACTTAATAATTTTTTAATATTATAATAAAATATATACCTACAATAATATTAATAATAATAATGGATTTATTTATTGCAGCAAAAAAGTAAATAATGGTTTTTATTATTTCTAAAATTATTTAATTTTTTATTTTAAAAATTATTATTTTTAAATATTAATAAAAAAAATTTATACTATATTATTTTAAAACAATAGTTTATTATTATTATTATTATTATTATTATTATTATTATTATTTTAAATAGGTAATAAATTTATTAATTAATAATTAAGTAATAGGGATAGTGGTCAGAAGTGGTGCTACGACAACCACCACAACGGTGTTTTGGTAGCCAGTGACGGTGGTCTGGCAGACGACCACCACCCTATCTAAATTTATTAGTTAGTAAATTATTAATTTTAAAAATAAAAAAATTCTATTTTTATTTCAGCAAAAAAATCTGTAATTTTTTAATAAAATTCTGTTTTGTAATAAAAATTTAATATGATTTTAAAATATAATAAAGATATTAATAATTAAAATAGTATTTAAAAATTCTGTTTTTTCTTAAACAGTAAATTTTAAAACAGTTTTTAGAAAACAATAAATAAAACTATTTTTTAAATTAATTAGTTTTATGATAATTATAAAAAATGAAAATAGTTTTATAATAGTTTTTTTTTTGAAAAAAATATATAATATTTTCTTGAAATTATATATATTTCTTAAAATTATAATCTATTGGAATTTAAAAAATAGTAAGATGAATTGGATCTATACATATTTTTAAATAGATGAATTGGATCCAAACCATTAAAATTTATATTAGATAGTGAATAGATTGGATGAAATGAATAAATGATGGATAATCGGATCAAATTACCACCCCGATTATCATATCATTATTTGTTTATCAAATATATATTGTCTTATTAGGTGCACATTAATTAAACACCAAATAGAACAAAATATTATCATGTCAATATTTATTGATATCCTTATCAAACATCTTTATTATATTGGTCTCTAGGATTGTTTATGGTGAAAAAACTGAAACGTAAAAACTAGTTAAGTTTTGAACCAGTTTCAGTTCAGTTCTGAACCGATTTCAAATTCGTTTATAAATATAAACCAGTTTAATATTTTGAATATGTTTTTATTTAAAATCGGTTTCGAAACTAGTTATAAATGTAAAAAATTTCCCGTTAAAATTTGTTTTCAAAAAAAGAGTTTCGATTATTTTTCTAAAAGAAATTTGGAAGTTCTTTTGACAAAAAACATTCGATATTTTCTGACAAAAAAGTTCCGATTATTTATCAAAAAAAAAATTCAAAAATTTTTCAAGAGAAAAATGATTTAATTTTTTTTTGGATTTTTTCTAGATTTGTTTTGTGATATCTTTTCGAGGAAAACAAATTTCGAAAATTTTTTAAGAAAAAAATCTTAATTGAAGTTGAAAAAGTTTTAAAATGGTTAAATCGATTTTTAAATTAAGTTTGGTTAATTGATTTGTTTTAAATATCTGGTTCAATTTATGAATCATTTAATCAGTTTGATTTTTTGTGTGTGCAGTATAATCCAATTTATCAATATTGTCCAATTAACTATATATTTTGTACACCTCTATTGATCTATATCTAACCTTGACTATCAACCAATCTTATACATTTTTGATAAATCAATATTGGATACCCAAACACTTCTTAGATACTTTGAGAGAGAAATAAGCAGAGTGATATGATATGTTGATCATGTAATAGGAATATAATAGAAAGAGAAAGATAAAAAAAAAGTGTTGAGTATATGTAGAAAGATTATGGGTGTTGATGTATTATTATTGCAGGTATTTACAATTAGAGTGATCAATTAAGCCTCAAAGTCCAAAATCCCTCTTAAAAAGTCCCATGCTAAACCCCTTAATATTAGGCTTTATTGAGATAATTTTTTAAAGCTCCACTCCATATTTTTAAATTTATGTTTCAATATGTTTTTCAAAACAACTTTTCAATAAAAAAATTTTGATTTTTTTTCGGAGAAATAAATTTTTTGATAGAAAAGTTTCGATTGTTTACCGATAAATTTTGTTTTGAGAAAAAAAAAATTAGATTTATTATTTGAGAAAAAGAATTATAAAAATTTTTTAAGAAAAAAATGTTTTTGAGAAATTTTTTTTTGATATTTTTTGCAATAAAAGTTTTAGATTTTTCGATTTTTTTTCAAAAAAAAAAAATTCAAAATTTAAAAAAAAAAAAATTTCAATTGACATAATATGGAACTTATGAGTCATTCAACTAGGCCCACAAAAATAATAAAATAACAGAGTCAATTGTTAAAAAATTATCTAAGTAAAAAGTCTAATTTTAAAAGGTTTTTTAAGAGGTGTTTTGGACTTTAAAACTTTAATTGACAACTCTAAATTGGACTAATATTTAATGGAGTTGTGAAATTTACACTATAGTCTCAATGCGCACTAGGCTTTGAGATAGATAGCTCGGTCTCCTTCAAGGCTTTACAGGGATCTCTACTTTAAGCTGAATTGCGGACACATGAACATTGTCTAATGTCAACATTTAAGTCTGAAGCGCTTTGCAAGGAACTCAAACTCAACATCTCTATGCCCCCTAATTAATTGGGTTGTAGGCAATTTAGGGATCTTGAATAGAGCATATCCTTCTAGCATAAGAGGTGACAAATGTTTCTTTGAAAGAATTTATATACGGTCACTAAAATTGATTTTTAGTGAATTCATTTAGTAAAATAAATTTTAATTAAAAGTAAATTAAAAGTAATGTAATTTATATTTAAATATGTTCAATAAAATTGAGTTTAACAATATATTTCAATGTAAAAATTACATTTTGACTTAAAAGTTATAAATCTGAATTACAAGTTCAAATTAATTCTAGAAACATAATTAGTTCTTCTCGATAGCATCTAAAAATGCCAAAATCAATTTTACACATTTAAAATTGATTTTGACCTTTTAAAATTAAAATCAAATATACACTAAAAATTAAGCTTTAGCGAAAAAATCCTTGAAATTTTTTTCTTTTTGTCCCCTAACATTTGACATGTATTTCTTTCTAATATTTAAAAAGTTAGTTCTTCTAAAATAAATATAAACAAATACAAACAACAACATAAACAACATATTTTTGATTATACTTCGTTTTAAATAGATTATTAGTTTTGAATTTATTGTTTCCTTCATTTTATTTTGCTTTCTATTAAAAAATCGATAAGCCATTTATATAAAACTAAATCTAATATTAATATATCTCTATGAAAATAGTATATGCCTAAGTATTAAAATACCCAAATTCTAAATTTTATCACATGCACTTTTTCAGGCTAACATTGTCGATTATCATTCCAAAATATTATTATATGTATATTTTATCTTTCGATTATACATTATTAAATTATTATATCTATGTTTTTTATATTAATTTATTGATTAAAAAAAACAAAAATAGAGAGGACAAAAACCTAATAAAAAAAAACAATTGACTCTCTTCAAAAATACAATATTATATTATTATCATAACAATTCACACTCTACACTATATAATATTTTCATTATATGTTATTAAATTATTATTATTTTTGAAATAGTTATTATCAGTAAATTTTTTAGTTGTTAATTTTATTAGAAGGATGACTTGAATTTATGATCTTATCCGCACTCGAACTCCACCTGACCACTTTATGATTCATTTATATATTATTAAATTATTACATCTACCTACTATACATTTCTCTGCACTATCTATTATTATTTGAATATCTTATAGTTAAAATTACAAGAAACTAAATAAATAATACGAGACAAATATTTTTCACAGATCAATTAATTAAAAAATGATTTTTTGTGAATCAATTAGTTAAACGATGAATATATATTTTATTAGTAGTGTATCTCTTGATTATATTATAGATAAAATTTTAAAGAAAATGATAATACACTATTTATGATTTACTATATAAATGAGACAAATATTTTTCATTGACCAATTAAGAGGGACAACGGCTACTTCATGGCAAAAATCTATCCTCGGCATATTTGTGGTGGTCCAAGCAAAAAGATCGGAACAATTTCTTTTTATAAATAACCTTGATCTTAAATAAGATAGTTAAAACTTAATGTATACATAGTGAAAATGTCTACACTTCATCTACCACTAAATACTTAGATTAGTTATACGGGTGAAAATCACAAATCAAACACATAATAAAGTAGAACATACATAATAAATCTATAGTTGATATTATATTTAGCCTAAGCGATAGTAGATACATACTCAAGTTTCCACATAATCACACGTATGATCATTTGTTCACATTTAATCACATAATGACATTTAAACTTGTTTAATATATTATCGCATCATGAACAATGTATATTTCGTAATTCAGCCTTCATGTATAATGTATTATTACCATGCAAGATAATGAATACACATAGCAATTATAATGTCATTATACTTAATCAAAGATTATCTTTGACATATAGATTTAACTAACTTTAAATTGAAGGGAGCAAAGAAGCCACCTTCCACTCAATGAACAAAAGAGTCCAGTCAAAGTTAATTAGTATTCAACATGATTTTCTCGACATTACATGTGCACTTTTACGTAAAGATGTTTCTATCAATAATTTTCCAAAAGTCTCGTCGTCATCATCAAATACCACTAAGGGTTAATCACAATACTTTTGTTATTAATATTACTAATAACCATATGTTTCTAATAACTTGTCTAATTCAGTCCTAATTAATTAACCATAATTAATTAGTACACATTAACAGTTAATCACAATACTTTTGTAATTAATGTTAATAATAACCATATGTTTCTAATAACTTCCGTAATTCAGTCCCAATTAATTAACCATAATTAATTAGTTAGCATACACATTAGTAACCCTTGTTCACTTAACTATTATAAATTATCTAATTATCTTTTTTTGTGTGTATATTTACCTAATTATCATTTAATTGCATTATTCTTTACTACTTGGTCATTTACATGTCATTTATCCTTAATTAATATTAAGCTTAAATACTAATTAATTACTATCATATCTAGTAATTAATTATTATCTAATGACTAATTAAGTCATCTGGTTATTTATAATTGATTAGTGCTTTTTCCTAATCGATTATAACTAATTTTAACTATGTTTTTAATTTTGATTACCCTAATCGATTAATTGAGTATTGCAATCCTATTATCTCTTCTTAACTCCTAATTGATTAAGTAACTTATCTACTCGATTAATTATGATCTTAGACCAATTATTAATTCCTTATTAGGTCCTTATCAATTAATACTCTTCCCCTAAACATCAATTATTTGACCTACATACCACTAGAACCTCAACTCTAGCATTTACCAACTAATCTAACGATTACCTACCAGTCCTAATAAATTAATCATTTTATGTTATCAATTTTTTTCTCTTCCAATTGATTAACCTATTACTTATAAACAATTAACACTATTATATCTGTCATATAATTCAATAGATTACCATCAATTGATTATACATATTATTCATCATCATCATTATCAAAATATACAAAAATATTGTTCTGATACACCAAAAAGTTTCACATTATTTAAAAATCGAGACTAAAGATAGTTAACAAACAACCATGCTTTTCAATCCACTGAGGCGCATTTTCACAAATGACAAAACTGTGAGGGTTCACACAAGATATGAAGTGGACAATAGATCGAAAATATGGTAATTCGAACGTGAGGTCGGAATATTGGCACTATCTTTGGGAATAGTCCCGTGAAGGTTTCGACCGGGGACTACAAGGATCTCAGGAGATAATCTCAACGAGATTCTCGCTCTTGTCATTAATACCATATTTTGGCGGTTACCAAAAAAAAAAGTTGCAACCATGGATAGAGTCGTGATCGTATGAGCCTTTCACTGATGTTGTGTATCAGAACGGGACCTAGGCCCACTCGAAAACACTATTAAAACAAACATATATATATATATATATATATATATATATACACTAAAAATGATAATTAACTAAAACTCACTCCTTATATTGACAATTTTTTATGTGTTTTTAAATACATATATGAATATAAAGACATATATATTGAGAAGAATGGCATTCGTGTCTACGGTGACGGAAACATCCTTCTCTACTAAAGATGGAATTAATTTTTTCTTCTGTGAAATAACAGCCACATTGTTTTTTATTCTTTTACTCTTATGCACGAATTTCGACCTGTCAAAAAATGTTCAAGGAAAATTATGCATCGTGACAATGATTAGTTTTTAATTAAAAATATTAAGATGCATTAAATCTTGGAGAAGAAAATGTTTATTATTTTTTAGCTTGATGATAATCCATGTCAAAATTCTGACCAAGTATCTCATTTTCCTACAATATATTCTACTTATAAGACACTTTTCCTTTAAAAAATTGTAGCAGAAAATAGAAATAAACAGCGATTTTTTTTAGTGTTTATTATAATGTACATACGTGGCAAAAAACCGCACCTTATTTATTTATTTATTTATGTCTTATCTTATAGATAGCCAAATTATTACCTAATGTTTAAACCACAAATTTTTTTTTTAGCCATATATTTTTTACTGCTGTTTAAACTAAAAAAATATTGTAGTATACTCTCTATTTTAAAATATAAATAAAAAATAATTTAGAAACTAAACGTAGGTAAAATTTAGATTAAATATATGACTTCTTTAATTAATTTTTACTTATATTTTGAAATAAAATAATATTTTAATTTTTATTTCCCTATGAGTGATACCTTTTTCTAATCGGTCATATATTTCTCTAAGCAACTACCGACATCATTCTTTTATATATAAGCCACCTGTGAGTTACTTGCACATTGATTAATTTTATTGGGTTATGAAAATGCTCACGTCTCACATAATCATATAAACTAACACTAATATCTTTTTGACCCTAAACATTAAGTAAGAATTAATTGTCTAATGTAAAGTGTCAAATCTGCAAAATAGAAAAAGAAAAAACAATATAAAATCTGAAAAGTCACACAAATCATTTTCGGTTACCATGTGTGTATAGTTTAGGGATGTTAATTAATAATATTATCATTTTTATCTCTTAGATATTCTGATATAAGTTGAGTTTAAAATAATATATGTAACTTTTTTGCTTTTTTCTGAGCACAAACTTTTTATGTTCATCACCGATGTTATAAGCATCTTGCAACATAAAGTAGATTATTAATGTGTTCAACTTAAATAAATTAACATAAAATAGATTGAGTTAGTGTGTCCCTTGTATTTCTTTTCAAATTTTGGCTTTTTAACATAAAAAAAAATGGGTCTTTCACTCTCCAATAATTGCAAGTAATCGGAACTATCCGACGAACGGTAACTCCAATGAAACTAATAAAATTGTTTCTGTTAGGCCCAATTGGTTGACCTCTTTCCATTCCATACAATTTCAAAAAATGAAAGAGTAACTACAAGAATATATAAAAGAAACAATATATGTTAGACCATACATGGAGTTATTTTTATTCTAAACCAATGGCCAAAATTATTTTTATTCTAAACCATACATGGAGTTAGGCAGTATCTGAATTTTATGACTTGACAAAATTTTAAGTTTGGGGTTGCTAATGAAATAACAACATTTTGAGTTTGGGGTGAGGTACAAGAGAAACAGAAGTAAAAAATTGTTGAAAAGAAAAATAAATAAAAAAGAAAGAAGAAATAAAAAGTGTGTCATATAACAATATTTTAAGTTTGGGGTGGGGCACAAGAGAAACAAAAGTAGAAAATTGTTGAAAAGAAAAAGAAATAAAAAAATGTGTCATCTTTCTAAGTAGTAATTGGGTGATCCTCAAAATACCATTGATGTCAAAAGGTAAGTTGATGTAATACTCTACTAAGGAGTAATTGGGTGATCCTCAAAACATCATTCATGTGAAAAGATGGAATACAAAAAAAAGTTTGTGAATAAAATCTGGCTTATACTTTCTTGTACTTTACTGTTTGATAAGTTGTCAAAGTCATGGTGTAAAATTAAAATGATTAGCAGGTTTGCCTAACTCCAAGTCATAAGCCTACTATCCAAATGACCCACATGTACCTTGGCCTCATTACAACCCTTGAAGACCTCTAAAAGTGTATGTGCATTTTACATTATAAATCTGTTTAGAAAATTTTCAAGCCTATGATAATATGTGCATGTTACGAATTTTGGTGTTGATTATAGTAACCTTGTAAACACTTGTGAATAATTTGGAATGAAGAGGAAGTTAAGCTTAACAAATAATTGTTGAATGAATTATTTTTATTTTCTAATTGGTTGTTAGTGGATAAAAGTGATTTTTTGTATAATATTGTGTTTGTTGATAAATTTTCTGATAATGGAGATGGATTGACAATAAAGTTTGTGGTGGTGTTTGAAATACAAATCTCCATCCTTGAAATTGTTGTTCCTTGAGGACAAGCAACATGTTAAGTTTGGGGATGTGATGAACCTTCATCACTCATTATTTTTAGAATAATTTTGAGTCAATTGTTTAACTTATTCCATTCATTTTGATGTTCGTTTTAGAGTTATTTTGATTAAATGAGCTTTTGATAAAATAATTTATTTATGCTTTCATTTTCAGGATGTGATGAACCTTCATCATTCATTATTGTTAGAGTAATTTTGAGTCAATTTTTTTAGCTTATTTCATTCAATTTAATGTTCGTTTTAGAGTTATTTGACGATTGACTAGCTATTTTGTGTAGTCTTGTTTTATTTCAATGATTTAGTGGAGTGTTGAATTTTGGTGAAAAACAATATGACCTCGACGTAGTATTTTAATCATATCTAGAGTTGTACATGTTTGAATGAAGTCAAATTAATTTCAAATGAAAGGTAACATCCATAAATAAACTTTCATGAAGTCACCAAAAACCAATTTTGATTGTAAAAGGGTGAAAAGTGCAAGTCAAATCAGATGAAGAGCAATTTTGGAAGAACAAAGGTGTTTATTTAACACTGCAGAACATTGCGCCCAGGAGCAGAGCATTGCACCAGCTATTGTGTCCAGGGCAGAGCGTTGCGCCCAACCATGGCTAAAGTGTTGGAACCAAGAAGATAGCTTGGTTGTGAATATAAGATTTAATCCAGACTTGATCCAGATCAAAGGATAAATGTCCAGATTAAAAGATCAATGGTCCAGATTAAAATATCATAAGTCCAGATTTAATTCAGATTCAATCCAGACTTGGTCCAGATCAGAGGGTAAATGTTCAAATTAAAAGATCAATGGTCCATATTATAGTATCATGATCCAATGTTGGCCGAGATTAGAGGATCATAGTATTGGCGCATATCAGATTACATAGTCCAGAGTTGGTCGAGATCAGAGGATCATACGGTCCAGATTTTAATCATGATGAAAATCAGTGAAGACTTGATTAAAATTCGAAAAAGACTTGATTAAATTTTGATAGAAATTTGATCAAAGTATTAAGGGGATTTGATACAAAAGTAAATTGAAGTCTTGGAGGGAATTTAAAAGCAATTGGAGGGAAGAAAGATACGGTCCAGAATTAAACAAGAACAGGATTGGCCAAAGTTATTTTTAGAACAAATCTGAAGCAAAAAGGTTCTGATCAAGCATAAAGCTCAAACCCGATTGGCCAAGTTATTTTTACAAGAGAATCTGGACAAATACAACTCGGATTTGATCATGGAAAAAACCCTAATTTTCATTTATAAAAGGAGGCTCAAGGCAGAAGACTTTGTTATCGAAAATCAGTAAAAGAGTCATAAACTTCCAGAGGCAAACACTCGAGTTTTCAGTGAGGTTAATTGTGAGTATCAGCTTTCCAGAAGCAAGTACTCTTGTTTTTTGTTCCCTTGTGTCAGATCTATACTGTTGAAGTAGAGTCTACAATCTGAAGAGTCAGAAGAAGTAACTGGTGACTTAGCAATTAGATTCAAGGTGTTGAAATCCCTTCTGCAATCTGGGGTTGTCAGATTGGTAGGAGAAGACTTGACTTGTGAAGTCAAGGTGCTGTATTCCTCAAAAGTATAGGATTGTTAGACTGTTTGGGAAGACTGACTTGGAGGGTCAGTAGTGCTGTTGTAATTCAGAGGTTTTGAATCAGTGGAAAAATCCTTCAAGGTGAAGGAACTGGATGTAGCCTAGTTAATGGTGAACCAGGATAAATATTTGTGTTGATTATTTTACTTTATCCGCTACTAACTGTGCTTGCTTATATATCAGATTTTAAATAATCATCAAAAACAGAAAAAGAATTCAAGTATTACAAACACAATTCAACCCCCCTTCTCGTGTTTGAAGGTGCAAACACGAAAAGGGGGGTTGAATTGTGTTTGACTTAACTTGAATACTTTTCCTGTTTAAATAGTTTCAAAACAAAACTTGATGTATAATTAAAACAGAGTTAGCAGCGGATAAAAATAAAAATAAAAACTCACAGATTTTATACTGGTTCACCGTTAACGAGGCTACGTCCAGTCCCTTCGCCTTGAAGGATTTCACTAATTCAACCTTGAATTACAACCTTGCTACTGACCCTCCAAGTCAGTCTTCTCAAATAGTCTAACAATCCTAGACTTCTTTGAGGAAAAACAACTCCTGTTCTTCAGCCAATCTGACACCCCAGATTGTAGAAGAATTCACAACACTATGAATCTAATTGCTAAGTACCTTGCTACCCTTTCTGAATCCCTCAGTTTGTAGACTCTACTTCAACAACTTAGATACAACCCTATCTAATTGCCAAGTAACCTGCTACCTCTTCTGACTCCCGCAGATTGTAGACTCTACTTCAACAACTTAGATTTGCCACAGTGGAAAGAAAATAACCGAGTACTTGCTTCTTGAAAGCTGAAACTCACAATTGACTTATATGAAAATTTGGGAGCGATTGCTTTGGAAGTGTATGACTCTTTTGTGATTTTTCGATTCTTGAGTATTCTGCCTTGAGCCTCCTTTTATAGATGCAGATTTGGGCCTCTTCCAATGCTTAAATTCGAGCTGAATCTTGCTGGATTCTCTGTAAAAATAACTTGACCAATTGGGCTTCATATAAATAAAAAACATATCTTCAGATTTCCTTTCAAAATAACTGGCCAATTAAATCTGTTGGTTCCTTCCCGCCACAGCTCCTGCATTCCACAACACCTCACTTTATTTTTGTAACAAATCTTTTTAATCCTTTGATCAAAATAAATTAAATTCTCCACCGTATAATTTTCCTGATTAAATTTGGACCATTGGATCTTCATACGCTAGTCCACATCTGGACCATACTGATTGTTATGATGTGATCCTCTGATTTCGGCGTTCCCTGGACCACACTTCCTGACCCTCTGATCTTCTGATTTCGGACAGCCTGGATGCGCGCCTGATATGCTGAAATCTTCTGGACTCGGCCATTTCTGGACTTGCACATCCTGTTTATCTGATTTCGGCCAACACTGGGCCATGGTATGATTTTTTGATCTGGACCATCACTGGACCAAATAATTATTTCTGAACCATTGATCTGGAAGTCTTTACTCTGATCTGGACAGATTCTGGAATTTGGTCTGGAACAAACTGAAATTAACTTGAATAAAAAATATTTTAGTCTGGACATTTTACCTTTGATTTTGGACCAGGTCTGGATTGATTCTGGAACTCATTTCTTTTAGTCTGGACTTAGTTCCATGCCCTGAATCATGCTATCTTATGGTCTGGGCCAAATCTGGATTGATCCTCTTGTTCTGGACTCATAAACATACCTTCTGGTCAAGTTTGGAACAAGTCTGGACTGTGTAATTTTTCACTGCCAGGCCATCTTCTGGTCAGAATAACTTATGGAATAAAATTGATATTTGATTCCTGTTTGTCTGGAACAACTCTCCTTCTGGCAGGCTTTCCAATGGTATGATCCATGTTTCATTCTGATTTTTATTCCTTCTGATCTGGGCCATCAAAGATATCTTCTGGTCATGTTTTGACATTCCTGGAGTATCTTCTGGTTATTCCAGAATTCATTTTTCTGGAATCCTTTGATCACTGCTTCTGATTCCTTCAGTTTCTGGGGCATTTAACTTAGTAATTCAAAGTATAAAATAAGTTTACATAGAGTAGCATCAAAATCCTAAGTACTTAGAACCAACTTGGTTCCAACAGTGTTTGCACCTTCATAAAGTACATTTGGTGGCACAATTTTATGTCCAGAGTAGAGCAATTCTCCCATAATCGTCGTAATGAGCTAGCACGCGCTAAAAATCCTATTTAAGTTAAGAACCCATATTTTGCAAGGGTTTTGACCTATAAGGCATTGAAGATCATATTGGGCACATCTTAGAGGCTAAGAACTCGAAGATTTCACTCTCGGAAGCAAGAAGTGAAGATTCATTCCATCTTTCTTGTGTGTAATTTTATCTTCTTCATTGTTACTATATTCTAAATCACAAACTAATTTTTCCATCGATTAGGGATTAGATAAACCTCCTTGAACCTATATAACTTTGGTTTTCTTATTCTATTTATGCAATTAAAACGAGTTTGATTATTCATATATTTTTGCTCTTAATGTTTTTCCATGCTTGATCACGATAGAAGTGAACATATGAATTATTTTGCTATTCAGTATAGGCTATAATCACCAGAACCAAAAAATATATTCATATTTCAATATTGTTATATGAATAGCAAATATTAACATGTGGCTAAGAAATTAATGTTTCTACATGTTTTGAGTAACAAGTTTGATCACCTAAGGAATTAGGGTTCATTTATATAAAAAAGGATTTTGAGCCAAGGAATTAGCCTTAGTCTAATTTGTTAATTTGATATAATCAAATAAGTTAGATTTTAAAAATAGTTACTCAATAATTACATGGAGAAAAGAAGGTAATTCAAGTTCGTAATCGTTGTTCTCTTATTGAATTTTCTTTATTTAATTTTACATTTGTCTGAAATTATCAACCAATTTATAAACCTTTTGTTACCTAAGTGTTACAACTTTGCTGCGTTATTGAATTAATAACAATCCATGTGGAGATGATTTTACTTATCATTATTATTACTTGAACAATTTGGTACATGTAACACCCCGAGTTTAAAACACAGCGCGAGTGTATTTTTTTTTATTTTTAAAAATCAATAATTAAAGAATTTTCCAGATTTAATTCAAAAATAATTAAAATAAAATTTTCACTAATTCATTTCATAAAATGGTACGTTGTAGATTAATCGATGATCGTAATTAATTAACTTCATCATAATATCACTAAGTACTTAATTCTGAAAATTAATAATAAACATTAATATATCTCAAAAGATAATAATATCATATCATTCCAAAAGAAAATATCAGAGTGCGGAATAAGTTAATGGAAAAGTAGTACAGTAATTCCCAAAATAACCAATTACATTTTCCAGTTCAAAATCCTATACATCAACTCTAACTGATTATGCACTAAGCTACAGTAGCACGGTCTCCGCCGCATCCTCTACAAGTCTCGTCTCCAGCCAGCTGTCTGCCCCTCTGCGTTGTCTACAAATACGCCGTGCGTAAAGATCAAGGAAAACTAACGACGTCTCCGTCGTTAGTGTAACCGTCGGTAGGAAGGGTTCAGGTATCATCTAAGGGCAAAGCCCAATTTCCACAATAATAGTAAAGGGTCACCGACCGAAATTAACACATAACACATAGCATATATCTCACAATAATAAATATAACCATGGCATATCATAAAATCAATGATGATAAATAAAGATGCTCATTTTGAAATTTTATGACATGTATTTTCAAAACAGCAACCAATTAATATGGAAAATAAGTTGTAAGTATAGCCAACACATCAGCATTCACAATCATTCATCAGAATTTCAGGATTTATAACGTACTTACACACATCAATTTCCAAATCGTGACCCACCGGTCAATCACCCTGATGCAATATGTATATGCTCATGTATACAACTTCTTGGAATTACCAAGGTGGAGTCGCTCAACAGACCAGCACTCGTGCAGTCGCTCGCAGACCAGCACGTTTTACACATACTAAGGTACAGTCGCTCACAAACCAGTACCAGTGCAGTCGCTCACAGACCAGCACAATTTCACGAATGGAATGGATCGTCTAATACACGCGGAACCATCCCGTAGCCCAGATAGAATAGACCGTCTAATACACGCGAAACTACTCTAAACCCGGATAGAACAAACCATTTAATACACGCGGAACTATTCTATAACCATCATGGTCACTACAATTACATGTATTAGCCTCTCACAGGCCAAATACACAGAAGTTAAATCCTCGCACGGATAGAGTGGACCGTCTAATACACGCGGAACCACTCCGTAGTCCGAGTAGAATAGACCGTCTAATACACGCGGAACTACTCTAACCCCGGATAGAACAGACCGTCTAATACACGCGGAACTATTCTATAACCCATGGTTACTACTTAACTTCGCAGCCCATCACAGTCACCGCATCAACTCTGTGGCCCATCGCGGTCACCACCTGATTATGCAATGCATGAATATGCATTGTTTTCTCTTCATTGAAAACAGTATGCAAAATCAGAAAAATTCATGCTTTTCCATCATTTTCCCAAAACCTCTTAACATAGTTAATTTCATCATCAACACATCAATGATTAAACATTCAAGCAATCATTATCACTTTACATTATCTCAAAATTCCATTCTTAATTACCATAAGTCTTTCCTATGTTTCCCAAACTCTTAAAATTCATAAAACAGTGTTTAAAACTGAGATTTCTGGAAAATGCGAAATTCGAATACAGTAGCCAAAAAAGTTCAGAATTACACTATGTATTCGAATATAGCCCTCTTGTATTCAAATACAGAGGTTGTCCCAGTGTTAAAATCAGTATTTTTCCACTACATCAGTAAAGTCTCAAAAACTTCATCACCCGCACTTCAAACTATTTCAAAGACTCCATTTTAAATCATTTTAACCCTTCTCAATATTTCCCAACACTTTAAAATTCACGTGACAAAGTTTAAAACTTGATTTTCTGGAAAACACGAATCTGTATTCGAATACAGCTTCCTTGTATTCGAATACAGAAGCTAAAAACTGAGTTTCTAGAAAAACCCGAATCTGTATTCGAATACAGATCCCTTGTACTTGAATACAGAAGCTGAAACTAGTGAGAATCTGCATTATGTATTCGAATACAGCATGCCTGTAGTCGAATACAGATGCGAATACAGTGTTAAAATTTCACTTCTGTATTTGAATACGACATGGTCGTAGTCGAATACAGATGCTAAGTCAGAAGCAAAAATCCTTCCTCTGTATTCGAATACAGGGGCTCATATTCGATTACAAGTTTGAAAACTTAAGTAAAACAGAAGCTTGACAGGTTGTATTCGAATACACACATGTTGTATTCGAATACACCTTCGAAAACCAGTGAAATTTTTCCTGAGACTTCAACACATTTCAAACTGTTTCTTTAAAAAAAAAACAACCAAACATCAAAACAGATTCAACACTTTTTCAAAAAACACTTTCATCATTAAAAATCCCTTTTCTTTTGAAAACATCAACATCACCAGAATCACTCAAAACAGAAACAGAAGCAGAATCATCTACACTAGAACATCCAGAAACAGAAACAGAATAGTCACCATCAGAATCATCAGAAGTAGAAATAGAATGATCAACACCAGAATCATCAGAAACAGAAATAGAATGATCAACATCAGAATCATCCAGAAACAGAAACAGAAATAGAATGATCAACACCAGAATCATCAGAAACAGAATGATCAACATCAGAATCATCCAAAACCAGAACATGCACCTCCAAAATAATATGCATGGTATTCTCCAGTAAGCTTACACAACCAACACAACATGCAAAGCATGTTCCAGCTTTCTCACACAAGCAGAACAACAATGTTGTATTTCACATATCAAACATCACAGAAATGAAATTTTCAAGTTTTAAAACAACATGTACACAGTTTTCTCAACATGCATTTTGATCAACTTCAAAATAACATGCAAGACATTTTTCAGCTTTTCCACACAACCAAAGCAGACATGTTGTATCAGCAAAACACCAACATCACAGATTATTCAATACCTCAACAGAATGCATTTTTCTTTCATCTTAAAAATGTCATGCAAAACAGTTTCTTTTTCAAAACAGAAACTCAAATATAACCACACCTCAAACATACATTTACAGTCTTAGAATGCAACTAGAAAGTGGAAGGTGCCCTTACCCTTGTTGCGTTTTCTGCTACTTCTCTCGTTTCTGCTGTCGTTCCCGTTTACGCGTCAAAAACCGGTGAAACTGCTGCTTGCGTTTGCTGCTACGAAACTGGGTTATCTAGCTCCGTAATGATGTGGGGAACAACTTTTGTACTGGGGGTTTTCTGGTTTGGTGCTTGGATTTTCAATTAATGTCACTTTGAGGAACTCCCTCTTTTCTTTCTTTCTCTTAACGTGAATTAGATTTCAGAATGGAGAAGGGAAGGGATACTGTTACATGAAGTATGGGCAGTGAGGAAGGAGGAATGGTGTTCTGATTTCACCATCCTTCTCACTCCTATTTATAGGCTTGTGTGGGTACCACCTCACCCGACACTTGTCTGATCCTCAACACTTAACCAATCTCGTCGCAATTAGTCACTAATCCCTTAATTAACTGTCCGTTAATTTAATTACTCGTAATTAAATTAATTTATTCTTCATCCAATAATTTTAATTCATCTTCCAAAATAAATATTTATATATATATATATATATATATATATTCACTCAAAACATACATATATTAAATATTTTACAAATATCCCCAAAATACACTTAAAATTAATTCCATAATTTAATTAAAAATTAAGGGTCTTACAGTACACTTGCCAAGAAGTTGTCATATGGATTCAACATTGGAGAGGTAGTTAGTACATAATTCAACAACTTCTTCAACTATATATCGTTCAACAATACAACCTTCTGGTCGACTATGACTCTTCAAGTACCCTTTTAATATTTTCATGTAACGCTCAATTGGGTACATCCACCTCATATAAGATGGTGTACAATATTGTGTTTTTTTTTTTGACAAGGTGAATTGTAAGATAGACCATTATGTCAAAATTGAGGGTGAAAAAATACATCTCAAGTTCACATAAGGTGACAACAATTTCCTTCTACAATATCGACAACTTCATAGGGTCAATAATTTTTCTACAAATAGCTTTGAAGAAGAAATATAGGTTAGTTATGGTATATCGCACCTTTTCAGGCAAAATGGAACGTATACCAATTGGTAGAAAATTTTCCATTAAGACATGACAATTGTAAGACTTTAAACCCTTTAACTTGATATCTTTCATTGATACCAAACTCCTAATGTTTGAATAGCACCCATCTGGAACTTTAAGTTCGTTAAGAAAATTACAAACAAATCATTTTCTCTTTTCTTAATAGAGTATAAGCTGCTAAAGGTAGAAATGTACATTTCCCCTTCTTTACCGGTTTTAATTCAATTCTTAATCCCATACTTACAAAGTCTAACCTCACATTGATGTTATTCTTAGAGTTTCCTGGCACATTGAGTAACGTACCAATGACACTATCGCAATTTTTTTTTAATATGCATCGCGTCAAGGAAATGTCCTACAATCAATGACTTCCAATATGTAAATTAAAAGAAAATTGTTTTTTTTCCATCCGCTTGGGACAAGTTCCCCGACAAAAGGCTTTCCAAATTTATTGCTCAAACGTTTTACCTTTTCACATGATTGATCACCCGTCAACAACAAATGAGTTTTATCTTATTCAGATTTACTATTAAATGCATTCCTCCACTTTCGATAATGATGTTTGGGGTTTAAGAATCTACCATGTCCAAGAAAAACATTTTTCTTACAATGCGTTGACCACTTCCAATTTGTACTATCTTCACGTATGGAGCATGCAGATTTTCCTTCGATACTATAGCCTGATAGATTACCATAAGCAGGAAAATCATTTATGGTTTCAAATACCATTGCTCTTGATTTGAAGAATTCTTTTCTATATCCATCATATACCTATACACCTGTCTCTAACGTGAACTTTAAGTCTACAATTAATGGAGCCAAGCATATGTCTATATTATTTCCCAATTGCTTGGGCCCAAAAATTAGCATAGACAACATCATAAACTTGTGCTTCATACGTAACCAAGAAGGAAGGTTATAATTCAACATAATTACCGACCAAGCACTATGAAAACTAATTTGGATACCATGCAAATTTATTCCATCAGTAGACAATGTAAGACATTATTTCTTGGTTCGTGGCCAAAATCAGGATAATCATTATCAATTTTCACATATTGAGGATAATCTACAGCATGTTGAAGTATTCCATCAATAATCCTTTCATCTGCATGCCATCTTAAGTACTTTGCATCTTCCACATTACAATACATGCGCCTAAATATTGGTATTATTAGAAAATGCCATAAAACTTTGGCTGGAGTTGTTGCTTTCTTCTTATATCGCGACACACTACATTTGGAACACATAATTGATTATGCATATTCATTACAAAATAAAATACAATCATTAAGACAAACATGTATCATCTCATAAGTCATGCTAATAGAACATAAAATTCGTTTGGATTCATAAGTTCGACTAGGGAACACATTATCTTTAGGAAAAATATCTTTTAACAATGTTAGTAAGTCTGTAAAACACTTATCAGATCACCCATTTCCTGGTTTTAGGTTATACAATTTCAAGACGACATACAATCTTATGAATTTAGTACATCCATCATACAACGGTTTCCCATACATTGTCCGACATGTATAACTTTGATAAGTTCCATAACATACTAAATGATCGTGCTACTAACTCACACTAACATCTTTTCCATAACAACAACCTAAGTATGGGCATATGTTTTTACTACGGTTTTCTGTACGAGCAACAACAAACCTAAAAAACTATACTACTCCATCTTCATATTCCTTTGACAGCCGATTAGTAGACATCCATCTCCGATCCATAGTTATGTGATCTTGATGTAGGAAGGTTCGCGGCAAGAATCGAGGAAGAAACGGCTTTGCGGGCAAACGCAACGGAAAATGCAGAAAAGGATCGTCCGGTGTCAGATTGCCTATTATTATACCTTTCCGAAAAGGGAATCGCACCACGAACACAACACATTGCTTTGCCATGATGTATGGGCTCCAGAACCGTTTTGAGCTCGTCTTGGGCCTCAAAACAGTCGTTTTAGTTTTTCCCGTAATTTCGGGCTTTTCTGTTTTACAGCCGTTTTAGGTTTTCCTTTAATTTAGGGCTTTTTTGTTTTATCTAATTTTCGTACTAGGGTTTCTATTATCTATTTAAAGACTTTCTATGCTGTAATAAAAAATATCTTTTAATAAAATAATTAATTTTGAGAGTTTTTCTCTTCTCTGGTGGATTCCAGAACTTGTTCTTTTTTTAGGATTAGAGCTTGCTAATCTTTGCGATTTCCGACTGGGTTAGATCTTCATATATAGTTAGATATTAAAAATAATTCCTTGTCATATTCACATTATATTACCATATTTTATGACTCATTCTAGATCCAAGAGAATTCCACTGGTAGGGGATGTTAAGTGTCAAATCCACAAGTCATAATTCATATCAAAAGAATCCAAGCCGTGAAAAATCAACAAGAACAAAATGGCAATAAAAAGAATCCTAACTGGGAAACTTAAAAAAAAAATCAGATTTGCATCGAACCGTATCCACGAATCAAAGAATCAAGCACAAAATTTTATGTAATTTAAATTCATAATTCCTAAATATTGGTGCATTTTATTCGGAAGTAATAATAATTAGTGGCCTTCCATAAACAAGAGAGAAAGATGAATCAATATAGATTTTTCTATTATTAAGTGTTTTTCATTCCAAATTTCAATCAAAATTAGTTGTATACAACAAATGCAAGTGATTATTTTATCAAGCAAATTGCAATGAGTAACCATCCCATTCACTTTTAATAGTTAGTAGATTCTCATAACAATGAGTCAGCAAATCTTTAAACAGAAATAGAAACATTAAGTCATTAACTCAAAACACAACACAAACAAATAGAACAACAAAAAATCACACTAAAAACTAGCAACAAATAGACATCAAAACATAGATAAGGTCATCGAAATAGGAAAATAAACCGTTACGACATCGAAAGGTAGAAATTTTAAGATACATTGTCGAAGAGACACCACTTTAAAGGTGCACATGAACACGACGATGGAGAGTAATGTCGACGTTTTTAATAAAAGTCGTCAATGGGATGGGAGACACAACGATGAAACCAAAACGAGAAGAAAAGAAAAGATCATGCGATGGGAGACACACCAATGAAGCCAAAACGACGAAGTTGTCACAAGGACGAAGCCACCACATTACGACGACGAAAACAACATTTACTGAGCAAGCGATGACATGCACCTTCACAAAGCTGCGATTTTGCGATTATAAGTGCTATTAGCACGTTACAATTTAGGTTTTGTTTCTTATTTTAAGAGGATTGGCGAATACAGGTTTCTTGTTTTGAGAGGAATTAAGGGTTTAATCATAGTGATTATTAGCGCAAAGAGTGAAGGGAAGAAGACAAGGGTTTCTGATTTAGAGCAAGATGAACATGTGTTTTTTTATAGAAAAAATGGAATATTAGCGCGAAGAGAGAATGAGCAACTAGCGCACATTACATTTTATTGCAATTTATAGTATTTAATCATAAAGCACTGTGCATTAATATCGCTTATGTAAAAAAGTCTTATGCGTTTATAACGCTTACTTAGAAAGCGTCAAGCTTAAAGGTTCATATAATTTTTAATAGTGCTTATATTATAAGTAATATAATTTGTGTGCTATAAAAAAAAACTTATTTAGCACTGTGATGTTATGAAACACATATTGAATGAGTTTAAAATGATTGGTTGGGTTATTTACCTTCTCGGATGCCAACACTTGGAGATACTCTAATCTTCAAACTGGACTTTTTTTTGTAACATATTTTGTAGCTAGCTATGCTTGATGTAACTAAAGAGATAGGATAAAAAGAAAGGACAACGAGGTGGGTCACACCATTAAATAACAAATAAATTTAGGCGGCTATAAGAAAGGACAATGAGGTGGGTCACACCATTAAATAATAAATAAAATAAATTTAGGTGACTATGCATCGAAAATGAATTATTTAACTTTGGTGATAGGTGATTTTGGTAATTTTAGTGTATTTAAAAAAAATTAGTAATTAAGATAAATAAATAAAAATTATTTGAATGAGAGAGAATAATTGATTATGAGAGATATATAAATAAAATTAATAAAGATAGAGAATTGAAAGACAGACAATTTCAATCCATATATATAAGGGAGTTTAAGAAGAAAGAGTTTAGAAAGGAAGAAAAGATTTTGGGAGACGAAGATTTTAGAGAGTTTATTTTTCTTTATAATATAAAATCTTCATAATTTAAAAGATTTCAAAAAAATATATTAGAAGTTAATTTTAGAGAATTTACATAATTTTTTTATGTTGTTATAATATTCATAAAATTAAAAATGAATAAATTAAAAATATTGTCTTATCATTTTCTATAAAATTACTCTTAAATAAAAATAAAATATTTCTATATAATAATCTCTTTTTCTCCTCCAAATTTCTCTCTCCTCCTAACTCCCAAACTGAGTTCAAAAAAACTTTTGTGGTTTTTCTTCTTTATCGATGGAAATATAAAGTTTGTTTGAACTTGATGATAAATGAAAATAATTACTAAATAAATTCTAATATGAACACCGTAAACTATCTCTTGTGCTGGTACACCAGAACACTCATTTTTTTATCCTTCCAAAAAATTGTCATTTAGATCTTTAAATTCCTCCAATGAATTTGAATGGGTTTACTAGATTATATGAGTTTTTTACACAAGTCTATATAAACTTAAATAACTTATTTGATAAGTCACAATGTGTGAGAGTTGGCCCTATAAATTGCACTACAAACAAAAGAGGGTATAGAGGGCTTATCTTGGTAGGGCCGTGTAGTTTAGTTTAAATTTTATAGTAAGTGTAAGAAAATTCGTTTTCTTTATGAGATCTCTAGAATGCTTTGTCTTATTCCCTTGTGGAAGCAACGCGTATTAGTAGATTTTTATTTGTCTTACTGTTCTGCAATTCAGCTCAATTGAATTAGAGAAATAAGCCAATTAATACTCCTTCCAGTTTTTTTCTACATAAAACATAAATGACATACAAATTGATGTATTTTATTTAGAATATTAATTTAATATATTATTTTTTTATTGATCAATTTATATTATAAATTAAATATATTAATTTTTGTTGATAAACTGGTATCTCATCCGTCTCTTATAAAAGAACAGGAGTATTATTTTTTTTTTTTAAAATATCTTTTGTTTTTAAGTTAATTATTTTTTACAAGTTATTTAAAATTATTTGGATTCTATATCTTTTTAAAAGATTGATTATGCTCTTTTATTTTTACAATTTTGTACAACAAATTCATCTTTACGTTAAATAAAAGATAAGGTGACAATTAACCCTCTTAACATTTGATATTTGTCGAAAAAGATTGAGGTGATCAATTTCTTTTTCAAAATTCTCAATTTAAATGAGGGTTCGTCTTCTTCCCGATAATAGAATTAATTACTTAGATTCTATTATAGTTTGTATAGATTATAGATAGATATAGATTTGAATTTTCAAATAATTTTTATTTTTAATTATTTTGTTATTTGAAATTGTAACGATTAAAGGAGAACCTATAATTGTTGTGTTGGGATCTTATATTAACCCTGAATTTGTATTATTTTTTATTAAAAAAAAGTGTGAAGTAAGTTAGTAATTATGTTAATTTTTTATATTTGAACTCAAAATTTTATGTTTAAATCTCTTTTGACGTCACTCACCAACCTAATATATTTTATGTGAAGCCGCGCCACCTCCTCCTAATTAGCTAGAATCACCCACTCCAAAACATACCATGGACCGAGTGACTGAATGTGCAATGCATATGTTGCAATTTTGTGGGTCGGTGATTTGGGAATTAAGACATGCTTCAAGAATAAAATGTAAGGGTCTATTTGAGAGGAGGATTTTGGATGGGAGGATATGTTTTTGTTTTCGAAATTAAGTAAGATGTAAAATGTGTCTTAAAATAAAAGAAATGTGATTGTTATATTTTTTATAAGCATGATTGAAATGTTATATATATTATATTGTTGATTTAATTTTCTTAAAATATTAAATATATTTTAAAATATAGATGTAGTTCTTTCTAAACTCTCCCTTCTAAAACCCTCCAAAATCTTACTTTCAACAGCCTCTAAAATACCTTAGTATTGTGAATAACAGTAAGTCAAGATTAGATAAAACAAAGATTATTCCCTTTAAGAGGTTTTAAAATTTTAAAAATCTCCCTTAAACCCTAACAAATGCATCCATATCAAACGCAACTAAACTTTTTTTTACTAAACTCAACTAATTCTGTTTTTTGCTAAACTTTTCTAGTTCAAGATGAAAAAATTTACATTTAATTGATTAACATGTGCCATAAAGACACTTTTAATATTTCCCTGCAAATAAATGTCATTCATATCCTCCTATTTATAAAATTATATACAAGGTGTGAGATCAAAGGAATGAGGTGAGTCAAGGCAAGATTTTTGTAGGCCACAATGTCTTGGCTATTAGGATAAGATTTTCCTAAAAAATACTCATTTGTATATCTCAAAAAGACACACACAATCAATCAAACTTATCAATTTATCTTATAATTTAATATCCTTTATGAATTAAGCTTTATGTCTTTCGTTAGTTTAGTACTTAACACTCTTTATAGGAGTTAAGTAATCCACAACTAGTTGACAAAGTTGTTTCTTTAACATCATTGTTTGAAACAAAAAGAAACCATTAATTAAAAGTTACTAGTTGATTTCTCGACTAACTTTCAATATCAACGAAAAATTAACATGATGGAGAAACAATAAAACTTGACCATCGGCCAAAAGTCATGACAACTGTAGTACAAGGTCTTTGACAATTAATGTTAACTTTGTTTCGAATTTTATAATCTTTTTTCCGTTTGACGGAAAAAAAAGATGCATAATATTGCCTCATAAATTGTGAAAATTATAACTCATACTCCAATAATTATACCCTTGCTTCTATATTTGAAGGTATTGGAAAACACAAGAAATGATGATTGGAATTGTGTTGATCATTTTAAATTTTCTTTTGACTTGTTCTCTATCAAAAGCTTATTGTTAGAACCAAGTTGGTTCTATACTTAGAATTTTGATGTTAACAAAAGTATTTTATGTAAATAGTATTTTGACTTAGAAGAACAAATCAGAAGCTGTGCAAAATCAGAGGATGACACCAACAGAGGATACATCCAGAGGAAGCAACTAGAGGATAGAAATGTCACCAGAAAGGTTCGGCCAGAGGAAACATCCAGAGGGTACCAGAGGATGCATCCTGAAGGCACCAGAGGATACACCTCCAGAGGATATCAGAGGATGTCATCAAAGGCAAATATCAAAGGACAAATAACATCATCAAAGGATATCTTTCTTGGCCCAGATCAGAAGGAAGCAGAGTTCAGAAGGAGACTTGGTCCAGACTAGAAGGAAGCTTGTCAGAGGGAGACTTGATCCAGACTTGAAGGAAACATGAGTCAGACTTGGTCCAGAGCAGAAGATAACTTGTCCAAACCAGAAGATAGCATAATCCAGAACATAAAACTCAATCCAGATCAGAAGAAATGATTGTCTAGATTTAATCCAGACTGGATCCAAATCAGAAGATAAATGTCCAAATTAAAAGATCAATGGTCTAGATTAAAATATCATAAGTCCATATTTAATTCAGATTCAATCCAGACTCAGTCCAGACTTGGTGCTGATCAGAGGGAAAATGTTCAGATCAATGGTCCTTATTTAAGTATCATGGCCCAGTGTTGGCTGAGATCAGAAGATCAGATCATATGGCCCAGTGTTGGCCGAGATCAGAAGATCAGATCATATGGTCAAGTGTCGGTCGAGATCAGAGGATCACAGAAATTGGCTCAGATCAGATTATATGGTCCAGAGGTGGTCGAGATCAGAAGATCATACGGTCCATATTTTAATCATGATGAAAATCAGTGATAACTTGATTAAAATTCGAAGAAGACTTAATTAAATTTTGATAAAAATTTGATCAAAGTATTAAGGGGATTTGATTCAAAAATTACTTTAAGACTTGAAGAAATTCGAATGCAATCTGAAGCTTAAAAAGATATGGTTTGAAATTAAAAGAAACAAGATTGGTTAACAGAATTTTCAAATGCAATCTGAAGCTAAAAAGATACGTACGTGAAACAGGATTGGCCAAGTTATTTTCGCAAGAGAATCTGGACAGATACAGCTCGAATTTGATCATTGAAGAAACCCTAATTTTTATCTATAAAAGGAGGTTCAAGGCAGAAGACTTAACATCGAAAATCAGTAAAAGAGTCATAAAACACTCGAGTTTTCAGTGATGTTAATTGTGATTATCAACTTTCCATAAGCAAATACTCTTGTTTTTCGTTCCCTTGTATCAGATCTATATGGTTGAAGTATGGTCTACAATCTGAAGAGTCAGAAGAAGTAGCAGGTGACTTGGCAATTAGATTCAAGGTGTTGAAATCCCTTCTGCAATCTGGGGTTGTCAGATTGGTAGGAGAAGACTTGACTTGTGAAGTCAAGGTGCTGTATTCCTCAAAAGAGTAGGATTCTTAGACTGTTTGGGAAGACTAACTTGGAGGGTCAGTAGTGTTGTTGTAATTCAAAGGTTTTGAATTAGTGGAAAAATCATTCGAGGTGAAGGGACTGGATGTAGCCTAGTTAATGGTGAACCAGGATAAATCTTTGTGTTGATTATTTTACTTTATCTGCTGCTAATTCTATTTGTTTATATATCAGATTCTAAATAATCATCAAAAACAGAAAAAGAATTCAAGTATTACAAACACAATTCAACCCCCCTTCTCGTGTGTGCACTTAACAGTGTTAGAGGAAAGGTCTAAAGGGGTTCAACATGTCAGAATCCAAAGAAGAATTTGGAGGCAACATCAACAGGCCACCACTGTTTGATGGAGATCACTTTGAATACTGGAAGGACAGAATGAGAAGCTTCTTCATCTCCCAAGATCCTGATCTCTAGACCTTGGTAGTCAAAGACTATAATGCACCCACTACACCAGGAGATGAAACTGGTCAAGAACTGGATGTAGAAGATATGAATCCCAACCAGAAGAAGTTATACAAGCTGCATCACATATCTAGAACCATCATGATCAATGCTATCACATTTAAAGAATTTGATAGATGCACCAACAAGGAAACAACAAAAAGCATCTATGACTGTTTGGTTCCGACCTATGAAGGAAGTCAACATGTTCAAGAGGCAAAGGCAAACATACTGGTCAAACAGTATGAGATGTTCAAGATGGAAGAAGATGAAGACATTGAAGCAATATTCTGCAGATTCCAGATTCTGGTATCAGGAATGATCAACTCCCTCAGGTCTCATGAAATAGAGCTGGAAGCAGATGAACCAAAGAAGAAGAAGACTTTAGCCCTTAAGTCAAAACAGAAGAAAGCTGTAAAGGTTGTATCAGAATAAGAGGATAGTGATTGTGAAGATGATGATCTTGGTTACATAACCAAGCAGATTGCAAAGATATGGCAAAACAGAAAGAAGAAAGCTCCCAGGAAAAATGGCAAATACTCCAACAGAGGAAAAGAAGAAGCTGACAAGAAAAGCATCATCTGCTATGGATGCAATGAACTTGGACATATCAAGTCATAATGTCCAAACATGGAGAAAGGAAAGCATCACAAGAAGGTTTCTAGATTCAAGAAGAAGGGTCTGATGGCAGCATGGGATGCATCTGACTCAGAAGAGGAATCATCTTATGATGAAGAGGCAGAAACAGCTATGATGGCTCACATCAAATTTGCCTCTGGACTCCATAAAGGTACTAGCTCTGGAAGAAAAGCAGAAGGTAAGAAGAATGGATAAATCATTCATTCCGGCAAGTATGGAAGCACATTAGAGGAAGCAGCATTGGCTTTGATGGCACATACCAACTCAAGTTCTGGATCCAGCACAGAATCTAGAGCTGATTCAGAAGATGAAAACAAAGAGGTATTCTCTGATCTTACTAAATCTGAATTAATTACTGCTGTTAAAGACTTTCTAAATGTCAACAACAAGATGTCTTTAAAACTGAAAACTCTTAGGGAAGAAAAGAAAATTCTAACAAAAAAAGTACAAATTTTAAAGAATCAGAATGCTAATTTGCAACTGAAAACACTAATTTTAAAACTGAAGTTACCAGACTCAATTCTGAAAATCTAACTCTCAAAAGTAATATTTGCTCTACTTCCAATACTGTTTGTGAATCTGATACGCATGAAAAAGCTTTTCAAAACTTTATTGCAAATGGTATGGAAAGAAGTAAGTATGCTTCCATGATTTATGGAATCAGTAACAATGGTAAGAGAGGAATAGGTTTTACTGAATCTGTTGCTGAAATTAAATCTGCTCATTCTAATGTTTTGTGTATTATTTGTGCTAAAAAGAGTCATTCTAAATGGTCTTGTCCTATGATAAAATCTGGGAAAGACAAGAGACCATTTATGTCTTACAAACTTGGACCCAACCAGTTTTGGGTACCAAAGAACAAAATTTTTTATGTTGCAGATATTCTGAGCAACTAGAAGGAAACACCGATCATGATGCCTGGTCAATGGATGCTGGCGATGCACAAACAGAAAAAGGTGTATGTTTCAGTTTCCACCAGATAGAAGCAAAATGAGTTTGATGAAAGAAGGTCTGGTCAGTACAATTCACACCAGAATCAGAACCTGAACCAGAACTAGAACCAGAACCCGAACCAGAACCAGAACCAGAACCAGAACCAAAACCAAAACCAAAACCAGAACCAGTATCAGTATCAGTATCAGAATCATAGGTTCAGCCACAAACAGCAGAGTCACTGTAAGACCCTTAAATTTAAAATAAATTATGGATTAATATCAAGTGTAATTTTAGAATGTTTGTAAAATATTTAATATATGTATATTTTATATATATATATATATATTTATTTTTGAGGTTGGATTAAAATTATTGGACGAAGGATAAATTAATTTAATTACGAGTAATTAAATATCGGACAGTTAATTAAGATGTTATCTATTAATTACGACGGGAGTGGTTAGTTACTTGATGGTCAAGTAATATTATAATATTAATATGTGTACATAGTAAGTGAGGGCCAGCAGTATGCCTATATATATGAATGTCAAGGCAAGGAAAATCAGAAACATAGGCAGAAAACAGTTTCCCTGTCCCGTTAGTTTCTTTCTTTTTCTTCTTCTGGTTCTGCTTGTGTTGGAGGAAAAGGGGGATGCTCAAAAACTCAAATTACTTGGAAATCCAAGTGTTGAAACAGAAAGTGTCAAGAAGGAAAGTTGTTCCTCTCATCGTTACGATGTTAGAGAACCAACTTTGGTAGCGATGACGCGAGCAGGAGTTTCGCCGGCTTTTGTCGCGGTAACGTAAACGAGCAAGAAAACGTAACAAAGGTAAGGGGCACCTTCCAACTTTCTAGATTGCATGTAGGGCTGTAAATGCATGTTTGATGATGATTGTTATGAGCTATGTGTGTTAAAAATGGTGTTGTTGTTTTGATACTTAAACTGCCTTGCATGTGGTTATGGATGATGAAAATGCATGTTGTTGAGCTGTTGTTGCTGTTTTATTTTGTTGCTGCCTTGGTTGATGCATTGATTATGTTGTTTTTGTTGTGTTGATGAGTAGAATCATTCATATGTGTTGAGGATGTTCTGGGTTTGTGGTTCAAGAAATAGTGATTGTGTTAAGGTGTTTGTGTTGGTTTTCAAAGAAAATAGATTGAAACCGTGTTGAAGTTTTCGGGAAAATCTCACTGTTTCGAAGATGTATTCGGATACGGCACTGGCGTATTCGAATACACTTATGTGAAAGTCCAGTTTTATTCAAATTTTGAACCTCGTATTCGGATACGACACTCTGTATTCGAATACAAATACATGATTTTTGCTACTGTTTTAGCATCTGTATTCGGGTACGACATTGTCGTATTCGAATACAGGATTTCAAGTTTTGCTACTGACTTCGCATCTGTATTCAGCTATGACCCTATCGTATTTGAATACAAAATTGCTGATTTTGCCACTGTTTTTGCATCTGTATTCGGCTATGACAACCTCGAATTCAAATACAGAAATGCTGATTTTTCCACTGTTTTAGCATATGTATTCGACTACAAGGATACTGTATTTGAATACAGATTGATTTTTTTCAAAAAATCTATTTTAAACATTGGTTTGTGCACTTAATGAGTTGGGAAACATTTAGAAGGTATATGAAAAAACTTATACGATGTTTTTGAGATGGTTTAAGATGGTTTGAGGCGGTGATGGATGTAAGAATAGAGTTGCACCTAAGAGGGGGGGTGAATTAGGTGTTGGACAATTTTTCTGTTTTAGAGATAAGAAGATTGTTAAAGGACTGTTTTAACTTTGTTTCAAATATTTGCTGTGTTTGTAAATGAAAGCAGTAAATGGCAGAAGATAAAAACACACAGAAGATTTATCTTGGTTCCCCTTACAACCAAGGGTACGTCCAGTCCTCTTGCACACCACAAGAGATTTTCCACTTTGTATGAATATGTTACAAGTCTAACCCTAAGACTAAGTTACAGATTCACAAACACTTAACAGAAGATAGTACACCACTATTTCTGTTAACACAACTTGAAGAATCTACACTAAATCCTTCAAGTGATACAATGATTTTGTAATGATGTTCTTGACTAAGAACAAGGTTATAATACTGAGTATTTGATACTTAATCAATCACACTTCTAAGTACAACTGAGAACCTTTCTTAATGATATGAAAATGAAAAGCAAGTACTTGAAAATATGAAAGTTAAGTTTTGAAGTGTTTGATGTTTCAGAAAATTGATTCTAGAAAGTCAGTTGAAAGTTATTAAACGAAATCTGAAACGTTTGAAGTATTTATACTTCATAGGTAACACTTCAGATCAATGGCAAAGGTTCCCAAACGTTTTTAATGAACATGTGCAATGTTTCAAAACTGAAAAGTTGCATTGTTTCGAAGTTGTATTCGAATACAGTCTCAGTGTATTCGAATACACCTCTAAAACGTTCTGATTATATTTGAAATTTGAACTATGTAGTCGACTACGAGAACGTGTAGTCGAATACAGATTCGGGATTTTTGCCACTGACTTGAGTTGTATTCGATTACACAAGGTTGTAGTTGAATACAGATGTTTAAAAAATAGCTACAGACTTAAGTTGTATTCGATTACACAAGGTTGTAGTCGAATACAGATTCGAGTTTTTGCCACTGACTTGCAATCTGTATTCGACTACGATATTTCGTATTCGAATACATAAATTTAGTTTTAGCTTCTGACTTGGAGTCTGTATTCGACTACGATACCTTGTATTCGAATACAGATTTCCAGTTTTGTAAAAACTTTATTTTCAACATGTTTAAGTCATTAATTATTATCATAAAAACATTTTAATGCATATGCTCAGAAGGTTCTCATAATATTGTACTTTTAAACTGTGTTTTGATTTAATATCAAAATACTTTTACCTTAATATAAATGAAAAAATAAGTTGCTTAATAATCCTTCTTCTTTTTGATCAAGGATCTTTTTGTCTTCATAAAAAATGTAAGTCTTTAAATTTCAATGGAGTGTCTGGATTTTCAGA
Organism: Cicer cuneatum; assembly: GCA_037974295.1. Taxonomy (NCBI): domain Eukaryota; kingdom Viridiplantae; phylum Streptophyta; class Magnoliopsida; order Fabales; family Fabaceae; genus Cicer; species Cicer cuneatum. The sequence goes on from JBBPBO010000001.1 coordinate 46,841,783, forward strand.
TTGTATTTGCATACTGTTTTCAGTGAAGAGAAAACATAGCATGTCCATGCATTGCATAGTCAGGTGGTGACCGCGATGGGCCACAGAGTTGATGCGGTGACCGTGATGGGCCGCGAAGTTAAGTAGTAATCGTGATGAGTTATAGAATAGTTTCGCCTGTATTAGACGGTCTATTCTATCCGGGGTTAGAATAGTTCCGCGTGTATTAGATGGTCTATTCTATCCAGACTACGGAGTGGTTCCGCGTGTATTAGATGGTTCATTCTATCCGTACGAGGATTTAACTTCTGTGTATTTGGCCTGTGAGAGGCTAATACACGTAAATGTAGTGATCGTGATGGGTTGTAGAGTAGTTCCGCGTGTATTAGACAGTCTATTCCATCCGGGTTCAGAGTAGTTCTGCGTGTATTAGACGGTCTATTCTATCCGGGCTACGAAATGGTTCCGCGTGTATTAGACAGTCCATTCGATCTGGAAATCGTGCTGGTCCGTGAGAGACTGCACCTTGGTAATTCCAAGAGTTGAGTACATTGACATATACATATTGCATTGGGATGGTTGACGTATGAGTCATTATTTGATATGAATTGATGAGTGGAAATTGATGTGTGTAAGTATCTTATGAATTCTATGTTTCTAATGAGTTGTGGTGATTGTTGATTTTATTTGTACTTGCAACATGACTTATATGTTAAACTGTTTGTTTTCCAAAAAATGTCAATGTTATACATTTTAATAAGTGGGTATACTTATTCATTCTTGTTGTCATAAGCATTGGAACATGCCATGAATATACTTGTTATTTTTGACATAAATGCTATGTAGTAATTGTTAATTTCGGTCTGTGACCTTTACAATTATTGTGGAAAATTGGGCTTTGCCCTCAGATGATATCCGAACACGTATCACCGACGGATACACTAACGACGGAGACGTCGTTGGTTTTCCTTGATCTTCACATACAGAGTAATTTGTGGACGACGCAGAGGGACCGACAGCTGGGGTGAAGACGAGACTTGTAGAGGATGCGGTGGAAACCACCTACTATTGTAGCTATAGGACATGATCAGATCAGACTATGCTTTTTGAATAGGGCCTAGTGTTAATGGCTTACTTATTTATTTTGGATAATTGTACATCTTTTCCGCACTTTGATAATGTTTTGTGGGTCCAGGATACAATTTTTGATGTATCTTTATTTTGGTATATTTTGAAGATCAATTTCCCAAAACTAATTTACTCTGTTAAAGTTATGATGTAATTATTTAATTACGTTTGTCATTTGAATCACGACGTATTATTTTATGAAATGACTTAATTTTAATTTAATTATTTGAATTAATTCGAAAATTCTTTTATTTATTTGATTTTGGTTGGAAAAAAATACACTCGCGCTGTTTAAAACTCGGTGTGTTACAATCACACACATCAGCTTCAGTATTACCAGAAGAAGCAAAATTACAAGAATTACCATAAGTTCCAGAATCATCAGAGGAATCAGATATATCAGCAGAAAGAGAAGAATCAGAATTAGGAGAGTTCTTCAAACACTCCGGTAAAATTCATCAAGACTACAATCTAGGAAGAGAATTCAAATCCCTTCATCCAAACCATCTAATCAGAGAACGTAAAGATTCAGAATCTGCTAATCAGAAACAAGAGGATTTTATAGGTAAAACTGAAAATGTTGACATAGAGGTTACATCTTGGTGTAAATACTATTATTGTTTGATATTTATGTTTATTGTGATAACAAGAAGCTTGATCTTAAAAATCAAAGCTAGATAAGTATTCTGCAGGTTTTAAAATTGTCAGAGGAACCAAGTGATCCACGTGACGTGAACACTTCAGTAGAAACAGCATTCCAGCGGTTTCAAAAACAAGCCGAAACCACTAGAAGCAGAATTAATGATTTGGCTGTATTGAGTGCATTTTTAAATTATTTGATTCGACAAATAGCTTTATCTGAAAATCAAAGCAAGAGGAAGTTGATGCAGCTTTACTAGAACCAGAAGCTGATGCTAATTTACGAGAACCAGAAGCTGATACAGATCTACCAGAATCAGAATCTGAAGCAGGGAAAAGAACTTGAAAAAGCAGAAGCTACAGGCAAGAATACGACAAATCTTGAGAGTATAAATCTGAAGAAGGATATAGATGGAGTCTACCAATGCAAGGAGAGATAAAGGAATGATGTTTGGGATCTAGTTCCAAGACCATAAAAGAACATTATTGGATCCAAGTGGGTGTTCAGGAACAAACTCAATGAAAAGGGTGAAGTAGCCAGGAATAAAACTAGGCTCGTGGCACAAGGATACAGTCAGCAAGAAGGCATTGATTACACTGAGACTTTTGCTCCAGTGGCCATCAAGAGTTTCAGATGAGCATGATGGGATAACTTAAGTTCTTCCTAGGAATTCAGATTCAGCAAGGCAAAATAGGTACACTCATTCACCAATCTAAGTACACTAAAGAACTTCTCAAAAAGTTCAAGATGAGTGAGTGTAAGCATATGGCCACCCCCATGCACCCCACCTGCTCACTTGAAAAAGATGAATCCGGCCGAAAGGTAGACCAGAAAACATACAGAGGTATGATTGGATCCCTTCTTTACCTAACTGCTTCTAGACCTGACATTTTGTTTAGTGTTTGTGTCTGTGCTCGTTTTCGAGCTGACCCTAGGGAATCCCACTTAACTGCGGTCAAAAGAATCCTTAGATACCTTAAAGGAACCACACATCTTACCTTGCTCTACAAGAAAACCCCATATTACAAACTAAGTGGTTTTTGTGATTCTGATTATGCTGGAGACAAATTAGAGAGAAAAAGCACAAGCGGCAATTGTACATTTCTAGGTGATAATCTGATTTCTTGGTCAAGCAAGAGACAAAGCACCATTGCCATGTCAACAACAAAAGCTGAATACATATTAGCAGCATAATGCAGTTCTCAGTTAATCTGGATGAAACATCAGTTGGAAGACTACAACATATTTGAAACCAACATCCCTCTGTTATGTGACAATACTTCAGCCATAAACCTAACCAAGAACCCTATCCTACACTCTAGAGCCAAGCACATTGAAATCAAGCATCACTTTATTAGAGACCGTGTTCAAAAGGGAACAATAAGCATCCAGTTTGTAGACACAGATCATCAATGGGCTGATATCTTCACCATACCATTGCTTGAAGATCGATTTGAGTTCATCAAGAAGCATCTCAACATAATATCCATATATGACTAGATCAAGTAGTCTTTTTAGAGGAATAGTTTTAAATTTTTTGTCATTTATTGTTTGTTATTTTTTTTTGTACTATGTGAAAGCAAAAGGTCAGAAGATCTCCTTTCTTCCTTCAATCCTTTTTGTCTGATGACAAAGGGGGAGAAGATGTATTTGATAGAGAATCTAGGGCATTAGACTTAGGGGGAGAAAAAGTCAAAATAAAGCATAGTTCTAGGGGGAGTCAAAGTCAAAAGAAAGAAAAATAGTTATAAAAAATACAAGGTTTTGTCATCAACAAAAAGGGGGAGATTGTTGGAACCAAGTTGGTTCTATACTTAGAATTTTGATGTTAACAATAGTATTTTATGTAAATAGTATTTTGACTTAGAAGAACAAATTAGAAGCTGTGCAAAATCAGAGGATGACACCACCAGAGGAAGCAACCAGAGGATAGAAATGTCACCAGAAAGGTTCGGCTAGAGGAAACATCCAGAGGGTACCAGAGGATGCATCCTGAAGGCACAAGAGGATACACCTCCAAAGGATATCAGAGGATGTCATCAAAGGCAAAATATCAAAGGACAAATAACATCATCAGAGGATATCTTTCTTGGCCCAAATCAGAAGGAAGTAGAGTCCAAAAGGAGACTTGGTCCAGACCAGAAGGAAGCATGTCAGAGGGAGACTTGTTCCAAATCAGAAGGAAACATAAGTCAGACTTGGTCTAGAATAGAAGATAACTGGTATAGAAAAATGACTTGGTCAAGACCAGAAGATAGCATAATCCAGAACATAAAACTCAGTCATGATCAGAGGAAATGATTGTCCAGATTTAATCCAGATCAGAAGATAAATGTCCATATTAAAAGTTCAATGGTCCAGATTAAAATATCATAAGTCCAGATTTAATTCATATTCAATCCAGACTCAGTCCAGACTTGGTGCAGATCAAAGGGAAAATGTTCAGATCAATGGTCCTTATTTAAGTATCATGGCCCAGTGTTGGCTGAGATCAGAAGATCAGATCATATGGCCCAGTGTTGGCCGAGATCAGAAGATCAGATCATATGATCCAGAGTTGGCCGAGATCAGAGGATCACAGAATTGGCGCATATCAAATTATATGGTCCAGAGGTGGTCGAGATCAGAAGATCGTATGGGCCATATTTTAATCATGATTAAAATCAGTGATAACTTCATTAAAATTCGAAGAAGACTTGATTAAATTTTGATAGAAATTTGATCAAAGTATTAAGGGGATTTGATTCAAAAATTACTGAAGACTTGAAGAAATTCGAATGCAATCTGAAGCTTTAAAAGATATGGTTTGAAATTAAAAGAAACAAGATTGGTTAACAGAATTTTCAAATGCAATATGAAGCTAAAAAGATACGATTTTTTTTAAGTGAAACAGGATTGGCCAAGTTATTTTTGCAAGAGAATCTGGACAGATACAGCTCGAATTTGATCATGGAAGAAACCCTAATTTTCTTCTATTAAGGAGGAAATGATTGTCCAGATTTAATCCAGATCAGAAGATAAATGTCCATATTAAAAGTTCAATGGTCCAGATTAAAATATCATAAGTCCAGATTTAATTCATATTCAATCCAGACTCAGTCCAGACTTGGTGCAGATCAAAGGGAAAATGTTCAGATCAATGGTCCTTATTTAAGTATCATGGCCCAGTGTTGGCTGAGATCAGAAGATCAGATCATATGGCCCAGTGTTGGCCGAGATCAGAAGATCAGATCATATGATCCAGAGTTGGCCGAGATCAGAGGATCATAGAATTGGTGCATATCAGATTATATGGTCCAGAGGTGGTCGAGATCAGAAGATCGTATGGGCCATATTTTAATCATGATTAAAATCAGTGATAACTTCATTAAAATTCGAAGAAGACTTGATTAAATTTTGATAGAAATTTGATCAAAGTATTAAGGGGATTTGATTCAAAAATTACTGAAGACTTGAAGAAATTCGAATGCAATCTGAAGCTTTAAAAGATATGGTTTGAAATTAAAAGAAACAAGATTGGTTAACAGAATTTTCAAATGCAATATGAAGCTAAAAAGATACGATTTTTTTTAAGTGAAACAGGATTGGCCAAGTTATTTTTGCAAGAGAATCTGGACAGATACAGCTCGAATTTGATCATGGAAGAAACCCTAATTTTCTTCTATTAAGGAGGCTCAAGGCAGAAGACTTAGCATTGAAAATCAGTAAAATACTCATAATCTTCCAGAAGCAAACACTCGAGTTTTCAGTGAGGTTAATTGTGAGTATCAGCTTTCCAAAAGCAAGTACTCTTGTTTTTCGTTCCCTTGTGTCAGATCTACATTGTTGAAGTAGAGTCTACAATCTAAAGAGTCAGAAGAAGTAGCAGGTGACTTAGCAATTAGATTCAAGGTGTTGAAATCTGTTCTGCAATCTGGGGTTGTCAGATTGGTAGAAGAAGACTTGACTTGTGAAGTCAAGGTGCTGTGTTACTCAAAAGTGTAGGATTGTTAGACTGTTTGGGAAGACTGACTTGGAGGGTCAGTAGTGTTGTTGTAATTCAAAGGTTTTGAATTAGTGGAAAAATCATTTGAGGTGAAGGGACTGGATGTAGCCTAGTTAATGGTGAACCAGGATACATCTTTATGTTGATTATTTTAGTTTATCCACTGCTAATTTTGTTTGTTTATATATCAGATTCTAAATAATCATCAAAAACAGAAAAAGAATTCAAGTATTACAAACACAATTCAACCCCCCTTCTCGTGTGTGCACCTTCAATTGGCGTCAGAGCTCGGTCTCAAGGCTGAGCACTTAACAGTGTTTGAGGAAAGGTCTAAAGGGGTTCAACATGTCAGAATCCAAAGAAGAATTTGGAGGCAACATCAACAGGCCACCACTGTTTGATGGAGATCACTTTGAATACTGGAAGGACAGAATGAGAAGCTTCTTCATCTCCCAAGATCCTGATCTTTAGACCTTGGTAGTCAAAGGCTATACTGCACCCACTACACCAGGAGATGAAACTGGTCAAGAACTGGATGTAGAAGATATGAATCCCAACCAGAAGAAGTTATACAAGCTGCATCACAAGTTCAGAACCATCATGATCAACATTATCACATTTAAAGAATTTGATAGATGCACCAACAAGGAAACAGCAAAAAGCATCTATGACAGTTTGGTTCCGACCTATGAAGGAAGTCAACAGGTTCAAGAGGCAAAGGCAAACATACTGGTCAAACAGTATGAGATGTTCAAGATGGAAGAAGATGAAGACATTGAAGCAATGTTCTGCAGTTTCCAGATTCTAGTATCAGGTTTAAAAGTATTAAAGAAAATTACACCACTGCATATCATGTAAAGAAGATCTTCAGAAGCTTACCAACCAAATGGAGACCAAAGGTTACTGCAGTACAGGAAGCCAGAGATCTGAATACTTTGAGGCTTAAAGATCTGATCAGCTCCCTCAAGTCTCATGAAATAGAGCTGGAAGCAGATGAACCAAAGAAGAAGAAGACTTTAGCCCTTAAGTCAAAACAGAAGAAAGCTGCAAAGGTTGTATGAGAATCAGACGATAGTGATTGTGAAGATGATGATCTTGCTTACATAACCAAGCCAATTGCAAAGATGTGGCAAAACAGAAAGAAGAAAGCTCCCAGGAAAAATGGCAAATACTCAAACAGAGGAAAATAAGAAGCTGACAAGAAAAGCATCATCTGCTATGGATGCAATGAACTTGGACATATCAAGTCAGAATGTCCAAACATGGAGAAAGGAAAGCATCACAAGAAAGGTTCTAGATTCAAGAAGAAGGGTCTGATGGCAACATGGGATGCATCTGACTCAGATAAGGAATCATCTGATGATGAAGAGGTAGAAATAGCTATGATGGCTCACATCAAGTTTGCCTCAGGACTCCATAAAGGTACTAGCTCTGGAAGAAAAGCAGAAGGTAAGAAGAATGGACAAATCATTCATTCCGGCAAGTATGGAAGCACATCAGAGGAAGCAGTATTGGCTCTAATGGCACATACCAAATCAAGTTCTGGATCCAGCACAGACTCTAGAACTGATTCAGAAGATGAAAACAAAGAGGTATTCTCTGATCTTACTAAATCTGAATTAATTACTGCTGTTAAAGACTTTCTAAATGTCAACAACAAGATGTCTTTAAAACTGAAAACTCTGAGGGAAAAAAAGAAAATTATAACAAAAAAAGTACAAATTTTAAAGAATCAGAATGCTGAGTTTGCAACTGAAAACACTAATTGTAATGTTCTGTGTATTATTTGTGCTAAAAAGATTCATTCTAAATTGTCTTGTCCTATGATAAAATCTGGGAAAGACAAGAGACCTGTTAAGTCTTACAAACCTGGACCCAACCTGTTTTGGGTACCAAAGAACAAATTTTTTTATGTTGCAGATATTCGGAGCAACCAGAAGGAAATACCGATTATGGTACCTGGTCAATGGATGCTGGCAATGCACAAACAAAAAAAGGTGTATGTTCCAGTTTCCACCAGATAAAAGCAAAATGAGTCTAATGAAAGAAGGTCTGGTCAGTACAATTCACACCAGAATCAGAACCAAAACCAGAACCCGAACCCGAACCAGAACCAGAACCAGTATCAGAATCAGAGGTTCAGCCACAAATAGCTGAATCACACATATCAACTTCAATATTACCAGAAGAAGCAGAATTACCAGAATTACCATAAGTTCCAGAATCATCAGAGGAACCAGATATATCAGCAGAAAGAGAAGAATCAGAATCAGGAGAGTTCTTCAAACACTCCGGTAAAATTCATCAAGACTATAATCCAGGAAGGGAATTCAAATCCCTTCATCCAAACCATCTAATCACAGAACGTACAGATTCAGAATCTGAAAATCAGAAACAAGAGGATTTTCAGAGTAAAACTGAAACTGTTGACATAGAGGTTACATCTTGCTGTAAATTTTCTGATTTAGAATCTTGTCTTGATTTTGTATGTTGAATGAAATTATGCTTTTAAAATTGAATTCAATATTGTAGGATAGATTAAAATTGAAAAATATGATATCTTAGTGTTTCTATTAATTGTAATTCTTAGAAACTTTGTTAGAGATTTTTGTCAATTTGATGGAAGTAACAAAATCTTTTTAAAAAACAACTTGAATCAAATTTTTCAGTTTACTTGTATAAGTCTCTTTTTTATTTGTGTTGTATATTTTAAATATCAACTTTAATGAATCAAATTTTCTCGAGTCCATTACATTAAAATAATTTCATTTTCCATTGTGAAATTCAAACGATTTTCAAAACATTTTTTTTAAATTATCGCAATCTAGTCAACCCATTTTCTAGAGTTCGTTATAAGTCATTTCGTGGCTAACACCACAGTCTCTAGATTTCCTGAAGAATCCTGACATCCCTCGCATCTTTATTTGAGTTTGTACTAAGCCTTTCTATGCTTCCTACTAGAGACCTTCTGTTCTTCTATGAACTTTTAGAACTTTGCATTGTTGAGGAACCGAGTATTTAATTGTCACTCCATCCATTAAGTATTGTCCTAATCACCTCTTCAGACTACCGACTAAAGACTTTCTCTTCTTAACAACCCTAGAAAACCTTGAACTATTGTGGACCTTGTTAAGACAAAATCTTAATTAATTGTTTTGATGTAAACAAACAAAGATTAATTAAAGACTATAATTATGATTCTAAATTATGTGTTATTTAACATGTGCTTTCGAGTGTGATAATCCAAGATAGGTACTAATTAAGCAAAAACAAGCAAAATCAGTTTAAAGAAAAAGTTAAAAATGAACTTCTAGAAACTAAGAACGTTCTGGACATTTTTCTGGAAAAACCAAGAACGTTCTCCACGTTTTTCACATCATCAAGACAGTTCAAGACAACTTTTAATGCAAGGAAAGATCTTGCATATTTCGAAAGGATTACCGGTACATATACAAGGAATGTACAACTTGTATATTAGCAAAAGAATCACTCCAAAAGATCAAAGAAGTAAAAGATTTGAATCAAGAACGTTCTTCTGTACAGACCTAGAACGTTCTTAAAATTGAAACTTCAGCATGACTTTAAGACTCATATTCTCATGATCAAGTGAACCTCAAGCAATGCACAAATCAGATGACAGAGAATACATAAAGACCAGAAAGTATTGAAGTCAAAAAGGAGAAAAGTTAAGTCAAAAGTCTTGCTTTGAAGACTGATTATTTTAATCTAACCCGTGACCAAGGAATCCCCTCCAACTGTCATATTAAGCTGATATGGACCTCCTCAAATGTCTATAAAAGGAACTCCAGAGCTTAATGAAAATCACGACATTCAAATGCAAAGAAAAATCATCAATCACTAACATTCATACTTGAAAGTCTCATAAGAAATCAGTAACATATAGTCTGAAGTTCATTGTTATTAGTTTACTGAAACCTCTTGTAAAAAATCTAAACCTCAAACAAGAGTTGAAATTAAACAGATTCTACCAAACACTTTAAATCATTATCATGTAAGCTCAAGACTATAAGGTTTGTTTATAGCTTGAGTGATTTTTTTAGAAAATCCTTTTATGGTTAAAAGGTGAAGTGTAAAAATCCTATCTAAGGTTGATGGGTGACCTGATTGAATTCCTTTCTAGATGGAAATGGTTGAAGTTTGTAACAGATCAAGGCTTATATGAACTAGGTGCTATGAAACCAAGAAGGTTCTTTGTTTTGAACACTTAGTGGAAAACCTCAAAGCTGTGGGGACTGGACGTAGCTCGGGTTGGGTGAACCAGGATAAATTGTTATGTGATATCTCTTCCATATCTCTACTTACTTTCAGTCTTTCATTTACTAAAGTTAAATAGACAAATCAATTTCCGTTTTTTAACCAAACCAAGAATGTTCTCCGTTTTCTGTTTCCAGAACCAAGAACGTTATTCGTTTTTTGTTTTCACAACCAAGATCAATCTTTCCTTTTTAACTAACCAAGAACGTTTTTGTTTTTTGTTTCCAGAACCAAGAATGTTCTTCGTTTTTTGTTTTCTTAACCAAGATTAATCTTGAGTTATTTTTAAGTTTTAACAGGGAACTTTTAAATAAGCAACTTTACAATTCAAACCCCCTTTCCTTATAAAGTGGCATTTTGAAGGTGCAAACACGAGAAGGGGAGGTTGAATTGTGTTTGACTAACTTGAATACTTTTTCTGTTTTTGAAGTTTTAAAACAAAACTTGATGTATGAATACAACAGAGTTAGCAGCGGATATAAAGTAAAAATAAAAATACAGAATTTTATACTGGTTAACCGTTAACGAGGCTACGTCCAGCCCCTTCACCTTGAAGGATTTCACTAATTCAAACCTTGAATTACAACAATACCACTGACCCTCCAAGTCAGTCTTCTCAAATAGTCTAACAATCCTAGACTTTTGAGGAATGCAATACCTTGACTTCTTAAGTCAAGTCTTCTCCTACCAATCTGACAACCCCAGATTGTAGAAGGAATTACAACGCCTTGAATCAAATTGCCAAGTAATCTGCTACCCCTTCTGACTCCATCAGATTGTAGACTCTACTTCAACAACTTAGATCTAACACAATGGAAAGAAAATAACACGAGTGATTGCTTCTGGAAAGCTGGAACTCACAATTAACCTCACTGAAAACTTGGGTGTTTTCTTTGGAAGTGTATGACTCTTTTGTGATTTTTGATACTAAGTATTTAGTCTTGAGCCTCCTTTTATAGATGTGAATTCGGGTCTCTTCCAAGCTTAATTTCGAGCTGTATCTTGCTGGATTCTCTTGCAAAAATATCTTGACCAATCGGGCTTCACTTAAATAAAAAACATATCTTTTTAAGCTTCAGATTTGCTTTCAAAAATAACTGGCCAATCCTGTCTTTAGTTTCTTCCCGCCAACAGCTTATGAACTCCCATACGACTTCACTTTATTTTTGTAACAAATCCTTTTAATACTTTGATCAAATTTAATTAAATCTCCACCGTTAATCCTCATGATTAAATCTGGACCGTTTGATCTTCTGCACTAGTCCACATCTGGACCATACTAAGTAATCTGCTGTGATCCTCTGATTTCGGCGAACCCTAGACCACACTTTCTGATCTTCTGATATTCTGATCTCGGCCAACCTAGTCTAGCAAACTGATCTGCTGTGAGCCTCTGATCTCGGCCAATGCTGGACCACACATTCTGACCTTATGATTTCGGCCAACACTGGGCCATGGTATGATCTTCTGATCTCGGCCAACACTGGGCCAAATACTTAAATCTGAACCATTGATATGAATATCTTCCTTCTGATCTGGACCAACTTTGGACTTGGTCTGGATTGAACTGAAATTAACTCTGGACAAAGGATATTTAAATCTAGATTTTTACCTTTGATTCTGGATCAGGTCTGGATCAATTCTGGACATCATTTCTTCTGGTCTGGACTTAGTTTCATACCGTGAACCATGCTATCTTCTGGTCTGGGTCAAATCTGAATTGAATCTCTTGTTCTGGACCCATTAATTTATCCTCTGATTAAGTCTGGATCAAGTCTGGGTTGTTTATCATTTCACTGCCAGGCCATCTTCTGGTCAGAATAAATTCTGGACTAAGTCTGACTTATGATTCCTTCTAGTCTGGATCAAGTTTCCCTCTGGCAGGCTTCCTTCTGGTCTGGTCTAGGTCTCCTTCTGACTTTGCTTCCTTCTGATCTGAGCCAGCAAAGATATCCTCTGGTATTTTCAGGATGCATCCTCTGGTACCTTCTGGATGCATTATCTGGTGTCTTCATCTTCTACCTCTGGAACCTTTATCTTCTGGTGGCATTTAATGTAATCTTTCTAAGTACAAAATAAGGTTACATGGAGTGCTTTTGTAAACATCAAAATCCTAAGTACTTAGAACCAACTTGGTTCCAACACATTTCTACTTCAGACCTAAGTTTTTAACTATCTTTTCAAACATACCTTTAAATAAAGGTAGTTGCCACTATTGGGCCAGATAGCAAAAGATTGAATTAAATGTATGATAAGAACATAAAGTCATCCTTGGATTCTAAATCTCAAATGAGAGGATATTACAATATAGATCCTATATCAGTCAAGTAAAAACTAACTCGGTGAAGAGATCATTTTAATCATACTTGGTTGATTTATAACAAGTTCTAAAAACTAACTCGGTGAAGAGATTCTTTTGTTGACCATGCATTTTTCTTTTCTCTCTTAGCATGGATGTTCAAGCAAACAATCTCATGGGGAAAATCATCATATAATATTTAATATTCCTAAACATTTTCGTTGGAAATGAACTTGATGATCATTGTCACTATCTTCATTTCACATGATGTTCCTTAAATAGTGATGAGAGTAGCCATTGAGAAAAGTGTCATTGCAATTAGGCAGAAAAAGCTTCTACAATCGACAAATAATTGTTCATGTTTAAACATGTCGTGACGTAGCTTGATAGGTTGTATTTGGTAGTTTGGATTGTCCAATGAATCAAATATCTTAGTTTGGTTGATCAATTGTTTCACTGAATAAACGTTAGACTTGAAGTAGAGACAATGTTCTTCCAAAGTAAGTGACATTCTAGAAGAAACTGACTACTATAATAGATGATTATTATATCGGATGATCCAGATACGTTCTAGCATATGCATACCTTGTATTGGATGATACCTTCATTTATTTGTTCTTCATCAACTTTTCTTTGTTATCAAATTCAGTGTATCGATGCAAAGCTTATGTCTATTTTCAACGCTTCTTGTGTTTCATTTGTTTGACCAGATTGATCATACAATAGTTCACCAATGGTTGTTGTCAACATTTATTTTGTGAAACTAAGTTTTTGCTTGAACTAGAATCATTTTTCTTTGATCAATTTTACTTTTTTTAAGTTATAACTTACTTTACCAATAACAACTTATTATTAGTTGATTGTTTGTGAAAAATATTCATAGTGCTTCTTCTAATAAATAATACATAGATAATTATTTCATACCCACATATACTTATGTTACTATTATAGATAGTTAATAACATAGATTATGACAATTTTTCTTAACATGCACACTTAAAGCAACAGGTTAACAAACAATTGTTATTTTGCTATTTTAATATCAAAATATCAATAATAGGCATTTCTTATCATCAAAATAGTATTTGCATTGTAGTCATAAAGTTTCTTCTTCCTCTGGTCTTTCTGACTTAGTTAAAGCAAAACATATGCGAGAACAATTTATAATTTAACGTATTCCCAGGTGTGAAGATACTCTGATAACAAACATTACACATACTCATTGAACTAGTGATACACCCCGCATCATTTCTCTGTTGAACAACGAGTTAATCCTATAATCAACCTGCTCCTTTTTTTCACTTTGTACGTCTCTATTTGATTCGTCTGATCAAGAAGTTTGACACAACAAATTGATCCTCTAGTCAACGCTCTGATAAAAGTCTAACGCTCATATGTCAGTCAATCATATGTGAAAAGTAATCCTTTGATAAACTCAACATTCAAACAATCTCTAATTAACAAGTTTGAGTATAAGTCAATCCTTTGAATTCAAGCCTCTACTACAAATTTTGAAGTATCCTCTAATGATTATAACCTCTGGTCACTAACTTCATAAGAAAGTTTTAATGAAAAGGCCACAAAATTCAAGAAAGGATAAGAGAATGTCTTTAAAAATTCACACCAGCTATGATGTCAATAACATCAGTACAATCCATATAATCAGTACAAGATTTGCACAATTCTCTGCAACGGTCATAAAAGCATCAAAATCCATCCAACATTATAAAAGAACAATCAAGTGTTAGTTCATATATGTAGAAACTGAGATAAAACCCTTGACTCACAGCGCTACAAAAACCCTAAGTGACCTAAGTTGTGTAATTTCAGAGCTTACAGTTACTTAGCTACCTCACACAAAAGTTTGACTACACTAAGCTAGTAGTTTGAGATGATATCAACATAATCAGATTAACTATTGTATGTTTTTGTGGTGTTGATAAAAATCAATTGATTTTAGTGGATAAATCCTTAAAGATAAGGGGACTGGATGTAGCTATCGTGTTGGTGGTGAACTAGGATTAATTGCTTGTGTTCTTTCCTCTCGCCCTGTTTTACTTTCGTTTCAAAGTTTTTAAACTGTCTTGAAGTTTAAAAAAGAATTTTTTTTTTTTAAAACACAACTCAAACCCTTCTTGTGTTTTTTCCTTCTTCAAAAGTGAGTTTGTGTGACAATGATACTTTGAAGTATTTGGAGAGATGAAAACATTTGAGAAATAGTTCGTTTAAATAGAGAAAAGAACAACATAGAAAGTGAAGATTGAATTTTTGATTTTATCGATTACTAAGTGAAACCTAATATTCTTAGAGTTTCTATGTAACAACTAAAGAAATAATAAATAAAATTTTAAAAACAATCAAAACTTTTAACAATTTTTTACCAAGTTAACACTTAATTAAATAATTCACAAAGGAAAAGAAAGATTTCATAGAAAAATTATTGATACACGTAAAGTAGAAAATCTCTAAGACACACAAGGACTCTGAAAGTATTTTGTTATCTACTAATTAGGCAAAAGATATGATAAGACAAAAGTAAGATACAACAAGACAAAATAAATTAAAGCCTTGACTTACATTGTACCATTTACCAGACAATTATTTGAGTTGCTTCTTTGGAGGTAGATGATTGCATAACTGATCCATAATGTTTGGTTATCAAATGATGAATCCAACATTGATCAATGAGCTTATTGAATCATGGCCAGAGACACATGTATATTTCATTTGGTTTGTTTTGCAAGGCTTGCTCATCATGCTTTGACTCCCTTATATAGAGAATGTTTAAGATTCATCAAATGATGTCTTTACCTACACATTCATAGTTAAACAACACAACATGTAGATGATTGAACTTTGTAACACAAAACTTCTCTCTACTTGTTAAGTTCTAAATTATTTGAAATGTTTTCCCATAGTTATATGATTTGCATCGTAAGATGAATTCCAACTTTAGTCTTCTAGTTCATTTCCTTTAATCTTCTTAAATAACAAAAAGTTTGAGTCAAAATGATTTTTGTTGAGAAATTTAAATTATAAAGTATAATATTCTCTAGTAAATTATTCACTTACATAATTTTAATTCATAAAAAACTACATCTCGTAAGGATTTTTTTTCTCTTGCATGGTAAAGTGTTCAATCAAAAGACCCTGAACTCTGATACCAATTGAAGGTATTTGAATACACAAGAAATTGAGGGTTTGAATTGTGTTGATCATTTTAAACTTTCTTAGAGATTTTGATAAAGAGACAAGGGAAGAATAAAAAAAACAATAAGTATTTTTATACTTATTCAAAACAACTGTTGCAACATCTAGTCCACCTTTTCCATAGAGATTTTGCTCTAGTAGGCAACCACAAGTACCTTATCTAGATTTCTCAAAATTACTGACTTCACTGGCCTCTTGGATTCGATATTCTTATTTCAATAAAACTAGTGAAGAGTGTTAAACACTTAATGATTGCTGAATTGATTAAAACACTATGAATGGTAGAACTTTCAACAATGACAAATCTCTAATGTTGAGAAAGTTGCAAAATAGAATTTGAGCACAACAATTTAAAGCAAGATATTGATATAAGACATAATTATTCTAGTTCTTAATCTTTCTATAAATCAAAATAGTAAATTCTCCACCAAACTCTAAATTAAAAAAAATCGATAAAAATGAAATTGTAGAATTTAAATGAGTTTAGGGAAAGAGAAAATCACAATGATTTATATTTGTTCCTCTACTTCGTTTTCGCATGTATAGTACATCCAATCCTCATTCTAAGAACAAAAGTTTCTTCCTTTATTTCAATTTCGAACGCTTACAAGTTTCGTCGGCAATTGTAATAACATGTACACCAATTCCTTCTTCCGAAACACCTACGAACCAGATTCATGGAACAATCACCCACATTAATTTAAACCCAATTTTCAAGAAGAAGAACACGTTTAACTTCTTGCAAGATAGTCCCTATAGAAACTACCTCTCTAACAAAAATTCAAGATATCCCCTCTTCAACCCATAAACACAACATCTATCGATTACCCCTCGATGATTTGCATATGAAATATACACCTCAAAACAAATATCCCCTCTATGTTATTTCTCCCTCAAAACATTGATTGCAAACCCTATTTGAATAAGAAAGATTTCTCAATCTGTATTGTGATCTTGAATGCATGAAGCTTTTTGAATGGGTGAAAGTATTCTTAGTGTTCCAAAAGGTTTTAGGATTGTTTATATATGGTGCATGAAAAATATTGGCAAAAGAATAATACTTCCCAAGTGAAATAACAACTTTGTAACGGTCATAACTGTCTTATAATTGTAAAAAAATCAAGTTTGTAGGTATTTTGAGTTGATTCACATATGATCAAAGTCGACTCACATGAGTCTAAATTATTTTTTTTGAAACCTGTAGTAATGTGAGTCGATTCGCATAGGGGTGAGTCAATTCACAAAACCTCCTATTTTGTGATGAGTTAATTCATAAGTCCTATAAGTCGACTCACATGTCTGAAACATCAAAAATTGGGTTCTTTGAAATTTAAAGATCTACATTTTTGATGAAGACAAAAAAAGATCCTTGATCAAAAAGGAAAAAGGATTTTAAGCATCTTATCTTTCAAATTTATATTTAGGTAAAAGCATTTGATATTAAATCAAAATACAGTTTAAGTACAATATTATGAGAACCTTCTAATAGCATATGCATTAAAATATTTTATGAAAATATTTAATATCATAAACTTGTTTGAACATAAAGTTTTTACAAAACTGGAAATCTGTATTCGAATACAAGGTATCGTAGTCGAATACAGACTATAAATCAGAAGCTAAAACTGAAGATCTGTATTCGAATACGAAGTGTCGTAGTCGAATACAGATTGCAAGTCGATAGCTAAATTTAAACATCTGTATTTGACTACAGCCTTGTGTAATCGAATACAACTCAAGTTAGTGGCAAAAATCCCGTACTTGTATTCGACTACAAGATGTTGTATTCGACTACAAGGTTCAAATTTCAAATACAAACAGAACGTTATAGAAGTGTATTCGAATACACCTAGACTGTATTCGAATACAACTTCGAAACAATGCAATTTTTCAGTTTTGAAACATTGCACAAGTTCATCAAAACGTTTTGGAATCATTGCCATTGATCTGAAATGTTACCTTGGAACATAGATACTTCAAAACTTCAGTTTTAAACTAATCAATCCTACCACAAACATTGAACAATTTTCTGAAATATTTTGTGATCTTTTCAAAGTTATATTTTCATACTTCAAGTACATGCTCTACATTTTCATATCATTGAGAAAGGTTCTCTATTGTACTTGAAAGTATTTTGGATTGGTATCCTTGCACAAACTGTTATATCCTGTTGTTCTTAATTAAGAACATTGTTGTAAAAAATCATGAAAGTTATTGTTTGAAGAAAGTGGTGTATTTTCTTCAAGTGTTGTAAACTAAGATAGTGGTGTACTATCTTAGGAAGATTGTTAGGAATTTGTAATTGAAGTCTTAGGGTTAGACTTGTACTTATTCTAACAGAAAGTGGAAAATCTCTTGTGGTGTGCAAGAGGACTGGATGTACCCTTGGTTGTAAGGGGAACCAGGATAAATCTCTGTGTGTTTTTACCTTCTGCCATTTACAGCTTTCTTTTACTAACACAGCAAGATTAAACAATTTTTAAACAATCACTTTAAACAATCTCCAAAACTCTAAAAACAGAAAAATTGTCCAACACCTAATTCACCCCCCCTCTTAGGTGCAACTCTGTTCTTACATTCTTGACATCTATGAGTTGAATCATAAGCGTATAAATCGATTTACAAAGTTAAAAATCACTTAAGAAATGATTTTAATGAATTTCAAAGTGTGCCAGTATGATACGAACATGCAACAAAGTTTATGCATGCTAAAACATGATTTTTCATGAACTCTTTCTAATTCAAATGACATTTTTAAGAGAATATGAATCAACAAACACATACACTCATTATCTAATCTAGACTAAACGAATTTTAGCATGACTCAAAACACTAAAGAATTCGGATATCACTAGCCTCTTGAGTTAAGTTTGTGTAGTGCCTCTTCAAGATTCCTACTAGAAATCTTCTAGTTTGTCAACACTTATAAAAAATATGCATTCTGCAAACACCAAGTATCGTCTCTCCAACACCAAGTATTGTTCTAACTGCCTTTCCAAGTTACCTAGTAGAGACCTTCTAGTCTTCTCAATAGTTTTGGTAAACCTTACACTGTTGAGGAACTAAGCGTTTTCTTTTCTCTCTAGTCTTACCTTTAAACCAATGTGTTTCCCACTATTGGGTTGATTTACAAAAGAATGAAAACTACTTAAGAGTTAATTTTAAAGATACTTGGTTAATTTACAACATGTTCTAAATATTGCTTTGTTGAGCTGAAGAATCAGTTCAACATAACAATCTCATGGGGACAATTTTCATACAATCTTCAATCTTCCTAGACGTTTTCTTGGACATAATCATGATTATCATTGTAACCATCATCAGTTTAAATGTTGGTTCGTATATAATATTGAGAGTAACCGTTGAGAAGAGAACCATTGCACTTGAGTAGAAAAAGCTGCATCAATCGTACAATTAGCCGTTCGTGGTTAGACATGTCCTTGCGTATGTTGATAGGTTGTATCTCTTAATTTTTACTATCTAGAGGATCATACGTCTTACTTTGGTTGATCAATTGTTTCGCTTCATATGCAAAGGTTTGAAGTAGAGACGATGTTTTACCAAATGAAGTGTCGTTCTTGAGGAACTGATACAATTTGGCATAGGCATACCTTATATTGGATGATATTTTCATTTATTTGCTCTTCATCATTAGATATTCTTTGTTATTTGATTCAGAGTATTGATGCAAAGCTTATGCGTATTTGAAGTAGCTAAAATATCACTAGAAGGGGGTTGAATAATGGTATTCCCTTTTTTTGTCTTCTTTTTGAATGAGTATCCTCTGAGTGAGGAAAATAGATAAATGTTTGAGTCTAAATGTTTACAATTGAAATAATAGTAAGACAAAATGAGGATATTAGAGTTCGGAGAATGACACGCAGAAATTTATACTGGTTCACCCAAAATGGGTTATGTCTAGTCCTCATTCACCTTTGAGTTTTTTTCACTATAGCTCAAAATGGCTTATCTTCTGGAGGTATTCTTTTCACTATGTATTTTCTCAGCCTCACTTGGCTTACATAAACAATGCATCTTCTTGTTTTACAGCAGACTTTACACAACTTTCAACAAGTTAATATTAACTTGAGGATATATAGGTTTTAGAGAGATTTGTTAAGAATGGGTCTAGCTCTAAGGTATACTTTCTAACAGGATGATCTAAAGAATATATTTAATATTAGTAGAAAGTATGCTGAGGATGAGATTGTTTTTCAAAGCTTTGATCTTTTTGCTTGAGTATGTGTGTTCTCTTTAACGACAGGATCATTTGAATTTATAGATACCATGAAGCTTCAAATATGAAGAGAAGTACAATATATCCATTGGAGACATAGATGATTGTCCATGGATCTTGTTTAGAGTTTCAAATATACCCTTCAGTTGTCTTTATTATAAGAAGACTTAGAAGATGAGTATAGCAGTCCATCCTTAGATCCTTGCGATTTTCTTTTATTTTTGCTATTCCTTATCCCAATTGTAACAATCTATCTATTTTGTTAAGTCTAGAAGTTAATTAATGAAACTATTAATTTAGAAAAAATAAAAATAAGTAGTTTAAAATTCGATTAATTAAGGAAGGGGCACTAGGGTAATATTTAGATAAATGAAGGGCAAAAAGGAAATTTCCTAAAAAATTTCCTTTTTTTTTAATCAAAACATTCATTCACGACGACACATGATACGCCCCCACACCTGAAATTGGCAAAACTGGGAAACACCCTTGCATCTGAAACTGACAAAATAAGGAAAATGCCCTCGCACATCTACTTGCATGTTGAAGATCATCCCATATCCTTCATCTACTCATCTTAAGCTTATGTTGTTCATCTATTTGAGTACAAACTTTCCTTCTCCTTTTGTTTTTAACTTCTGGGACATATATTTGTTTGATTTTGATAAGTATCTTGATTTACATGTTTAAGTTTAGTCTAAATTTCTATGCATGCAAATAATTTGTTGAGAAAATGAAAATCATCGTGTATGAATTTTTTATAATTTATTAGTTTTAAAATTTTTGGTGAAATCAATTTTCTAAGGGTTCTGCATGTTGATCATCATCATAACAAAAAAAAATTGGCATAAGCTTCATTACCATAATGTATTTAAGGAGAGTGAAACAAGTTTTTTGTTTTTTTACTAAGTAAATTTAGCAATATGGATTTCATTGACAATTTGAGTTTTATCTATGTTAATTTGGTGGTTAATTTAGAATGTGCATGTTGTGTGTGTCTCTGGTTGTGATGTTGTAAATGAATTATATGTTAAGAAAAATTTAATTAAATGCGCATAACTAACTAGATTAAGGTTAGGATGCTTGTCGAGCACGATTTCTGCCCGTTACTACTGCCTCTGATGTGTATGTGAAACTGAGCTTTGTTACATTAACTTTGGTATGAGGGTTTTGGACACTGAAATTATCTAAATAAATTGTTTTGGGTTATTACGGATAGGTGTTTTAAAACCGCATCCAAATGATTTTTCATGACTTAGATGTTGTCACTAGTTTCATGACTCCAATGTTGTTTCTATATTTTTTTTATCTGCCTATGATTTCTGTTTGAATTAAAGACGTATGATCAAATTATTATAGGTTTAGTGTATCGCTAAGTTATTTATGATTTTTGTGGATGAATGATATATTGCATATATAACATAATAAAAACATTTCATACAAAACATTTCAGTACAACATCATTAATCATATCATACATGGTCTTATTCACGGTGAGACATTCAGGTTATTCCAGGCATGAAATAACAGGTAAAGGAGAACAATCAAGACGTTGTTTCGGATTTGGCCAGACTACCTTTACCAATCAGGACTCAATTATCTTGGTGACCCACATCAAGATGTTGGGCGAATTTTCCTTATTCCGAATGAAAAAATTTGAGGTCATGCATATGTTTATCAGAATTTAAGAAAATAATAATAATAATAATAATATTATTATTATTATAACTAAAACTTTGGCTAAATAGCACCCGTGGTTCCTTAACTTAATTTCAGTTAGTGTTTTAGTCCTTTATCTTTTTTTTCCGGTTTGGTCCTTTATTTTAATTTTAAGTGACAATTTGATCTTTTATATTTTAAAATGTCAACAATATTATCCTTTTTTTTTCAAATATTCATCAAAATTTTCAACCAAAACCCATAAAATTAATTATATTCTTTCATATAATACAAATTTCATCAGATTCGTAACTCAAATCTTCAAATAAACTCATATTTTCATTCTTTATTTCACTTAAAATTAAAATAAAGGACCAAATCGGGAAAAAAAAAAGATAAAGGACTAAAACGTTAACTGAAATTAAGTTAAGGGACCACAGGTGCTATTTAGCCCTAAAACTTTTATAAAAAATAAAAGTGAGAGTTTTAACTTGATATGTATAATTGTTCTCATGTTTTATACATATTTATAAAAGAAACTCCTTGAGATTGTTCCCCCTTTTATTTTCAGAGTTCACTGAGATATTTTTATCTCACCCCGTATTTTTTTATTTAGCAGCTGGAGGAACCTGAGACATGAATTTAGTATCAGAAAATCAGTTCCAAACTTAGGGAATTAAAATTTGATGTTTATTTTATTTTAGATGTAATCAAACAAATCGTAGTTTATTTTCAAGATGTAATATTTTATGAATCTACTGATCAAGTTGTGAACTATATTTATAAATGTAATTTTCAGTATGTTGGTGATTCTAAATTATTATTCATTATTAGTTACCTCTGTTTTATTAAGGTGTATGAGTCCAATTGTCATATTCTAGACAACTGACAATGGGTCTTACACCAACACATTGAAGTGACTTGCCTTACAAGTCAAATACATCACTTTTTGTACTTTTGTACTTTCACTTATTTTCTCATGTGCGAGGATGAATAGAAATTGAATTTCATCCTCACTTCTATGTCGTTTATCCTCTAACGGTTGTACAAATCTTCTTTAATCAAATATTTTTCGCAGTTGGCTATCCTTTTTGTTATTTAGATCATTTTGTATGTTTCAGCTAATAGTAGCATCATCCTCTCTTAAGAGGGCATATTAATATCTGTAAAATCTTCATCTGATCAAGAATATAAATGACATGTTTTCCAAAAATTTATACACTCAAGAGCACAAATTAGAAGACATGTATAATCAGAATCTTTGATCTTTAAAACAATTTTGTTATCATTAAAATATTTGAGACAAATTTTGTCTCAACAATATTTTCAACACTTCTTATGTTTCATCTATTTGACCACATTAATCAAACGATGATTCATCCAAGGATGTTGTCAATACTTATTATGTGAAACTTATGTATTACTCAATTGAGAATTATATTTACATTAATCAGTTCCAAGTTTATAATTTACTCTTGCAAGAACAACTTATGATTAGTTAATAATATTCACAATGTTTCTTATGAATAACACATGTTACTATTATAGATAGTTAATACATAAATTCTGATTTAACTTTATAATGTGCACATTTAAAGCAACTTATTAACAGACCATTGTTCTTTTATTATCAAAATATTTGTATCTATATCAAACTATCCGTTTTACCCCTTTTTTTTTAAAAAATAATATGACAAACTTGAAGAAATGTTTTCTTGAACATTAATTATTTAAAAAAAAAAACTATTAAAAACTTAATTTATGTTTTTCAGAAGACAATTATATTTATAAACTTAAAATTTAAGTATTCTAGAACACAAAAAGCTAAACCTTTTTTTTTCCAAAAACAAACAGGATTTTCAACCGGCAAACTCTATAACATATTTCCAGAACCAAAATTTCTTAAATTGTATGTCAATAACGACGAGAACATGGGCTTTGGTATCCATTCTAGAAGAGAAGGGTTTGGGCTACAAATCTTCCATAAAAAAAAGGATACACGTTTACAGTTCAATTCCACTTTGATTAATAAAATTTTGAATAATTTAAACTCAACAAATTGGATTTTGTATTAAAATATTTCTTTTTTTTTATTCCCTAATTGCCCTACTTTCAAAATTATTTTCCAGAATGTCCTACTTTTTAGACCCAGTTGCTCGTCGCAACTTGGGCCTTCGATGACTTGAAGGATTTTTTTTTAACCCAGTTGCTCATCGCACCCCCAG
Organism: Cicer cuneatum; assembly: GCA_037974295.1. NCBI lineage: Eukaryota > Viridiplantae > Streptophyta > Magnoliopsida > Fabales > Fabaceae > Cicer > Cicer cuneatum. The sequence goes on from JBBPBO010000001.1 coordinate 46,865,417, forward strand.
GGTGCGATGATGTACCTCCCTTTTTATTTATTTAATACTTAAAAATAATTATAATAAATTATAAATATTTAAAATAATTAATAAATCAAATAAAATGAAATAAAAAAATAAAAAACTTTCATAAATAATAATAACATTAATAATTTTAATAATATTAATAATTACAGATTAAATGATAATAATAATAAATAAAAAAAGAAAATTATAATAATAATAAACATAATAAAAAATTAAAATAAATTAATACTTAGGATTAAAAAAATTGTAATAATAATAAACTAACAAAAAAATAAAATTATAAACATAATAATAACAATAATAATAATAATAAATTATATTAATAAAATAAAAAAAATACATTAATTTGAAAAGAAAAAAATACATCAAATTTGAGTAGATGTGCCGGCAGCGTTTTGACAATGTTTTCTAGTATGACCAGAGACCCGACATAATCCGCACTTTCTTGATACTCTTTCTCTAGTGTCCATTTCTGTTCTAATGCGTTTGCTTTTTGGGCGACCTTTCTTGACTCTCTGCATGAGAGGATTGTGACATATCTTAACACCTTGATATTCTGGCCAATATCCTTTGTTTGGTATAGGTCTGAACGTTTCGTCGTACACTTTTAGTAACGTTTCCACCTTGTACACATCAGGTAGGGATGAGAATAGGGTAGGCCGTCCGACAGGGGCTTATGACCTGACCTACTTATGGTCTGACCTGTTTAATAAGAAGGCTAGGTTCAAGCTATTTTTAAAGCCTATTTTTTTAACTGGTTTAGACTTATATAAAAGTCTATTAGGCCTGACAGGCATATATATATATATATATATATATATATATTTAGGCTAAATAGCACTCGTGGTCTCTTAACTTGATTTCAGATAACGTTTTAGTCCTTTATCTTTTTTTTTCCGATTTGGTCCATTGTTTTAATTTTAAATGACAATTTAATCTTTTATGTTTTAAAATGGTAACAATATTATCCTTTTTTTTTACAAAAATTCAAAAAATTCATCAAAATTTTCAACCAAAACCCATAAAATTAATTATATTCTTTAATATAATACAAATTTCATCAAATTCGTAACTCAAATATTCAAATAAACTCATATTTTTATTCTTGATTTGATTTTTAAAATTACATCTCTAACAACATCAAATAAAAAAATGAAAATATGAGTTTATTTGAAGATTTGAGTTACGAATTTGATAAAATTTGTATTATATTAAAGAATATAATTAATTTTATGGGTTTTGGTTGAAAATTTTGATGAATTTTTTAATTTATTGTAAAAAAAAAGGATAATATTGTTGACATTTTAAAACATAAAAGATAAAATTGTCACTTAAATTAAAATAAAGGACCAAATTGGAAAAAAAAAGATAAAGGACTAAAACGTTAACTGAAATTAAGTTAAGGGACCACGGGTGCTATTTAGCCTATTATTTATTAATGTTATTTTTTATTATTATTTATTAATATTATAGTTTCCTATTTTAAAGTATATGTATATATATATATATATATATATTATTTATTAATGTTATTTATTAATATTATTGTTTCCTATTTTAAAGCCTATCAATTATGCTATTTTAATATTATTTTATTATATTAGATTTGATTATAATTTTATTAGTTTTCCTTATATAAAGCTTTCTAATTTAGCCTATTTAAAAAAATGTATAATATATCATTTAAATATTTTAATGTGAATAAGGCTTTTAAATAAGCTTTCAGGCCAGGCCAGATTTTTAAAAAGGCCAGGCCAGGCCGAAAAAAAAGCCTATGATAGGCCGTAGGCTAGGCTTAGGCCTAAAAAGTTAATCGTAGGTCAGGTTCAGGCCTTTCAAAGCCTAGCCTGGCCTATTCCCAACCCTAACATCAGGTATAAGGCTCCAATAATCATATTTGATACTAAAACATGCTACTATCACATGTGAACAAGGCATGTGTTTAGCTTGATATTTCCCCCAGTCGCACCAATTGTTAGGAAGGTTTACACTGTAAGACCAATTGGTCGTCCTTCTATTGGATTTACCGTCTCGTGGACCATGAAAGTATGGTTGCTTCGATCAAAACTATCAACTCTATGACTATTGGATTTATTTATTTCAAATTTCATAAAATTGAAGCATGTTTCTGTGAATACCTGACCAGAAGCTAAAATTGATGCGTATAGTTTTCCCATGGTTAGAAACTGTGTCGCTGTTTTATAATATGTTGATTGGACCAAAGCAGTTATAGGAAGGTTCCGCAGTGCTTTTAATACTCCGTTGATTGACTCCACAAGGTTGGTGGTCATCTGACCCCAACGGCTACATCCATCAAATGCTTGAATCCAATCTTGTCGCGGTATGTTATCTAACCATTTCAAAGCCTCCGAGTTTAATATGTCGATTTCTCTACGGTAGTGTCGATATGTAGGTTCATTAATTGAGTAACATGTATTGATATAGTAGACAATTCATTGTTAACTAATTATAAAAATTAACAATTAAATTATTAAAAATTACACTAATTATAAGAAATAAGAATGAAATTATTACCCATGCAAACAACTTTTTTCTTCAAAGCATTATCCTTAAATTCCCTTGCGAAATTTTGTGCAATATGTCGGACGCAGAACACATGCTTTGATGAAGGATCTTGCCATCCATTATTTGAATTGTTGTAAGCACTCTTAATGGATTCGTGTCTATCCGAAATCAAACAAATGTTGGGTTGTGGAGTGACATGTTTTCTTAAATTTCTCAAAAAGAAACTTCAACCCTCTTTTGTCTCACCTTCCACAAGAGCATAGGCAATAGGAATTACATGGTCGTTCCCATCTTGGGCAACTGCTACTAATAGAGTTCCTTTGTACTTGCCGTACAACCAAGTCCCATCAACTTGTACAATTGGTTTGCAAAATTTGAACGCAGATATGCACGGAAGGTAAGCCGAAAATAGTCTATGAAATATCCTTATCTCACTTATCAAACTATTCTTATGATAAGCTGGGATCGTTTCCATTTCAATTTTGGTTCCTGGAGCAAACGTTTGCATAACCAATAACCATTGTGGGAGTTGATTGTAAGACTCTTCCCAATTGCCATAAATGTTTTGGATGGCTTTATTTTTTCTCATCCAAGCCTTTTTATAACTAATTGTGTAGTTGTGTAAGGCTTGAATCTGAGCAATAATGACCTTCACTTTGATTGAAGGATCCACTTTCAAAACTTGCATTACGCTTGCACATATCATATTAGAATCGAGCTTCGTATGATCTTGTGACAATGCGGAATTTGTGCATGTATGAGGCAAATTCAATTTACCAATCATCCACAAATCACCCTTTTTGCATTTTGAAGCTCTACATCTAAACAAACAATTTGGAGATGAACAACAAATAACGTGCCTTTCTAAATCTGATTTCTGTACCACATAATTCAACGATTGTTTTAAATGGTACCGTTTGATTGCATGTACGCATTCATCCTTGTTTTGAAACTTCATTAACAAACATGTCATCAAATTCCTTTGATTGCTCTGCATTATCTAAATTGATGTTCTTCATGTATGATGGTGGATTGAATTCTGCTTCCATATCATCGTCAAAAACAATGTCATTGTTAGAATCACCAGATGATTCATCGAAGTATGTCTCATCATCTTCACTATAATCACTCAATTCTTCCTCGTTGAAATCATATAAGGCACTAAGGGGAAGATCGCATTGTGAACATACTGGAAGAGATTTCTGATGGAGTTGAAAACTTTCTGGATGAGTTTGTTCTAGTTGTCTAGAGTATGGTTCATAGTATTGTGATGGTTCACGTTGTGATGGTTCATAGTGTTGTGATGGTTTATAGTGTTGTGATGAAGAATATAAGTTGGGTTGATAAGGGTTGGTTTGATCAAAAGATGGGATGTAGTCGGGATTGGGTATGTTTGAGGACAATGGTTGATCAATGTTTGAGTATGTTTGAGGACCATCTTCAAAGTTAACATACAACTCAATGGTACCAAGTTGTGACCACTGTGCATAAACATCAAACATGAGCTGAACATCTTCGTCGTCACAAACCTTCAGTAGTTCAAACCTTGTTGTATTTTCACCAAAGAAAACAAGGTGTCGATAAACTATATCAGTTATCGTCACTTTGTCATCGAGTTGTAACTTTTTTTTTAATAACATTCTTTAGACGAGCAAGATTGCTTCCAGAATGTATTTTGAACGTCTTTTTGTAATCACTTACAAATGTTTTACCTTCAACTCTGTCGACTATTGTACCATTGTAATAAACAATACAAATTACTTGTTGAGAATCTATGATAATTTTTTTTTAGTAAGTATGAAATGCTATAAGGTATAATGAGATAGAAGGTGTGGTAAGATAGTGAGATTTATTGTTCTATTTATAGAATGTATTGAGATTTATTTTTCATATAGATCATCCACAACCGTTGATAAAAATAATTGAAAGGCCAAGATTAAATAGGATTGATATTTTTCATCCAAATCATCCACAACCGTTGATAAAAAAATTGTAAGGCCAAGATTAAATAGGAATTAGACTAATTTGATTGGTCCAAATCAAATAACTAGGATCCATCATCACAACCGTTGATAAATAAAATTGGAAGGCCAAAATTTAATACAACTTGGACTAATTTGATTGGTCCAAATCAAATAACTTGGATCCATCATCCACAGCCGTTGATAAAAAAATTGGAAGGCCGAGATTTAATACAACTTGGACAAATTTGATTGGTCCAAATAAAATAACTTGGATCCATCATCCATAGCCATTGATACTATTAGATGGAAGGCCAAGATTAAACCAGATAAAGTTGACGCATAGCGCATTGTGGGGATGCGATGATCAGGAGCAGCAGATTAAAGCTGCCATCCAGTGCACCCTGGGGATGCGATGATCAGAAGCAGCAGATATGCAGTGCATCCTGGGGATGCGAAGATCAGAAGCAATCGTACGGTGGGGATGCGATTATATAATGGTACACACACTCACCATTTTCATTCACATCTTCAACCTTCTCAATCTCATTCTCAATCTCAAATTTTTTTCAACCTTCTCAAACAAATTTTTTTAACATTATCAATCAAAATTTTCACACATGGAATTATCTACTAATCATTGGGTTGAATTTCGATACATTAATGCATTTGTAAGTTTATGAAGGTGGAAACACGAGAAGGGGGGGTTGAATTGTGTTTGACTTAACTTGAATACTTTTCTTGTTTTAATACTTTCAAAACAAAACTTGATGTATAATTAAAAACAGAGTTAGCAGCGGATAAAAGTAAAAATAAACTCACAGTTTTTATACTAGTTCACCATTAACGAGGCTACGTCCAGTCCCTTCACCTTGAAGGATTTCACTAATTCAAACCTTGAATTACAACCTTGCTACTGACCTTCCAAGTCAGTCTTCTCAAACAGTCTAACAATCCTAGACTTCTTTTAGGAATGCAGCTCCTGTCTTCAGCCAATCTGACAATCCCAGATTGTAGAAGAAATCACAACACTATAAATCTAATTGCCAAGTAACCTGCTACCCCTTCTGACTCCCTCAGATTGTAGACTCTACTTCAACAACTTAGATTTAACACACAACACTATGAATCTAATTGCCAAGTAACCTGCTACCCCTACTGACTCCCTTAGCTTGTAGACTCTACTTCAACAACTTAGATTTGACACAGTGGAAGGAAAATAACACGAGTACTTGCTTCTTGAAAGCTGGAACTCACAATTGACTTATATGAAAATTTGGGAGCGTTTGCTTTGGAAGTGTATGACTCTTTTGTGATTTTCGATGATGAGAATTCTGCCTTGAGCCTCCTTTTATAGATGCAGATTTGGGCCTCTTCCAAGCTTAAATTCGAGCTGAATCTTGCTGGATTCTCTGTAAAAATAACTTGACCAATTGGGCTTCATTTAAATAAAAAACATATCTTTTTAAGCCTCAGATTTCTTTCAAAAAATAACTAGCAATTCAAAACTTTAGTTGCTTCCCGCCACAGCTCCTGAATTCCACAATACCTCACTTTTATTTTTGTAACAAATCTTTTTAAAACTTTGATTAAAATAAATTAAAATCTCCACCGTTAATCCTCCTAATAAAATCTGGACCATTGGATCTTCTGCGCTAGTCCACATCTGGACCATACTAATTGATATGTTGTAATCCTCTGATTTCGGCTTTTCCTGGACCACACTTCCTAACCCTCTGATCTTTTGATTTCGGCCATCCTGGACTTGCACCTGATATGCTGTGATCCTCTGAACTCGGCCATTTATGGACCACACATCCTGACCATCTGATTTCGGCCAACACTGGGACATGGTCTGATCTGGACCATCACTGGGCCAAATAATTTAAACTGAACTATTGATCTGGAAATCTTCCCTCTGGTCTGGACCAATTTTGGACTTGGTCTGGATTAAATTGAAATTAAATCTGGACAAGTAATATTTCAGTGACATTTTACCTTTGATTTTGGATCAGGTCTGGATCAATTCTGGAAATAATTTCTTCTGGTCTGGACTTAGTTTCATGCCCTGAACCATGATATCTTATGGTCTGGGTCAAATCTGGATTGATTCTCTTGTTCTAGACTCATTAACTTATCTTCTGGTTGAGTCTAGAACAAGTCTGGGCTGTTTTAATTTCTCACTGCCAGGCCATCTTCTGGTCAGAATAACTTCTTGAATAAATCTGATATTTGATTCCTCTTGGTCTGGAACAACTCTCCCTCTGGCAGGTTTTCCTCTGGTATGGTCCAGGTCTTCTTCTAACATTGCTTCCTTCTGATCTGGGCCAGCAAAGATATCTTCTGGTGATCCTAGAGTATCTTCTGGTAATTCCAGAATTCATTTTCTGGAATCCTTTGATCTTCTGCTTCTGATTACTTCAGTTTCTGGTGGCATTTAATTTAATGATTCAAGGTACAAAATAAGATTACATTGAGTCCTTTTGTAAACATCAAAATCCTAAGTACTTAGAACCAACTTGGTTCCAACAGTTTATTTATTATTAATATTAATTTCATATATTATTAATATTAATTTCATATATTATTAATATTAATTTCATATATTATTAATATTAATTTCTTATGATATTATAATAATATATTATTAATATTATTTTCATTAATTTCATAATATTATTTTTATTATATTCATAATATTATTTTCATATTTTTTATTTACAGATACCATTCACGGACAAGTTGAAATGTCATGGTCACGTGAACAAAAAACCAAATGATATTACCATATTTGCAACAGGCGGGATTTGGTGAAGTCATCAAACTTGGAAACTACAAAATAGATGTCGGCCTAATTACCGCGATGGTTGAAAGATGGAAACCAGAAACTCATACATTTCATCTCCCAATAGGTGAGTGCACGATAACTTTAGAAGACGTGTATTACCTTTTAGGATTAAATGTTTCTGGTTCAAATTTTGTGAATGTTAGAAGTGTTTGTGAAGAATATTTAGGAGTTATCCCACCTGAGGGAGCAACCATAGGTAATTTTATTAAATTAAAATGGCTTAAAGATACATTTGACGGTGTTGGTGAAGATGCATCCGAAGTACAAAAACAAGCATCGTGTCGGGCATACATTCTACGTATGATTGGTGAATTGTTGATGTCGGACAAATCCAACAACCGTGTACATTTAAAATATCTTTCGCTAGTAGGAGATTTAAATAAAGCATCCCAATATAGTTGGGGTTCAGCAGTTTTAGCTACGTTGTATAGAGAATTATGCGTTGCTACGAAACCCGCCGTCAAGTCTATTGGAGGATGTGCTCTGTTGGTACAAAATTGGGCATGGTATCGTTTGTCTTGTGTCGCTCCAGAATCACACAGTGCATGGATATTTCCACTTGCACAAAGGTAACTATTGCAATTAATTTTTATATATTTTCCTTTTTTTAGAACTAACTACTTACCATATTACTAATATTATTATATTTTTTATGTTTGATATATTCGACAGATTTAATTCCGGTGGTCTAAATTTTAGTAGAGTTCCTCATAACGACATAGAAGGCTACTGGAATACAATCGATCACATGGTGGTTCAGGAAGTAATATTAATATTTATTCACATTTAGTTGAACTTCTTTAATTATATATTTTTATATATCTTAATATTTACTTAGCATATTTTTAACATATCAGTTTCGGTGGAGGCCGTATCTCGGGTTCCAACACGAGGTACCCGAACAAGAGATGAACACTTGGACGGTATGTACCTATCTACATTGTTATCATATTGTCGAAAAACATCATGTAGATAGAGTCGCACTTCAGTTCGGCTTCCATCAACCAATTCCGCAACCACCAGAGGACATGAAAATGTACCATGAGGTCGACATGAGGCGTGGCATTGATGAAAATTGGAGGGTGGTTTGGAAAGATGAGATTCAACATTGGAATGAACGTCAAAATTACGTCCTGCATGGTCAATTAATAGAAGGTGTTTTATGCCACAGTAACGAATATATGAATTGGTTCAGACATCACACCAAATTATATATATATATATATCTGTGGAAAGATATCTGCGTGATCCACATTTACAACCTTCAATGTATCTTGATATTCGCTCAACCCCTCAATCAATGCCACAACAACATACCATGCACCAAATACCATCTTTATCGTCACCACCACATCTACACGAATCTATATATATACCGACTCAGGACTACCTTCAGTGCCAACATTGTCAATACCCGTTCATCCGATAGATGGCGAAATTTTCTATAATTTGTTTGGTACTCATTGCACAACACCTGAGTCGGCTTATGCTGTTTTTGATTCGATGTATAACATCAATACTCAAAATTATACGGAGGCATGTGGTAGTGGTTCTAATCCTCATACAACTTATAACGAGGATAATGATTAAAATGAGGATCAAACACAACTACTTGAACTCGTACAAAGGCCTAGACGAGTTCGACGACCGCGTAGATGTGGAACTGGAGGACATTTAGATGGAAATAATTAATTTCAAATTGATGTAGTTTTTTCTTTCAATTTGATGTATTTTTTTTAATTTCAAATTAATGTATTTTTTTAATTTTATTAATATAATTTATTATTATTATTGTTATTATTATGTTTATAATTTTATTTTTTTGTTATGTTTATTATTATTACAATTTTTTATCCTAAATATTAATTTATTTTAATTTTTTTATTATGTTTATTATTATTATTATTATTATTTTCTTTTTATTTATTTATTATTATTATTATTATTATTTAATCTGTAATTATTAATATTATTAATATTATAATTATTATTTATGAAAGTTGTTTATTTTTTTTATTTCATTTCATTTTATTTGATTTATTAATTATTTTAAATATTTATAATTTATTATAATTATTTTTAATTATTAAATAAATAAATAAAGGGAGGTACATCATCGCACCCTTGGGGTGCGATGAGCAACTGGGTTAAAAAAAAAGTCCTTCAGATCATCGTAGGCCCAGGTTGCAACGAGCAACTGAGCCCAAAAAGTAGGATAAATAATTTTGAAAGTAGGACAATTAGGGAATTAAAAAAAGGATATTTTAATATAAAATCCCAACAAATTCCTCACGAGGTCTTTTTATTTTTTATTTTTATAACACTTATTTTATCATTCTTTTTTTTTTGTTTAAATATTTTAGGTTAATATTAATATAGATATTCATGGCTTACTAGATTATTAGTAGTAGTCCCTCTTATCATATATATATATAGAGAATAAAAATCATCAAGGCTAAAGAGACTCGTTCAGTTATAATACCAAAAAGGGAAAAGGACTCGTTCAATTTAATCAATTAGTTTTGAAAGTTTATTCCTACGATAAGATTGACAATAAATATTTTATATTCACTACAGGAGATGGATTTTTAGTAAATATGTGTGGCTATCAAAGTCATTTGAGAAGTAACTATATCTTAAAATTTGTAATTATACTAAATTTGGGACCAAAAACATCTCAAAATAATTTTTTTATAGAGATTAAACATAGTGCACTAAAAGTATAAAACAATTTTATGATATAACTCAATCTATCATATCATGTAGGAGTGTATAAAGTACGAGTTAGGTCGGATTTGCTGTGTCCCTTATCCGGTCTCAATATTTGATCGGACCGAAATGGTCCCAAGACGAGCCGCCAACTAGTACTTCTTAAATTTTTTTTAGAAAAAATAAAATAACTCACAACAAGTCATCTATACTTGTCAATTCAATCAAAAGTATTAACTCATAATATTGTCACTCATATATCTTTCACCACCTAATAGTTTTACTCATTAATCAATAGTAGTATTAAGCCAACATTGTTTTATAATAATAATAATAATAATAAAGGATGCAGGGAGAAGAAAAAAATTGAATATGCAGTTGCACGGAAGAGAAAGTATGTAGGGATGAGAAAATTTTTTAAACCCTAAGTAAAGTTAATAAGATAAAATAAATAAAAATTCCTTGTACTTTATGTTTTTAGGACGGATTGGATAACCCGGATAGTGTCCTGTAATCGGTCATCTTTTTTACCTTGTTCATGTCTTGACTTTCTTTTTTATCTTTTTGTTTTTTTGTTTTGAATTTGACTCAACCGTTACTTATGGGTCAGGTCAACTTTGCGGAACGAACTAATCTTATACACTCCTAATATTATGTTATCCAATTTTTAAATCAAATGCAATTATATGATATTTTGTTGATATGGTGTACTATTACTGGTTGGCGACGTAAAAAAAAATTACGCTAAAAAAAAGTTACAATGACCATATATCTTCTTTAAATCCCTTATATACTCGCTAACTGTCATATTTACAAAAAGTAATTTCTCAAAAAGAATCATTTTTTTTAATGAGAAAAAATAAAAAAGTAACTTGCATCTTTTATATTTGATGAAAAAAAGAGTATAATTTTTAATTTTCAATGTAAATTTAATTATTTGTTTTCTTCTAATTTATATCAGAAATTTAATTTAAGTTTTACAAAAATACAATTTTCTTAAGACAAATATTACACAATATTAACTTATATTCTTTATAAATGTTAGTTTTATATTAGTTAGTTTTATTGTCTTTATTCTTGGGGTTGTTATAACTATTTTGTTAGTAGTCTTGTTACAAAGCTACTATTATAAATAGACTCATATTGTATTATTTTTCCAATTAATATAGATTATATTCAGAAAATAATTTCTATTATGGTATCAGAAATTTTTTTTTTCTCTATTCTATTTTTAAAATTCAATTTTACCAAAATCCTAACATTCCAAATAAAGAACCCCTAACCTAAATTTCCAAAATAATATCAAGAACTATTCCCAGAAAATCTGATAGAGTTTTGAATAGTCCCTTACAAAACCCTCTTTCCATCACCCTTTCTTCCTCTCCCACAAAACAGAAGAAAAAAAAAGAAAAAAAATGAAAACGGAGTTCGAAAGAACCTCCACAGAGAACGAATTGCACTTCAGCGCCTTCAAGAATTGAGACCTTTGTTGTTGCAGCATACGCGTGTTTGTTAAAATCAAAGGGACTTTTGGATGTTTTGAGAATTTCGAGAAGTAAAAGTAATTCTTGTTGCCCTAAAATAGCTTCAATTCCAAAATCAGCGACTTCATTGTTCTCTCATCATTCTTGCCTTTCTTTTTCTCTCTTTTCCTTCATCCAACTCTTCAATGGAAGATTCTGACGACGATTCATCCTCACCCACCCCTGCAACAGTTTCTCCAGATGAATCGCGAAATCCAACATCGCCGTATTATCTTCATCCTGGCGAAAATTCGGGCGCATTACTTATAAATCTGACTTTACAAGGGCCAAATTATTACAACTGGAGCCGTTTGATGAAACGTGCGTTGATCTCCAAGAACAAAGCAAAATTCATCAATGGCAAGTTATCGATGCCGGCAGAGAACGATGCGTTATTTGATGCTTGGGAGCGCTGCAATATGATGGTAATTTCTTGGATTACTCGTACTTTTTCTCCTTCTATTGCTCAAAGTACTATACACATTGAGAATTCAACAACTTTATGGGATCATCTAAAGAATCGATTTTCTAAAGGAGACCATTTTCGTTTTTCTGATCTTCTTCAAGATTTACATTTCTATCAAACAGGGTGAAAAATCAGTCTATGATTTCTTTACTGAATGGAGTATTCTTTGGGAGGAGTTAGAGGTTTTACGGCCCATCACCAATTGTTCTTGCTCTACTTCTTCTGCGTGTAGTTTACACAAATTAGTCTTAGGTTATCGTTCCTCTGAAGCGCTTACCTGTTTTTTAAAGGGCCTCAATGACAATTTTAATATGGTAAAAACCCAGATTTTGATGATGGATCCTCTATGGGTCCTTCTGTTGATGCCAAGGTTCTAATGAACTCTTCCATCAATGGTACATCTAATGCTAATCCTAGAAATGGTTCAGGTCGTGGTAAGGGTCGCGGATCTGTTCGAGGTAGAGGTGGAGGTCCTCAACGACAATGTACTTTTTGCAATAGGCTAGGACACACTGTTGATCATTGCTATTTTAAACATGGTTTTCCGCCTGGATATTCCCCTAGATACAAGAACACCAAATCTATTAATTCTTCAATTATTGATGCTGATTATGGGACTGCTCCTCAAGATCATAGTTCTCCTAAATCCAATCCATCTGATGGTAATGTCTCTCAATTCACTGCTGACCAAATTAGTCAACTCAAACATTTACTTCAACAATCTGCTTCCTCTACTGGAGATCAATCTCAACCTACAAGTTCAATTTCCCATTCTAATAACATTTGTGATTCTTGCTATCTTGCCAAACAATCTAGATTACCTTTTCATGCTAGTAATACTATTTCTGATAACGCTTTTGATTTGATTCATATGGATATTTGGGGACCCTTGTCCTATTCTTCTATTCATGGTCACAAATATTTTCTAACTATTGTTGATGATTGTACTAGACACACTTGGATTTATCTTATGAAAGCTAAATCTGAAACTCGAAAGTTAATGCATGATTTTGTTGTTTTAATTAAAAATCAGTTTGACAAAGTTATTAGGACTGATAATGGTGTTGAGTTCTTGTATCCTGAATTTTATGCAAAATTTGGAATTCTAAATCAAACATCATGTGTTGAAACTCCACAACAAAACTCTGTTGTGGAAAGAAAACATAGACATATTTTAAATGTTACTAGATGCTTGCTTTTTCATGCTAATCTTCCAAAAATATTTTGGTCTTTTGCTGTTAAACATGCCATTTATCTTATTAATAGATTACCATCAGCATCCATTGATAATCATAGCCCTTATGAGTTGTTATATAAACATCTCCCTGATCTTAATGAATTGAAAGTTTTTGGATCTCTTTGCTTTGTTTCTACTTTGCAACAACATAGGACTAAATTAGATCCTAGATCTAGAAAATGTCTATTTCTTGGATATAAATTTGGCACTAAAGGTTTTATTTGTTATGATTTACATACTAGAGAAATTTTATTTTCTAGACATATTATTTTTCATGAAAATATTTTTCCATACTTATCTAGTAATGATTCTTCTAAAAGTGATTTGTCCTCTTGCGGTGATTTTGGTACGTTTAATTTCCTTCTTGAACCTATAGAACTAGATTATGTCAATAGTAAATTGAATCATTCTAATTTGAATGATATTAATGTCATGCCTACTTGTGATGAAAATAATTCTGTACATGAAGAGTCTTTTATACCACCTAGTAAATGCAAATCAACAAGGCCAAGAAATCCTCCTGTTTACCTTCAGGACTTTCATTGCAATCTTTTAAACACTTCAGGTATGGCTACTAACTCTACAGCTGATTCTGTTTTATATCCTTTCTCTTCTGTTTTGTTTTATAAATCTTTTTCTTCTACTCATTTAAAATACATTCATGCCATGACTAGTGCTTTTGAACCCCAAACTTATCATGAAGCTATTAAATCTAAGGATTGGGTCATTGCTATGCAACAAGAAATTACAGCTTTAGAATCTAATAACACTTGGGAATTAGTTGATTTGCCTAAAGATAAACATGTCATAGGATGTAGGTGGGTATATAAGATTAAGCATAGGGCTGATGGTACTATTGAAAGGCACAAGGCTAGACTTGTTGCCAAAGGTTTCACTCAATTAGAAGGTGTTGATTTTCTAGACACATTTTCTCCTGTGGCCAAATTAACTACTGTTAGATTACTTCTTGCTTTGGCTGCCACTAATAATTGGTTTTTAAAACAATTAGATGTTAGTAACGCTTTTCTTCATGGTGATCTTCATGAGGAAGTTTATATGAAACTTCCTCCTGGTTATCTGAGTCATAATAGTAATAAGGTTTGTCGTTTAAAAAAATCTTTGTATGGTTTAAAACAAGCGAGTTGACAATGGTTTGCCAAACTGTCTTTTACTTTAATATCATTTGGTTTTCAACATTCACAACATGATCATTCCTTATTCATTCTCAAGAAATTAAATTCCTTTACTGTTTTGTTGATTTACGTAGATGATATTATTATTGCAGGTAATTCTGAATTAGAGATCGATATGATTAAAACTTTTTTAAATTCTTCTTTTCTGATTAGAGACCTTGGGGACTTAAAGTTTTTTCTTGGATTGGAGATCTCTCATTCAAGGGAGGGTATTCACATATGTCAATGTAAATATGCTCTCGATATCTTGTCAGACGCTGGATTATTAGTCGCTAAACCTTGCAATACACCTATGATCAAGGACTGCAAATTTTTATACAACTCAGGCACAATCTCATGACCCAACCTCATTTAGAAGAATTATTGGACGTCTTATCTACTTGACCAACACACGGCCTGATATCACTTTCGTCGTGCAGCAACTTAGCCAATTTATGCAATCACCGACTGAAGACCATTACATGGCAGCCATGAGGATCCTCAAATACATAAAAACTGCACCAGCCCAAGGATTGTTTTACTCATCAGCGTCCAGACCTCAACTACGAGCGTTTAGCGATTCTGATTGGGCAACCTGTCCAGAAATGAGAAGGTCTGTAACTGGATTTTGTATATTTCTTGGATCATCATTGATTTCGTGGAGGTCTAAGAAACAAAGCACTGTATCTCATTCATCTTCAAAAGCAGAGTATAGAGCATTAGCGTCAACAACTTGTGAAATTCAATGGATAACATTTCTTTTGCAAGAATTAAACATGGATTTTTCTGCCCCTACAACTCTTTATTGCGATAATCAATCAGCTAGGAACATTGCATCAAACCCAACATTCCATGAGAGAACAAAACATATAGAAATTGATTGTCACATTGTTCGAGACAAACTGCAAACTAGATTGTTCAAACTCTTGCCCATCTCTTCATCAAATATGCTGGCAGATTTCTTTACTAAGTCACTTGAACCTACAGCATTCAATTCAATTCTTAACAAGTTGAGAATTCTTAACACACATTCTCCATCTTGAGGGGGGATGTTAGTTTTATTGTCTTTATTCTTGGGGTTGTTATAACTATTTTGTTGGTAGTCTTGTTACAAAGCTACTATTATAAATAGACTCATATTGTATTATTTTCTCAATTAATATAGATGTATATTCAAAAAATAATTTCTATTAATAAATAAATATTAATTGTCAGTAATTAGTTATGGAGTGAAATTTTTCTTTTCATGAAATTTCTTCAAGAACCCAACTCAATCACACAGCTACACATCAATTTTGGTGACAATAAGTATCTTTTAATACCATTTTACTACCTTTGGTCTTAAACATCGTATCCCTCACTATAAATATAGAATTTATATAGAATTTGATCATCTCACAAGGATTAAAAAAGATGATAAAAAAAATAATGATGATGTTATTCAATCACTTATATGTGTATTTTCATATCATAAATGCTAAGTAAAAAATAATGAATAATGCACATAATATTAATTAAAGATATAATTAGAAAAATAATTAAAATTACATTATGAATTAAAAATTATACTCTTTTTTCTGAAAAAAAAAAAATTAACAATACTCTTCAACGTGGTAAGACACAAAATAAAGGGTTTGGTGAATCAATTAGAGCTTACACAGTGAAACCGAGTGAGTATCAAGGAAATTTTACCTATTTCACCTTTATTTTTAAAATTAAATAAATAAATCAACCGGCTTTTAAAAAAAAAGTTGGCAATTTTCTCAAAGTTTGCCAATTCAGTGCCTTAATGTTTTTCTTTTTAAAAAATTGTATTTTCAAAAAACTTAAATTAATTTTTCGTATACATATCACTAATAGAAAAACTTATTTTAGCTGTCATATTTAGTGTCGGCCACGACTCCGATGCTACCTAGCGTCGTCGTAGCGTCGGCTAGGCTGACGCTAGTGTACCAAATTTATTTTTTTGATTTTATTAATTATTAGCGTCAGCTTAGCTAACGCTAAATAAAATAAGACAGACGCTAGTTTATTTTTTTAATTTATTTATTTTTATTTTAATAGTTAGCGTCGGATGGGCCGACGCTACGTCGTATATTTTTTAAAATTAGACTTTTTAATAGCCCTCGAACTCTGAAGTTAAAAAATGAAACACAAGGTAATAGTGACCATCTCAAACCAAACCCTCTTGAATTGATACCCTAGCTCTCGAACCTCGCCGTGAACCCTCGCCGTGAAGCTCAGTCTCTTGCCGCCGTGAAGCTCAACCTTTCGCCGCCGTGAAGCTCAGCCACTCTGAACCCTAACTCTTGAACCCACAGTGAATCCTTCTACTATTGGTTTACTTGTTAAAATGTTAGTTTTCTGTTACATTATTTGAGAGAGATTTAACTATTATTGCAGTCATTGCAATTTATAAAGCATTATTGTTACCTTACCACACCTCAAATGTGGATACAGCTTTGCATATTTTGTACAAATTGATGCTGGTGTACTTTTCTTTTTAAGAGTATTGAGCTGCAATTCTTCTAGGTCAATGAATTCCTGTACTTTTCTACCTTCCAGCATGATTTAATTGCTGACCGTGTGTGGAAAAAGCCATATGGTTTTGTAATTCATCATTTTGCTCATGGTGCTAGCTTATTCAATGGATTTTTTCTGCAATTCTTTGTTCTGATTCGAAAAGGATAGGAGTTTTTATAGTTTGCACATGATCTAGTTGTCATTCCTGGCATGAAAATATTTTGGAGAAATCTATCAAGTCCAGCTGCTGAATATTTCTTTTAATTTGATGTCTTTCTTTATTATTCATGAACTTTTATTTTGTAACTACTAATTATATATTTATGGTTTGTTGTTATGCTATATATTATAGCATTAGGAGATCTAACTCGTATCAAAATTCATGCCTCTACCTCTGTATTTTTTCATGTGTGTGTGTTTCAATATTTTTTACTTTTCAGGTAGTAGTTGATTGCTAGATATCATAGCATTAGGAGATCAAACTAATGAATTACCCCTATTAGATCATATCATTTCTGCTGGTATTTTTGTGTGCTTCTGTATAGTTACTACATTGTTGCTTCTGTACTTGCTTTTGATCAAGTAGACCTCAAAATTCATATGAACTTTGGTGTATTTTTTCTTTCATTTAGCAGTAAATAAACACAAGTTATATATATTGTTACTATATTGTTGCTTCTGTACTCATAAAATGAAATAGAAATAGAAAAAGTTGTATATATATTGTTAATATAATCTGGTTTGACTAAATATATGTCTAATTGCAAAATGAAATAGAAAAAGTTGTATATAGTTTTTAAATTGTGAGTTGTTAACTGTCGTTATTCGTATAGACTATAGAAAGTTAAACTCCTATCATGCTTGTCATTCAGGTAACGAGTAAAAAGGCGGCACTTATTTAGACTTGCAGTCAACTGAAGGATAAACTTGGTGAAACAACTTCCATTTCACGAGGTAAACAGTGTTGATTATGGTGCTTTATATGGAAGGGGCATTGTCTGATTATTTTAATTTATATTCTGGTAATTTCCATTTCTTTTGTGCGATCATACATTCACATGGTACCTAACTTATAAAGAATTAATTAGATTAAAACAAATCTAGAAATACTAGAATCTATATATGGTCTTAAACAATATATGGTCTTTTCATTATGATATTAAAATCCATCAATCATGAGTTTATTTATCTCTATATTTTTTCAAACTTATTTAGTGATTGACAAGTTAAGTTTTTGTCTTATAGTAAATGGATCGTACTTGGATGTACAATAGGGTACATGCAAATAGATGCAGATTGAAAAAGGAGTATATTAGTGGTGTTAAAGATTTTGTGAAAAGGGTTTTGAAACAACCGATTTCTATATCTGAGGGAGGGATAACGTGTCTGTGTGTAAAATGCAAGTTTATCAAGATATCTACCACAACTACTGTTAGACTTCACTTGTACCGAGATGGATTTTAACCAGATTATTGGATTTGGACTGAACACGGAGAAGTGAAGCCAATGGTTGAAACAACGGGTGGTTCGACTAGTAGTAGGAATGTGCGTTATGACGACCAATTTAATGCAATGGATGAAATGGTGTTTGATGCTTTTAGGCCTTATCGAGATGTCCTTGATGTGAACGTTAACATGGGAAATGAGACATTTGCTGAGGATGAGTTGCTTAACGAAGATGCAAAATAGTTTTGTGACAAGTTGATATCCACCAACAAGCCTATCTACGAGGGGGCTACCCAATCAATATTATCAATACGTGTTCAACTTCTAGCAATTAGGTCTAATTGGCATGTTCCACAAAAAGGTATAGATTTTGTTGCACAAATGCTTAAAAGTGTATGTCCAGTGCAAACATGCTTGCCCGATAACTATTACCAAGCAACACAATTGGTTTCAAAGTTAGGTTTGAAGGTTGAGAAAATTGATTGTTGTAAGAAAGGATGTATGTTATATTACAAGGATGATAACAAGTTATCTGAGTGCAAAATTTGTCATTCTCCTTGGTTCATTCCACGTAGGACTGGTATGCGAAAGTACAAAGATGTTCCAGCAAAAAGAATGTTTTATTTCCCTATCATTCCTATATTACAAAGATTGTATGCATCAATCGAGCCTGCAGCTGAAATGAGATGGCATCACGAGAATAAAAAGAGTTCAAACATCCTTAGCCATCCGTCAGATGGAAAAGCGTAGAAACATTTTGACGATGTATATCATGACTTTGCTTGTGACCCCAAAAATGTAAGGTTGGGTCTATGTGTTGATGGATTTACTCCTTACATTCAAGTGTCTGCTTCTCCATACTCTTGTTGGCCAGTTATAGTCACATCGTATAATCTTCCCCCTAAAATGTGCATGACCAAACCATACTTATTTTTTACTTGTCTCATACCTAGACCTTCTAATCCCAAACAAAATATAGATGTCTACTTGCAACCATTGATTGATGATTTGCAACAATTGCGGTCCAACGACATTTTGACCTATGATATATCCACAAAACAAAACTTCATCATGAAAGCATGCTTGATGTGGACAATTAATGATTTTCCCGCCTATGGTATGTTATTTGGATGGGGAACCCAAGGTAAATTGGCATGTCCTCATTGTATGGAAGACATAAAACCTTTCACTTTGAAATATGGTGGTAAGAATTGTTGGTTTGATTGTTAACGTCGATTCTTGCCAGCTGATCACTCTTTCAGAAGAAGTAAAAGAACTTTTACAAAAAATAGGGATGAGAAAGACGGTCAACCTTACATTTATACAGGGCAAGATGTATGGAAGGTGGTGAGTAATTTTCCAAAAGTGACTGAAATTGATTGGAAAAAGAAATTGAACGGGTATGGAGTGGGTCATAATTGAAAAAAAATGAAGTATTTTTTGGGATCTTCCATATTGGAAGGATAACTTGTTAAGGCACAACCTGGATGTGATGCACATAGAGAAATTTTTTTTCGATAATATATTTAACACTGTTAGGATAATGAAAAGGCGATAAAAGACTTGTCTTTATTATGCTTTCGCAGGGACTCGGAGATGCATGTCTTATCTAACTAAAAGATGGGTAAACCAAAGGAAAATTACACTTTGATAGCATCAGATGCCAAGTTGGTTTGTAAATGGCTTAAGGAATTGAGAATGCCTTATGGTTATGCTTCAAACCTTGCTAGGTGTGTCGATGTTGAAAAGGGTACGATACATGGATGAAGAGCCATGACTGTCATGTTTTCATGGAATGTTTACTTCCAATTGCATTTCATTCCTTGCCAGAATTTGTTTGGAAACCATTAACGGAGCTAAGTCGATTCTTCAAGGATCTTTGTTGCAATACATTGAAGTTTGACGACTTAGTTAAGTTGAATGATAACATTCCAGTTATCATATGGAAGTTAAAGGAATTTTCAACCAGGTTTCTTTGACGTAATGAAGCATCTTCCAATCCATCTTGCCAATGAAGTAATGTTAGGTGGTCCAGTACATTATCGGTGGATGTATCCATTTGAAAGGTAATTGTTGTGGTTGATTTTTAAACAGATTAAATGTTTATTATAACTTACTTAATAGACTTTTAATGATTCAACGTGCAGATGTATGGGAGTCTCAAAGTGCGCAGTGACAAACAAAGCTATGGTTGAAGGCTCAATATGCGCCAACTATATACAACGCGAGACAACTTATTTTTTCTCATTATTTTAACTCATTCAATTTGTTGCCAACCACAAATGTAAGTAATGATCGTCATTTAGAATGTGATGATCTCCAACCTTCACTATCCATCTTGGTGAAAGTGGTCAATCTAGTGGGAAGTCTGGAACACATTATCTAATAGATAACGAATGGAAATCTACTCATTTACACGTCTTGATTAATTGTGATGAAATTAAACCATATCTTGAGTAAGTGTTCATCACAACGCTTGAAACATTATATTGATGCAAATCACAATACATATTTACTTATGAATTATGTGATTGTTGACAACATATTCTTGGAGAATCACTCAATCAACGAAGAAGACACATCTAGTCGTATACATGCAGATTTTCCCATATGGCTGAAAGCATATGTAAATAATGAGGCAAATGAAGTGACCAACAAAGACATAATAACACTATCTCGTGGTCCTTCTTCAATGGCAGTATCTTGGAACATTTACTTTGTTAACGGGTACAAGTTTCACACTAAGGATTACAACAATAATAAAAAGACAATCAATTTTGGGGTGCATGTAAAGGGTCTTACTGAAGGAGGAGAAGATGATTATTATGGCACAATCAACTATATCTTAGAACTAGATTACTTTGGTCTAAAGGACAAGGTTGCATTATTTTATTGTGAATGGTTTGACCCTACAAAAACTAGGGGTACAAAGATTCATCCACAATATCAAATCGTCGATATTAAGATGGATAAACGTTATCGTCTTTATGATCATTTCATTCTTGTGCAACAAGCAAGACAAGTGTATTATGTCCCCTATCCAGAAATGTGTAGAGATAAGTGTGGAATGTTGTGTGGCAATTACCACAAAATGAAGGGGTCATGTGGAGATTGACAACATAGAGGAGGAAATGCCTTATCAGTCTGATGGGATGTCAAATGTTATACCAATTGCAGAAATTGAATCAATATCTTGTTTACGTGACAACTCACAAGTAAATGTGTTCGGAGATATTTTTGACTGAAGATTGTGGTGAAGGGAGAAAGGATAATGATCGAAGATATTATAATAGTAATTTGTATTGTACAATATTAGAGTTTATTTTATGTATTTTGTATTGCACTGTTCATGTTGTACTTAAGCAACTTGTTGAATTCTGATAAATTGTTTACATATTGTCTTGTATGAATTTTTCCTTTCTAAAGTTCTTATATTTTTGTTTTATCCTTTTTTATAGTTGTTATATGTATAATTTACAAGTTACTCTTTTCTAATTAAATGACATTTTTTATTTACTCTTCTTGACTTTATGACAACAGATGAATAACAAAGGTGGCGGTGATAAAGGAAAGGTCCATCCTACTCGGTGTAAACCAAAGATGCCACGACCGGGTAAACTTAATGAGCAGCGGGATGTCATACGTTGCAATTTGTCTACCATTAGGCCACTTCATGGATTCTCTCCAACCCCATCTCAACCTCCTGCATCGACTAATATTGTAGCATTTGCTAATATTGTAACACCACCATCCCATCCGACACCATATCCCATCCATGCCTTAACCCCTGAGGTATTTGTGTATATGTTGACTCCAGGTTTAAATCTTCAGACTATGGGTGCCTTCACAAAATTCCCCACATGAGACTTTGGTAGAGAAGAATGTGCAACAAACTTCTAATGATCATGACGATAAGGTTGAAATTGGGGACCACAACCAAGAGGATGAGGAGGTGGGTCACCAGAACGTTCCTCATCTCGTGTCTGTGATAGAGGATAATGGAAAAGTCATTAAACGACCTTATGGTAAAGGGTAAGTTACATCATCGTTTATTTTCTTCAGCATCAATCAACAAAATGCCATGAATTATACTAGAAGCATAAGTGTAGACTCATCTTATTTACTTAATACTCTATTTCTTCAATACATTAATGCAGACTCAGTCCCAAAAATGCAATTGCAGATGCCATTAGGTATGCCATACAAAAATAGTTTCGTGAGCCTATCTATGGTTGGAGTGCAACCACTGACATTATTAGACAAGATTGGTTTGAAAAATTTGCAGTAAGCATTTGAATATAATTATATGTTCAATTCGTCTTTGTAGCATATATAGGGAGAGTTGTATTTCTGTTTTGTTGATAGTAGTTACTACATATATACTTTTTGTTATTCCGGTGTCGTGAAATCCTCGTGATAATGATATTGTGAAACGTGTGTTTGAACAAAAGGCCGCTAAAAGACTATCTGATATGCTTACAAAGGTGAGGAACAAATGGACTCGACCTAATTGGTTAGGTGAGGAAGCTTGGACTGGTCTTCAAGCATATTGGGAAGGTGCATCATTCAAGAACATCTCCAACCAAAATAAGACCAATCGATCTTCAGCAAGAGGTGGAGCTGTCCACACCTCATGCCGCAAGGCTTATATTGATGTTCCACTTGAACTCGTAAGTATTAAATTGACATTTACCTAAAATTAATTTAATTTAATGTTATGATATCTACTTGTGAGTTGTGATCCAATAGTCTTGATTTTATTTTAATTGTGGTCCAATAATCTTGATTTTATTTGTAGAGCAATAACCTTCAAAGAGATTTACTTCCCGATGAGTTATTTTTTAAACGCATAAGAGGAAAAATGGCGCTTGGGTTGATAGTCGCGCATAATCTACTTATGTATGTTCTTTATTTATCTAAATTCTTTATGCAAATTATTTATATTACAAATCAACCAAGAGTCCTAGATGAGCAATCCCTTTATTATACATGTATTGGTGTAAGTTAGTATGTTATCTATATCTTGACTTGTTTGTATAATTTCTTTTAGAATTTGGATCATATATTACCTTATTAATTTTTTCCATCGATCAGGGAACATTTTAAAAAAAATAGAGGAAGTACAAACACAGCTTGGCAACACAAGTGTAGATGGTGCTAAAGAGTTAGTTGGACCAACAATACTTAAGTTATGGACACAATCTGCAGGGGGTCGCACTCTTGGTTGAGTTTATGGTATGGAAGACTTATCTGTTAACCTCTGACATTGGTGTATATCACTTACACAACAATCCCATAATTCTATGACTGGGATGTCTTTAGAAGTGGATAGGGCATCTAGAATTAGAGCTGAACAAATTGCTCAGGATGCAGTGGCCCAAGGTCACTGAAGAGGCTAGGGAGCATTCAAAGAAGTTAGAGAATGATTTTGATTCATTAAAGCAGTTTTTTGTAGATAAAATTGACGCTTTACAGCGTCAATCAACTGGTGAATCATCTAATGCGAGTCATCCTCCTTCGCATCCTCATTACGATGATAATTTGGACGACGTGTCACTGGAATAACTTTGATCTCATGTATAGTTATGCTTACTTTTTGTAGTCCTTGGTTGACAATTATGCAATAGGTGACTTTGCTAGGTTGTTATTTGATATTATGTTAATCTTTTGTATTATGATAACAAATCATACTTTATGTTGCCTTTTTTAAGTTGTCAATGTAAGGGTTTTTGAAGTTTTATTTATTTTATAAAATTTTTAAATATGATTGACCAGGTGCTATTATTGCTGACTTTTCAAGTTTGACTTTAGCGTCGGCCGGTCCGATGCTAAATTACAAAGAGTGTTGACTTTAATTTGACTTAAGCGTCGGCTGAGGCCGACGCTAACTATCCTAAGTGTAACTCACTTGGAAATTACATGATATGATGAATTTTATGATATTTCTCTTTACTAACACTTTCTAAAAAGATATTTCAGAGATCTAGTGTAAGACTATAGAAAGTATAACAAGAGGATGGGAATGCTCTTGATAGCTTTTAGACTTTCTCTTTGTATGCTATGTTGTTGTGTGTTGAATGATGAAACGCTCCATTCCTTTTATAAAGTTTTAAGATGCTCTATCCATGTGTTAAGATACTTTAAGACCTTTGGTGACTTAATCAAAAGTCCAAGGTCAATTATCTTAATTACAAAATTGTCATCCAGCTATCCTTTGTACTTGTTTGAGCGCAAGAGGATGGGAATTTAGTTCATCATCGTATAGGAGGTTCAAACCTCTAGATGTTTGGACCTGAGTTGTCCTTTTCTTTTTTCGTTCTTCAAGACATGTCAGGTTCTATTTCGGTCTTGTTTAGTACAACTTTTTTGTACTTTGATAAGTTTGAACCATTTTCATTATATGAGGATGAAGTGAGTTGGAGGTCCATCCTCTTAAAGTTTATCCTTCTTCGTTTATTCTCTGCCTTTGTCCTCTTCAGTTAAATTTCTTTTTCTTTCAAATATTAACACTGATTTAACTTCTCTTTGATAAGAAATCATTGTTATAGTGATTTTGAATATTTTGCATATTTGATGGTTCATCCTCTTGTCTATCATCCAGTTTTGTAAACTTGTTAGATTGACTTAGATTTTTTTTTCTTTTGAAGAGTAACCTGTTTTACAATATTAATTCACTCAATAGCACATATTAGTCATTAACAAAAATCATAATCTTTTTAAATAATTTTATTATCATTAAAACCATTTAAAAGAGATTTTGTCTCAACAAAAATAACTTTACGTTGTTGGTACCTTTATTTATTTATTTGTTTTGTTTAAGGAAAAGTTTCTAATAAATACTTTCATCCTTTCAAAAAATAAAATAAAATAAATAACCTTTTTATTGAGGAACAAAATAGAAAACAGAAAAACGAATGTTTCATAACCACTCTACATTCTCAAACACTTTTTTTTAAGGAATAAAATAAAATAAAATAAAAACCTTTTTTATAGTATATTACGGTGATTTTTTTATTTTGTCTACTATTGCAGGTGGTTTCGTTTTGTTCATGCCCATGAGGCCCATTACTTGTTCTATGATAATATGAGGCTAGAACCTATTTATCTTGAATTCAGATTTCCTTGACAAAACAAATATTAATCTACATTTACGGTTGAAATTGTACCCTATAATTTACTATTAGCATGCGTTATATAAGCAAAATCTATATAAAATTTCACTATTTTGTTTAGTTTTTATAAAAAAATATATCAATTTTTAGTTTTTCAAAAATTTTCCTTTTTATTTTTTGTCCCTAATTTTATACAAATCATTGTGTTTTTTTTTTTAATTTTTAAATAACTTTTGGCAGAAATACTTTAGACAATATAAAAAATTTATATACAACAATTTAAAATTTAACCAGTGGTAAATATGAGTTTTATAGCACAAAAAAATTAAATTTATATTTTATTCATCATTTGTTGAGAATTTCTAAATTTTTGTACGGAAGTTGTTAAATATATTCTAAACATTAATGTAAAAATTTATTAAAATAGTCAAAAGATACGTAACAATTGATTTAAAATCAAGAACAAAAAATAAAAAATAAAAATTTTAAAAAAATAAAAGTTAATAAATTTGTTTACAAGAACTAAAAAATAATAATAAAATTTTATAGGAACTAAAAACAAAATAATAAAATTTTATAAGAACTAAAAACAAAATAATAAAATTTTATAGGAATTAAAAATTTATTCTAACTTTTATGGTACTATATGTTTTTTAACACACATTATTTGTTGTAGTAATGAATGTGTTGATTGACTTGCAAATCATGATACCTCTTCTGATAATTTGTTGAAGACTTCAACCCTTTGCCAATTTTCTGTTACAACTTATTTTCATATGAATATGCTTCGATTTTGTTTAAAATTGTCTTTTTTTTTTTTTTTAATTCTTTTCCTTTCACCTTTATAAATTTTTGTGTGTATTTTGGTAAATAATTTAACTAAGCATTCATTGATAAACTATTGCAAGGAGTTTGTTAAAGTAAATTAAACATGTTCGTAAACATATGATAAATTATTACTACTATTATTTTCATGTCAAGTCGTTGTTTTTCCTACAGATTTTCCTACGAAGCTATTTCCATAAATGATACACAAATATTTTTGTGTAAATTTTTCTTTTGGATTTACATGCAACTATATTTTCGTAGCAAATCTATCTATTTTGTCAAGGATTTACATGCAAGTAAGATCCAACAGAAAAATAATTTGAAAGTTAGATTGTTGGGAGATTCCGCAGGTAAATTTTCTGCAGAATTTCATTCGAATTTTAATTTTTTAATTTTTATATTAAATAAAGTAAAATTGTTTTTTTTTTAAAAATACTCTATTTTTTACTTTTCTCAACTTACCCCACCACCGAATCTCAACCTCGCTGCCATCGTCACCATTGAATCCCAACCTTTTTATGTCAGCATTTCAACTTCGTTGCTATTGTAACCTCGTTGCCGTCATGACCTTGTCATTGTCATAAGTGTGTTTGTTTTTCTTATCAAATCAAATTAGTTTCACCTCTGTAAATTCCTTAATACTAATATAATATTTGGATTTGTAGAAAAATTATAGGTATTTCACCTGGTTTTATATTAAAATGGTATTATTGAAATTTTTCATTTGCAAGCTTCATAAAATAAAATGTTTTCCATGTCATATGTTTCTTGAATGCTAAACCCGTCAGTATCAAAATTGTTCCTTTGCATATCCATGGATGTTAGAAAAGAACCTAGCTAGAAGTGCCATTTGGACTTATAGTGAGGTTAAAGGCCATGCTCTTACAGTAGGTGATTATTTTTGTTTAGTTATAGGTTAGACAATCTTCATAATTGTTACCATACCAAATGTTTGTGCTTTGTCAAATGGCCTTAGTTCTGTTGGTCATCTTGGCTACAGGTGGTAACATTTGCTTAAATTTTAGACCACAAATATAATTTTTTATATATGATAAACATCGACAATCTTTTACTCAGAATATTGTTTTGGTCGGTAAATACAACTAACGACTTTAATCATCTTCTAAGTTTTACTCATGAAGTTTAGGAAGCAAAGTCTGCAGCATTTTTGTTAGAATTAGTTGATGCAGCTGTGATTATGACAACACCGGCAAAATAGAAAATTTTGTATTAGCTTAATAGCTTGTATTGTAAGTACATATTAATTGGTATTCTACTCTATTCCTTAAATAATTTTTATCGTGGACTCTTGACAGGAATGAGTTGGGCCCCACGAGTAATGAGGGGGATCTGTTAGTTAACAGAAATGAAGTGAGGTCTAGGCAGTGGTGAGTATATGTGAGAAAGAATAAGAAAAGGAATGCAGGAAAAGTGTGATTGTCTACCGGGCATAGTTGGTTAGTATTCCCCTAATAAATAGGAGTGTATGGGGAATTAGTAAGGGAGTTTTATAATTTTTCTGTTGCACCTTAAAGGTTGGGCAGTGAGAGAATTGTTTTCTCTAACTGAGGAACATTAGCTTTGGAATCATTTTCTGTTTTCATATTCATTAATACAATAATTCTCTTCATCTAATTCTATCATACCTCTGATCTATCAATTGGTCTGACCTGCTCCGTTCATGCAAACCAGAATGGACGCAAGAATCACCGGAATGGAGGATCGCTTGGGATGTGTGGAAGCCAGTATTGAGTCGTTACGTGAATTCATTGGTTTTGAAATTCAGAGAGCGTTGGCAATGTGTGACACGTCTCAGGACAATATTACACCAATTAATGAATTTCGTTTAGTTGCGAAGAAGGTGGAATTGTCGGTGTTTACAAGTGATGATCCAGTTACTTGGATCGCTCGAGCATAAATGTATTTCGAAGTACAACGCATTTCTATAGATGTGAGGATTCAATTGACAAAGCTCAATATGGGAGATCCTACGATTCATTGGTTCAATTTATGCGCGATTCTACGGAGGATCTATCTTGGGAGAGTTTGACGGAAGCGATGATCTTTCGCTTTGGTGGTGGTCGTTTGGAGAATCCTTTTGAGGAATTGAATGAATTAAAACAATCTGGATGTGTGGAAGATTACATTGCTGAATTTGAATTGTATTCTTCATAGTGTGGTCGTTTACCAGAACAATAGTTTCTTGGTTATTTCATTGGTGGTTTACGTCATGGCATTCGTTCTCGTGTGCGTACCTTCAAGCCTCATAATCGTTACTTAGCGATGCAATTGGCTCGTGATGTTGAGAGTGAATTTGTAGTTGTTTCGGGGCAGGGATCCGGGTCTCGCTGCAAACCGGGTCAAGGTTTTTGGGCCCGATTTCAAAAACCTAATTGGGCCTTTCGTGCAGGGGAAGGGAACTGATCTGCAAACCCTACCCAAACTAGCAACAACATCGGCAAAATGCGTATCGGGTCAGGTCCGGGATCTCATACCGGGTCAACACCCCTTCCTAATTCTATAGCATCTTCACGTCTAAATTTTGGTGACGTTTCACGCCGTCACTCACGTGGCGTTTGCCATTTACCAAGTGTAGAGGCTAATGAGCGTCGCGCGAAGGGACTCTTTTTTCGTTGCAATGAACGATGGGATCCCCTCCATCAATGTGCAACAAAGCAGTTACGATTGATTATCTTGGGGGATGATGAAGTGGTCAACGATGAAGTAGAGATTGTGGTGTTGGAGGCTGCGCCGGAAGAAGAGGTTGAACATGAGGAGTTAGAATGTAAAGGGATGGGAGTTTTTGGTGTATCCACCACTCCAAACCAGGTTCGCACAATGAAATTGGAGGGTTGTTTTCAAGGTGCACTTATTTTGGTTCTTATTGACAGCGGAGCCACACATAATTTCATATCTCCTAAGGTGGTTGAAGCTCTACGACTGCCTATGGTACCTTCTAATCCCTTGGGTGTTAAGTTATGAGTTGGTCATCGTGTCCTAACTATGGGTAGATATCAGGGAATTCAGATGGACGTGGGAACAGTGCAGATTTGTTTGATGCTTATGTGTTGGAGTTAGGAGGTGTGGATCTGATTTTGGGAGTTGTTTGGCTGGAAACTTTCGGGAAGGTGACCATGGATTGGAAAGAAATGTCTTTGGTGTTCAACCATAAGGGTAGTATGGTGAAATTCTTTGGCAAAGCTTTAGATGAGAATATGGCTACTTTCCAAAGCACTATCACTCCTTCCTGGATGCTAACAGGTTGTGAATGGCCTACCTTGATGGAGGTGATAGGTTCACCAGTGCCTTGTGTCTCTTATCAACAGACTAAGAAGTTGCAAAGGTTGTTAAATCAATTTGCTATTGTTTTTAAAGAAATCTAGGGTCTTCCTCCTACAAGAAACACTAGCCATTCCATTGAACTTTTGCAGGGTGCTGGTCTGATAAGTGTGAGGCCTTACAGATATCCTCATTTACACAAGGATGAAATTGAAAAATAGATTCAGAGCCTTATGCAGCAAGGGGTGATTAGAAACAGCACTAGTGATTTCTCTAGTCCAGTTATTTTGGTCAAGAAAAAGGATTATCTTGGCGTATGTGTGTAGATTACCGTGCACTTAACAAGGTTAAAATTCAAGACAAGTACCTTATCCTTGTTGTAGATGAATTGTTAGATAAGTTACATGGCTCGGGTTATTTCTCTAAGCTTGATCTTAAATCTGGTTATCATCATATTCGTATGAAGGAAGAGGACATTCATAAAACTGCATTTTGTACTCATGAGAGTCACTATGAGTTTATGGTGATGCCATTTGGCCTTACCAATGCCCCTGCAACCTTTCAATCGACGATGAATGATATTTTTAAGCCTTTTTTAAGGAAGTTTGTATTGGTTTTTTTTTATGACATACTAGTGTACAACACTAGTTGGACTGCTCATTTGCAGCACTTGGAGATGGTTCTAAATATTTTGAAACAACATGAGTTTGTGGCTAACAGGAAGAAGTGTGCCTTTGGTCAACACCAAGTGGAGTACTTGGGCCACGTCATTTCTAAAGTGGGGGTTGTTGTGGATCCTGCCAAGGTTAGCAGTGTGTTACAATGGCCATTCCTTAAGAATGTCAAAGGGTGAGAGGTTTTTTGGGGTTAACTAGTTACTATAGAAAGTTTATAGCTAACTATGGGAAAATTGCTAAACCCTTGACAGAGTTGACAAAGAAGGATGGTTTTAGATGGAATGTTGCGGCTGCTGAAGCTTGAGAAATTAAAAGTATCTGTTATAATAGCCCCAGTTTTAGCACTGCCTAATTTCAAATTTCCATTTGAAATTGAATGTGATGCCTCAGGTAAAGGGGTTGGTGCTGTGTTGTTGCAATCTAGACATCCCATTGCGTATTTTAGCAAGGCTTTTGAATCATCGAGGTTATCTAAATCAGCCTATGATAAGGAGTTGATGGCTTTGGTGTTATCTATTCAACATTGGAGACATTATTTGTTAGGAAGGCGGTTTGTGGTTTATTTTGATCAAAATAGCCTAAAACACTTGTTACAGCAATGCATTACCACAACAAATCAGCAGAAATGGATGGCTAAGTTGCTGGGTTTTGACTTTGAGGTGGTGTATAAGGTGGGAGTGGAAAATAAGGTGGCTGATGCTTTATCGGGACAACATGAGGATGTTAAGATTTGTGCTCTTAAATCCTATCCTATTTGGCAGCAGAGTAGCCAATTGCAACAAGAGGTATCGCAAGATCCCTGACTTAAAAGCATTGTGGAGGTTGTTCAAAAGGATCCTAATGCTAAACCTGGGTTTTCTTTAAAAGGCGGCATCTTATTCTACAAAAACAGGTTAGTTATATCGGCTAACTCACCACTTATTGAGGATCTACTTAAGGATTTTCATTCTTCTCCTAGTGGGGGTTACTCCGGCTACCTACACACTTATAGTAGAATGGCAGGCATTGGCAAAGGATGATGAAAATGGTGCAAGATTTTGTGAAAGCTTATGACACTTGTCAACGAAAAAAATATGCCGCAACTACGCCTAATGGGTTACTACAACCACTACCTATTCCAGTTTTGGTGTGGAGTGAGATATCTATGGATTTCATTACTTGTTTGCCCAAAAGTATTGGATTTGAGGCTATCTTGATTAACTGTTGTTTTGAGGCCTATATGCGTTGTTTTATTGCAGATCAACCTAAGACCTGGGCACATTGGATTCCTCGGGCAGAACTATGGTACAATACCACATTCCATGTATTCATAAGGTTCACCCCTTTTGAGGTGGTGTATGGCAGGAAGCTTCCAGTATTGGTGCATTTTTTGGAGGGTGAAACAACAGTAGAAGCTGTAGCACAGGAGTTAAGGGACAGGGATGAAGCTTTGTGCCAACTGAAGACTAATTTACTCAGAGCTCAAAAGTAAATGAAATACCAAGATGATAAGAAACGCAAGGCAATGCAATTTGAGGTTGGTGATTCGGTTTTCCTCAAATTACGTCCTCACCGACAGCAATCGATTGTGCATAGGATCCATCAAAAACTGGCTCCCATATTTTCTGGTATGTATCAAGTCATTAAGATAGGGCAGGTTGCTTACAAGTTATTTCTACCAGCAACATCTAAACTACATCATATTTTCATGTGTCTCAATTGAAGAAAGTTGTGGGCAATTATATTGCTACAACTCAGTTACCTATTAGTTTGGAATCTGAAAATGGGAACATTATTCCTGCTAAGGTTTTGTCATGGAGGGATAAGCTTGATGGTGGGCAGCATAAAAGAGAATGGTTGATTCAATGGGAAGGGATGAATGTTGGAGATGCTACCTGGGAAGAGGCACTGTTGCTGCTGTTGAGGACAAGGCTATTGTTGAAGGTGGGGGTGATGATAGGAATGGGTTGGGCCCCACGAGTATTGAGGGGGATCTATTAGTTAACATAAATGAAGTGAGGTCTAAGCACTAACGAGTATATGTGAGAAAGAATAAGAAAGGGAATACAGGAAAAGTGTCACTGCCTAGCTGACATAGTTGGTTAGTATTCCCCTATAAATAGGAGTGTATGGGGAGTTAGTCAGGGACTTTTATTCATTTTCTGTTTTCATATTCTTAATACAATAATTCTCTTCATCTAATTCTATCAAACCTCTGCTCTATCAACTCCCCCCTCCCATTGAACATACTTAAAAGGGTATTCATTAATACAACTTGTTACTTGTTAGCACCACACAACATTCATAGTAAAAATGTTCAGTTTGTGCAGTTCTTTGAATTGATACATGGATTTGTCTGTTATTAAGAGAAAAGTGTTGGAACCAAGTTGGTTCTTGCAATTAACGTTTTGATGTTAACAAATGTATTTTATGAAAATCGTATTTTGACTTAGAAGTAGAATGAAAAATCAGAAGATGTCATCAGAATCATAACCCAGAAGATGATGTCACTAGAAGCAGAAATCAGAGGATGTCATCAGAAGCATAAACCAGAAGATGCCATCACCAGAAGCAGAAATCAGAGGATGACGTCATCAGAAGGTACATCCAGAGCATACCAAAGGGTACCAGAAGATACCTCCATAAAATACCAGTGGATGTCATCAAAGGCAAACATCAGAGGATATCACTAGAGGATATCATAAGAGGATATCACCAGAGGATATCATCAAAGGATATCAGCAGAGGATATCACCAGAGGATATCATCAGAGGATCCCGTCAGAGGATAATTTCATAGAATCTCATTAGAGGCAAAAATCAGAAGCTACATCATTAGAAGCTGAAAGTATGCTCAAAACAGAATCTGAGAAAAATGCTCAAAACAGAATCAGAGAAAAAGACTCAAGAAACAGAATATAGCTAAAAGTATGCTCAAAACAGAATCGGAGCAAAAGACTCCAGAAATAGAATATGAGCAAAATACTCCAGAATATTCTCAAAACATAATTAATCGAAATACACTCCAGAAGTAAAGCATCAGATCTAGGGATGGCAATTAGACCCAGACCTAGTGGGTACCCGCAAAACAAAACCCATAATGGGTAGGGTAAAAACCCGCATAATGGGTATGGGGACGAGTAATTACCCGCGAAATTGAACGGGTATGGGTGCGGGTACGGGTACTATAATACCCACCCCGCCCCGCCCCGCACATATAATATTATTATTATTATTATTATTATTATTATTATTATTATTAGTATGTAAGTTTGTTTTAGCTTAAATAAAAATGATTTTTGTTTTAAATAATTTATAGATTATTTTTTAGAGATTTTTTAAAATATGATTTTTTAACTCCTGTTTGTTTACTATTATAAAAATGTTTTTTTTGTACAATAATTTTTAACATGTTTGTATACAATTTTATAAAAATAATTTTTTTAAACTAAAAAATTACCATAAAAGACATAAAAATGATTTTCAAGAAAACATGTTTGTTTGAAAAAATATCTTTTAAATACATGATTTTTCTAAATACACATATTTCTCTCTACTATCTTATGCATCTCTATCTCTCCTTCCAATCTCTAACTACTATTTCTCTCACTCTCTACTATCTCATGTCTCTCTACCTCTCCTTTTTATTACAAACAAATCAACGGATTTAGGTAATTCATTTCATAATTTTCGGATCCTCATGAAAAATAAACATATAAGTAAATCATCACGAAAATATAATAGTAAATAGTAATAGATTTTGGAGGTCTTGTTCTAATCTTAAAAATTGAGCCCTTAATAAAAAAAGTACAATTTTAATAATTAAAAAAATTTGAAAAATAAATTTTGTCCCTATACACATATTTGATCCTGATGAAGAAATAATAACTGTGATTTTATATTTAAGAGTTTTTTTATATTATTAATCGCGACTTTATAATTATAAATAACTAATATAATACACATATCAATTTTTTTACATATCTCGGATAGGACTTGCAACTTCATAAAATATGTTTTGATATTTATTGTAGTAATGTACTAATGTTGGATCATGATATATTTTGGAAGTTTTGAGTTAGACAATATTTTAGTTTGTAATATTTATGATTTGGATTTAAAATATTTGAGAATTCTTTTAAATTTAATCACTCGATATATTTTTCTTAAAGTGCGGATAATGGGTATGGGTACGGACACATAAGTACCCAGAGGGCAAGGGTACGGGTATTAAAGTTGATACCCACGAGGGTACGGGTATTTTTTTAAACTGCGGGTACGGGGACGGGTACTATACTACCCTACCCATTGCCATTTTGAATAAAGCATCGAAAAATAGAAGAACTCGAGAAAAAATTCATAAGTATTCAGAGAGTTCAAAGGAGAGAAACACTTGCTTAAAAGATAAATATTTTCTAATTGTTCTTTTCTTAGAGTGTGAAGCAGATTGTCATCATAAATTTTCAGAAGCAAACACTCTAGTTCACTTTAAGCTTATTGTGAGTATCAACTTTCCAGAAGTAAATACTTAGTTCTAATTTCGATCCCTTTTATAAAATCCTATACTGTTGAAGTTTCTTCTAAAATCTGAGGTTGTCAGGTTGTTAGAAAAAGACTTAGCTTGTAGGTTTAAGGTT
Organism: Cicer cuneatum; assembly: GCA_037974295.1. Taxonomy (NCBI): domain Eukaryota; kingdom Viridiplantae; phylum Streptophyta; class Magnoliopsida; order Fabales; family Fabaceae; genus Cicer; species Cicer cuneatum. The sequence continues at coordinate 46,900,357 of JBBPBO010000001.1, forward strand.
GTGAAGTTCCGCAAAAGTCTGGGGTTGTCAGACTGTTTGAGAAGACTTGGCTGGTATAGTCAAGGTGTTGTTGTTCCTCAAAAGTCTGGGGTTGTCAGGCTAGTTGGGAAGACTGGCTTGAAGGGTCAGTGGTGTTGTAATTCAAAGGAGTTTGAATTAGTGAAAAAGGCCTTCTGAAGGAAGGAACTAGACGTAGCCTAATTAACGGTGAACCAGGATAAATTGTTGTGATCTTATGTTGTGATTATCCGCTACTAAATTTGATTATTTATTCATCAAATAATTTGTATCAATTCAACATAACAACAAAAGAATTCAAGTTTTGCAAACACAATTCAACCTCCCCTTCTCGTGTTTGCACCTTCAAAAAGTTGTTTGTACAAGTTTATATAAATCAGCAAGTTTGTTGTAATGCTCTGAATACTTGTCATTCAGCTGCTAATAGTTTGCTAATGATTGAGTGAAATTCCAATGGAGTTCAATTGTGTGTTGAACTTGATTTTAAAATACAATATAGAGATTATTTTGAACTTGTCATTTTAGACCAAAAACAATTTATGCATGAGCTTTAATATCGTTTATCTTATAATTATAATGTATCAACATGTTTTGTTTTGTTGAATATTGTACTCACGTATGTACTGATTGTAACCTTTTTGTGGGGGGAACAAAGGATTTTGCAATGGATTGACCCCATATAAAAATATAATACATGGGTAAAGTGGGTTTTGCATAGTCATAGAATAACATGTTTCACATTTTCTCTTATGGTTAGTATCCCCTTGTGAAAATGTTTTTCTTGAAACTACCTTCATATTTCAGATAACAACATAAAAAACATTTTTTACTAATAAAATTGAAAAAGAGAATATTTTAAAATTTGGAGTTTAATTAGCTATTCCATTCACAAAATCTAGCTTTATTTCTTACCCCTCACACATTTCTCATTTAACTTGTATTTGAAAATCCACTTGGTTCAAGTCCGTTTCTTTTCTTTAGGTTTAGGTACAAGATCCCTTACATCATTTCTCTTGAATTAATTTAGTTCTTCTTGCATGGCCATTCCATCCATCATCTGACAGAGTTTCGTCTATTGTTGCAGGCTCGATTTCATACGAAAGTCCGAACATTGATGTTTCTTTAAAAGCAGACTTGATCATCATAAGATAACCTAAATTTCTTATGATCAGAGAGTCTAGATATGATGATTTGTATTCCCATCCAAGATTAGGTTCCTGGTGACTTTGACTTATAGATGGTTCGTCATTACTTGTCCTTGTATTGTCAAGTACATCTTCTAGTTCCTCTGATATCTATAAATCTACAAAACCTTGATCGAGCTTTGACTTTTCATAGTCAAACTTTTTGTCATCAAACTTGACATGGATTGATTCCTCAATAGCCAGCGTCTCTTTATTGTATACTTTGTAGGCTTTATACCTTTCAGTGTATCCTAAAAAGGTGCATTTTTGAGATCATGAATCAAACTTGCGAAGATTTTCTTTGGTGTTCAAAATATAACATATGCAACCAAATTGATGAAAATATGAAATGTTGGGTTTTATTCCTATCCACAATTCATAAGGTGTCTTATTGAGAATTGGTCTTATATAGATTCTATTCTAAATATAACATGCAATGTTGTCCAAAAGTGTTTGGGAACATTCATTTCATGAATCATTATGCGTCCTAGAGCTGTCAAAATGGGCTAGCCCAAATGGGTTAGCTCGTCCAACCCGCTAAAACATAGGGCTTGGGCCTAATCATTTTAGCCCAAATTTTTTCAGGGCTTTTGAGCGCAGTCCGAATAAACCCGTTACCCATTTGGGTTAGCCCGTTTGGGTACCTTGTAGCTCGTAACTTGCATAATCAAATTTTAAAAAACAAATAGTAAAATTGGCCTAAAAATTGAACTTATTTTAATCTGTGTGTTGTTTTGAAAAATTTGAGTCGAGTTTGTGTTAATTGGAAAATGCGAACTTAGTTTGTGTGTTATTTTATTGTGTATTTTTAAGTATCTAGAATATCATATTTCAGTTGCACTTGCCTTCTTGAGTCGAATATCCATTTACAATTTACACTCATTCAAATTGATTCATAATAAATGTATAAAGAGTATACCGTAATTGTTTTTAAATGGGCATGAAGAAAATTTTCAATTTAAAAGAGTCACAAAGAAATTAAAAATATAATGAACAAAAAAAATTATAAAAAATATGCAGGTATCGCCCAGCCCGCAACCCATCTAGGGCCGAGCTCGGGTAGTTTTTTATCAGCCCATGTCCGAAGAAGCCCGTAACCCATTAGGGCCGAGCATAAATGGGTCGGGTAGCCGATTTTGCCAGGTCTAAGTTCCATTTCCAGAAGAAATCTATTTTTCATTTCTACAACACCATTTTTAACTTATGCTTAGTAGGTAATGAAGAAGTTCTTTTACAAGTAGAACATTTTTAATAGAATGAAGAGAACCATTTCCTACTGTGCCACACCTTATGATCTTACCCTTTTGACTTCCTACAAATCATCCTTCCTTAAGGGTCAGGTTTTAGAATATAGACTTTTCTCCCGTCATATGTCGTGAGCATCCACTGTCCAGGAACCATGGTTAGTGTTTCAGTTTTGTTACTAAAAATATTTGCAAGTTAGACTATTTTGTTCTTAGGTACCCACATTTGATTGGGGCATGGTTTGTTAGTTTTGAAAGGTGTCTTGTATTTCCATGTTTTCAACATAGGACAAGTTATCTTATCATGACCTTTCTTTAAACAATATAAGCAAGCAGTTTTAGGTAAGTGAAACTTTGAAGTCCTCAAAACCAATACCTCTTCTATAGTTTATGCTAACATCATATATCATAGAAGCTTCTTTCCTTCTATCTATGTGATTCAAAAGAAATTCTTAGAAAGATTTTTCATAGTTAAAAGAATTATAGACACTTACCTCTGAGGTTTTTGAAACATTATCCTTCAAAGTTAGATTTTCCATTTTTATGTTTTCATATTATCTTTCAAGGGAATTGTACTTATCTGTTAAGATGGAATGAACATTTATGAGATTTTCTAATTTTGAGGAGACATTGTGATTTTTGTTCAGAAATTCATTTAGCATAATTATAAGTTTATTGCGAGATAGGTCTTATAGTACCTCAATTTTCTCATCAACAGATTTATTGTCATAATTAGAGTCTGAGCAAACATCTGTTATCAGGGCCAAGTTTGTATGTTCTCCACTTTCATCAAAGGATTCATTAAAGTCATCCCAAGTAACCATTAGACTTTTATTCTTTACATTGAAGTATTTTCTTTGAGAGTTTCCCTTCTCAAGCTTAGGACATTGAGTTGAAATGTCCTGGTTCTTTGCATTCATAGCAGATGATTTTCTTCTTTTTTGATTTTTTATGTTATTTCTCTACTCTTTGTGGATCGTCTAAAATCCTTTTTAGGAAACGATTTATTCCCGATGTTTTACATGCGCTGGATTTTCTTTGAAATGAATGATAACTCTTGATCATCTGAGTCTTCACTCTAATTTTTCTGATTCACTTTCCTTTTAGTCTTCACTCTAATCTAATTTTAGATTTAAGAGCCAAAGACTTTGAATTCCTTTTTGGTTCATCTTCAACTATTTCAATCTCATGGGATTTGATTGAACTCATCAAGTCTTTTGAAGGCAGTTTGTTAAGGTCTTTAGCTTATTGAATTGCTAATACTCTTGGTCTCCCCTTGCTAGGTAGACTTCTGAGGATCTTCATGACATGATAAGCTATAATGTAACTTTTTTTTGGTGAACCTTTAATCCAAAGACTAGGGTTTGGAATTTAAAGAACAATTTCTCAATGTCTTCATCCTCTTCCATTTGGAAAAGTTTGTACTTCCTAACAAGAAGATTTCACTTAGCTTCCTACACTTATTTACTTCCTTCATAGTTGAGGACCAGGGGCATTAAAGAAGCTTTTTCCTGTTTTTTTATTGTTGCATTTTTCAAACACTTTGAAATGGATAACATTCATTACAAATTTTCTGGCTTTCTGATGTATCTTTTTGTTGAGACAAAATCCGAAATAAATAATTTGATGATAATCAAATCAAGGTAATTAATATCCTAATTATGATTCTAAAAATAAATGGTATTTAACATGTGCTCTTGAGTGATTTAATCAAAGATAGGTTTCAAACATAACAAAGATCAAAGCAGAAGAAAACATAATCAAAATTGCTCTGTTACTAGAAACAAAAAAAATCAAGAACGATCTGTCTTTCACAGCATTAAACCAAGAGCGTTCTTGATTACTAAAGAACAATATATTTCTGGAAATCAAAATCAATCTAGGCTGCAATGATACATCAAGATGCATGACAAATCACTAGTAACTATCAAGAATAATCAAAACTGAATACTCAAGGACACTATGGACAAATTCATCAAAAGAAATCACAATGTCAAAGCAATGCATAACATGTAAAGCTGCAAGATTAATCTTCAAGAGTGATGGCTTAGATAAAGCAAGTACAACTTGAACAAAACAGACACTACATCACTGATACAACTGCAGAAAAGCTGGTTGGCAAATTGATTTCAAAAAGGATAGAAACTAGCAGTTGCCCAGAACAGAAACAAAGAATGTTCTGAAGATCACTAGGAACAGTCTTCGTTTATTTAAAACACATGCCTATTAATTCATAGACTTAACAACCTGTCTTCCGACGGATATATGAGCTGGCACAAACCTTCAAGATGCGTATAAAAAGAACCTCAAGGAAAAGGAAACATCATCAACTCAAAGTGCAAACAATCATTCATAAAAATCATCATTCTTGAAATTGAAACTCAAACAAGTGAAGGTTGAATCGTTGAACACTCTGAAGCTAGAAGAATTAATCAGCCCCCTCAAGTCACATGAAATAGAGCTTAAAGAAGATGAACCCAAGAAGAAGAATAAAACCCTAGCCTTAAAGTTCAAACGGAAGAAAGTTCTAAAAGCAGAAGCAGAAATAGAATCAGAAGATAGTGATTCTGAGGAACAGAATCAGAAATCATAAGCAGAAGACATTGCCTTCATAACCAAAAAGATTATGAAAATGTGGCAAAAAGAAGGAAGAAGTTTCCTCATAGGAATTCCAAGCATTCCAATAAAGGAAAAGATGAACAAGACAAGAAGAGCATCATCTGCTATGGATGCAATGAACCTGGGCACATCAAGTCAGAATGTAAAAATCTGGAGAAAGGGAAAAATCAGAAGAAATACTCCAGACCCAAGAAGAAGAATCTAATTACAACATGGGATGATTCTGATAAATCCTCTGAATATGGAGAAGCATAATTAGCCATGATGGCTCACACTCATTCTGCCTTTAGATACGACACTAGAAGAGAGTCAGAAGATGAAGAAGCAAAACTGGCTCTTATGGCTTGCACCAGCTCTGCCTCTAGATCCAACATAGACTCTGATTCTTGAAGTAAATCAGAAACAGAACTGGCTCTGGTGGCTCACACAGATGCTGCCTCTGGATCCGATACAGAATCTGATTCTGGAAGTGAATCATCAGAAGATGAAAAAGAGACATCCTCAGCAATCAAGTTGAAACACCAGTCATGGTACTTGGACAGTGGATGCTCGCGACATATGACAGGAGAAAAGTCTATGTTCCAAGAACTAACCTTGAGCAAAGGAGGGACAGTGGCTTTTGGAGGAAAGCAAAAAGGCCAAATCATTGGTCGAGGCACGATTGATAATGGCACTTATTCCTCTATTAAATATGTACTACTAGTTAAAGGTCTTAGGCATAATTTATTAAGTATTAGTCAATTAAGTGATAGTAATTATGATATTATATTTAATCAAAAAAACATGCAAAGCTATTAGTCAGAAGGATGGATGAGTACTCTTCACAGGTTATAGGCAAAACAATATTTACAAGATAAATATGTTAAGTCTAGAGAAACAAAAAGTTCAGTGTCTAGTATCAGTAAATGAAGAGAAATTAACTTGGCATAAAAGATTAGGCCATGCTAACCTTAGATTAGTTTCAAAACTAAATAAACTTCAACTGGTGAGAGGTTTACCTAAGCTAAGCTTCAAAACTGAAATTATGTGTGAAGCTTGTCAAAAAGGAAAACAAACAAAAAATTCTTTCAACCCTAAAAACTTAATATCTACCTCAAAGCCCCTTGAGCTATTACACATAGATCTATTTGGGCCAATAAAAATAGCATCTCTAAGTGGTAAGAAATATGGGTTTGTCATTGTAGATGATTGCACTAGGTGGACATGGGTAAATTTTTTAAGAAGTAAGGATGAATCCCACAAAGTGTTTATCACTTTTTGCAAACAAATAATGAATGAAAAATGTCTTAAAATTGTAACAATTAGAAGTGATCATGGAGGAGAATTTGAGAACAAATTCTTTGAAAATTTATGTGATGAGAATGGAATCTCTCACAACTTTTCTTCTCCTAGAACACCCTAACAAAATGGAGTTGTAGAAAGAAAAAATAGATCACTCCAAGAAATGGGCAGAACAATGCTAAATGATATGAATGTTACAAAACACTTTTGGACAGAAGCAATTAATACCACATGTTATATTCAAAATAGAGTCTATATTAGATCCATATTGAATAAAACACCATATGAACTGTGGAAAGGTAAAAAGCCTAACATCTCTTATTTTAAACAATTTGGCTATACTTGTTATATGTTGACCACTAAAGATAATCTTGGAAAATTTGATTCTCGATCTCAAAAGTGTACCTTTATTGGTTACTCTGAAAGATCCAAAGCATATAGAGTGTTTAACAGTGAAACAAATATTGTGGAGGAATCCATACATGTTAAATTTGATGACAAACAGTTTGACCTTGAAAAGTCAAAGCAAGATGATGATAGTGCAGGTTTACCAGAACCAAAGGAAGCTGATGCAGACAAACCAAGAGAGCTTGAAAAGGTGGAGGATGAAAGCAAAACAGAAGAACCCGACAAATCTTCAAAGGATAAATCTGAAGATAAGTTAGAAGGAAGATATGGATGGGAGTACAAATCTTCACATCCTGAAACATTAATCATTGGGAGTGCAAGTGATCCCTTAAGGACCAGATCATCACTTAAAGAAACCAGTTTGTTTGGCTTACTCTCATCTATTGAGCCTAGTTCTGTTGATGAAGCACTGAGGGAAGATGGACGGATTCTTGCTATGCTAGAGGAGTTAAATGAATTTGAAAGGAATGATGTTTGGGATCTAGTTCCAAGACCAGAAAAGAACATTATCGGAACCAAGTGGGTTTTCAGAAACAAGCTGAATTAAAAAGGAGAAATTCTCAGAAACAAGGCACGACTTGTTGCACAAGGCTACAGTCAGCAAGAAGGATTTGACTAAACTGAGAATTTTGCTCCAATGGCCAGGTTAGAAGCTATTTGTATCCTACTTTCCTTTGCTGCTAATAATAACATGTCATTATTTCAAATGGATGTTAAAAGCGCATTTTTAAATGGTTATATAAGTGAAAAAGTCTATGTTAAACAACCCTCAGGTTTTGAAAGTTCTGAATTTCCAAACTACGTTTTTAAACTTAAAAAATCTTTGTATGGTTTAAAATAAGCACCTAGGGCATGGTATGATAGACTTAGTAACTTCTTACTTAAAAATGACTTTGAAAGAGGACAAGTAGACAATACTCTTTTTAGAAAATCAATAAAAGATGATATTCTGATTATTCAAGTTTATGTTGATGATATTATCTTTATAGCTACTAATGGCACTCTCTGCCAAGAATTTTCTAAATTGATGCAACAGGAATTTCAAATGAGCATGATGGGAGAACTTAAGTTCTTCATAGGAACTCAAATTCAACAAAGTCAAAAAGGTATATACATTCATCAATCAAAATATACAAAAGAGCTTCTCAAGAAGGTTAACATGAGTGACTACAAACCTATGGCTACCCTAATGCACCCTACCTGCTCACTTGAAAAGGATGACTCAGGCCAAAAGTTGATCAAAAATCCTACAGAGGTATGATAGGATCTCTACTCTATCTCACTGCTTCAAGACCTGATATTATGTATAGTGTATGCGTATGTGCTAGATTTCAGTCTGATCCTAGGGAATCCCATTTAACTGCCGTTAAGAGAATCCTTAGATACCTAAAAGGCACTACCAACCTCACCTTGTTCTACAAGAAAACTCCTACATACAAACTGAGTGGATACTGTGACTCTGATTATGCTGGAGATAAACTCGAAAGAAAGAGTACAAGTGGAAACTGCACATTCTTAGGAGACAATCTAATATCCTGGTCAAGCAAGAGACAAAGCACCATTGCCATGTCAACAGCAGAAGCTGAATACATTTCAGCGGCTGGATGCTGCTTTCAACTATTTGGATGAAACATCAGCTGAAGACTACAAAATCATGGAAACCAACATCCCTCTATACTATGACAACACTCCAGTCATCAACCTAACCAAAAACCTTATCCTTCATTCTAGAGCCAAACACATAGAAATCAAACACCACTTCATCAGAGATTATGTTCAAAAAGGGATACTCAACATCCAGTTTGTAGACACAAACCATCAATGGGCTGACATATTCACTAAACCACTACCTGAAGATAGGTTTGACTTCATCAAGAAAAACCTTAACCTTACCGTCATCCCTGACAAATAGCTTAGTTTAATTTTTTTTGTTTTTTGTTATTTTATTTTTGTGTATTATTTTTCAAAATTTAAAAAAAAAAATCAGAGGATCTCCTTTCTTCCTTCAATCCTTTTTGTTTGATGACAAAGGGGGAGAATATGTATTTGATAAAGAATCTGGGGCATTAGACATAGGGGGAGAAAAAGTCAAAAATAAAGCTTAGTCCTAGGGCGAGTCAAAGTCAAAAGAAAGAAAAACAGTTATAAAAAATAAAAAGTTTTGTCATCATGAAAAAAGGGGAGATTGTTGGAATCAAGTTGGTTCTTTCAATCAAAGTTTTGATGTTAACAAAAGTATTTTATGTAAATTGTATTTTGACTTAGAAGAACAAATCAGAGGATGTGCAAAATCAGAGGATGACACCACCAGAGGATACATCCAGAGGAAGCAACCACAGGATAAAAATGTCACCAGAAGTTTCGGCAAGAGGATACGTCTAGAGGGTACCAGAGGGTACCAGAGGATACCAGAGGTTACACCTCCAAAGGATATTAGAGGATGTCATCAAAGGCGAACATCAGAGGATAACACAATCAAAGGATATCTGCAAAGGGAAGGAAAAATAACATCATCAGATGATATCTTTCTTGGCCCAAATCAGAAGGAAGCAGAGTCCAGAAGGAGACCTGGTCCAAACCAGAAGGAAGCTTGTCAGAGGGAGACTTGGTCTAGACTAGAAGGAAACATAAGTCAGACTTAATCCTGACCAGAAGATAGCATGGTCATGAATATAAGACTCAGTCCATACTTGGTCCAAACTTAATCCAGACTTGGTTCAGACCAGAAGATAACTGGTCCAGAACAAAAGACTTGGTCTAGACCAGAAGATAGCATGGTCCAGAACATAAAACTTGGTCCAGACATGGTCCAGATCAGAAGATATAATTGTCTAGAACATAAGACTTAGTCCAGATTTCATCCAGACTTAATCCAGACTTGGTCCGGATCAGAGGATAAATGTCGAGATTAAAAGATCAATGGTCCAGATTAAAATATCAATGGTCCATATTAGAAGATCAATGGTTCAGATCAGAGGATCATAAAATGGTACAAATCAGATCACATGGCCCATAATCGATCGAGATTAGAGGATCACAAAATGGTACAGATCAGATTACATGGACCAGAGTTGGTCGAGATCAGAGGATCACAAAATTGGTACAGATCAGATTACATGGTCCAAAGTTGGTCGAGATCAGAAGATCATACGGTCCAGAATTTAAATCATGATGCAAATCAGTGAAGACTTGATTAAAATTCAAATAAGACTTGATTAAATTTTGATAGAAATTTGATCAAAGTATTAAGGGGACTCGATTCAAAAAATCATTGAAGACTTGAAGAAATACGAATGCAATCTGTAGCTTAAAAAGATATGGTTTGAAATTAAAAGAAACAAGATTGGTCAACAGAATTTTCAAGTGAAATCTGAAGCTAAAAAGATACGATTTTAATTTAAGTGAAACAGGATTGGCCAACAGAATTTTCAAAGGAAATCTGAGCAAGATCTATTTCAAATTAAAGCTTGGACAAAGCCCTATTTGCAGCTATAAAAGGAGGCTTCAGGCAGCAGCATCAAGCATCAAAAAACACAAGAACTCAAGCTTCATATTCAACACAATTCGAGAGTTCAGAAGAGAGAATCACTTGAGTGCAAAAGCAAAATTTTCTAAGTATTTTCGAGAGAGAAATTTAGTGCAGCAATCTGCTTTCCATAAGCACCTTTGCAGAGTTCCAAACCCTTGTAATCAAACCCGATAGTGGTGTAGATTCCTTCTTCAATCTAGGGTTGTCAGATTGGTAGGAGAAGACTTGACTTGTAGAGTCAAGGTGTTGTTTTCGTTCCTCAAAAGTCTAGGGTTGTCAGGCTGTTTGAGAAGACTGGCTTGGAGGGTCAGGTGTTGTAATTCAAAGATTTGAATTAGTGGATTAAAGCCTTCAGGATGAAGGGACTGGATGTAGCCAAGTTAATGGTGAACCAGGATAAATTGTTGTGTTCTTATGCTGTTATTTTCCGCTGCTAAGTCTGATTAATTATTCATCAAGTAAATCACATCAACACTCAACAAAACAACAAAAAGATTCAAATTTTGGCAAACACAATTCAACCCCCCCTTCTCGTGTTTGCACCTTCACATCCCTCTGAAATGTGACAACACTAGTGCTATCAACATCACTGAGCATCCAGTCATGCATTCTCGAACCAAACATATTGACATACGTCATAATTTTCTGAGAGATCATGTGCTCAAAAGCAATGTTGAAGTTACTGTTGTCGACACTCATAATCAACTAGCGGATATTTTTAAAAGCCACTGCCTAGAGATTCATTCTACAAAATCCGAAGAGAATTGGGTATCCTAAATGAAAGTGATCTCTAAAGGTTTGAATGCTTTGTAAGTCATGTCACATATAATTTCAAAATTTTTGCATCTTCTCTTACTAAATTGTTGATATATGATTCTTTGGTATCTATGTGTTTTAGTATTATCAAATACATGATTAAAATTATTTCTTTAGTTAAAAATTTAACTTTAAAAACGAAATTTTTACTCTCGTATTTGAATACACACTATATGTATTAGAATACACGTTCCCAGAATACATCAAGCATGTAGTCGAATACAGATTCGAATTTTTCAGCTTTTAAAACGTTTTTTTGATAGATTTTAGGTTTTCTCTCAAATTCAAAAATTCAGTAGACGAATACACTCTATTCCTCTGTTTTCATTTCTTCAAAACTCTCTACCAATCTTACATACAATCATCACCAAACCTTTACCTCATCATCCATTACTTCTAAAGTTGTTTCCAAATCAAACCCAAACCCCAAATTTCCCCAAAAACCGTGAAACTCCATCTTCTCCATTTCTTCAAACATGGAAGCACGAAAAAGAGGTCCAAGGACGAAGGTTGTTGTTGTGGATCCTTCAAAGAAAAGAAGAAATGATAATATGGCAGACCTATCCCGGTTACTTCACTCACCGGAAGAAATCGACAGGTTTCAAACCCACTTCTCGAACAAAAAGCTGATTACTCCTAAAATTGGTACTCTTGATTCCTTCTCTGCTTTTAAATTCCCTGAGTTACTTAAAGCCCAAAAATTAGAAGAGTTCATTGGTCATAATGGTCCTATCTATCCCGACTTAGTTAGGGTATTTTTCTGCAATCTTGAAAAGGATGGTTCTAAGCTAGTGTCTAAGGTTAAGGAAAAAATTATTGAATTAGACACTAAAACCATTGGAGAAATTCTGCACATACCATATGAGGGTAAAAAAATGTATCCAGGACATTTATGTGAATGTGTAAATACTACCAAGTATGATGCTTATATCTCACTGTGTCAGTTTGATAAAGATACTATGGAAAGAAAAAGAGCACAGGCTAGTTCAGAGTTTGCTAGGCATAGATATGGTGTTGGTAACTTAACCATTAACAATAGATTATTGCATTATTTCCTAAGCTATATTCTAGTACCAAAAGCAGGAAATTATTCACAAATATCTGAATTTGAACTTCAAATCATGATTTTTATGATAGAAGGGGCTGATCTCAAATGGGCTTACTTTGTTCGCTCTATTCTGTTTGTCTCCAAAGATGCTATAGGATTGCATTATGTGAGGGAAGTTACTAGAATCTTGGATCATTTTAAAGTACATTTTTTAGGGAAAATTCTGGATAAACCTACCAAAGACAATATGTTAGACTCAAGTGTTTTGCCCAGCATGAAAATAGTATGTAGTGAGTCGCTTCAAACTTATGTCCACAAGGGTGATCTTGGACAGACTTCATTAACAAGTGCACAAGATGAAGCTACAGCAGAAGCAGAAGTAGAAGAAATAGCGGTTGATGAAGATACCATTTCGAATCGCATGGTTATGGACAAACTCAACTCGATTCAAACCTTCGTCACGGAACAATTTCAGAACATGAATACTTCCTTCACAAACCAATTTCAAACTATGACCACATTTTTCAACAACAGATTTCAACACATTGAAACAACCATCACTCAAAATCATGCCTCTCTACATCAAGAACTAAGTAATATGTCCGACAAAATTGACCACTTTCAACTCCCACCAGATTTTGATTAGATTCACTATTATAATTTCTGATATTTTTTTCAGCTTTGTTAAACATTTCCTTTAAATGTCTTATTGCCTATTACTAAAATGTATTCCTAGACTTTGTTATTTCAATGTGAATTACTCTTTGTTGCAATCTTCCTAAATATTATGTGATGCTTGTGTTTATCTCTATATATCCTGTGTATATCAAGGGGGAGAAAATAAAGTCTTTGAAAAATTCAAACAACAAGGTTTTGTCATCATAAAAAAGGGGGAGAATGAAAAAGAATAAGATCTATATTTTTGATGAAGACAAAGGACTATGTGTAATGATCAAAATGCAAACTCAAAGGAAAATCCTCTTTCAAGTCATATTAGGTAACTTAGGCTTTAAGGTACTTGATAATAATTCAAATTACATTTCAAATACAATATTATGAAAATCTTATATATTTAGCATATGCATCAAAAGTATTTTCTAAGTATTTTAATGCATAAACAAATATTTAAAATAAATTTTTTGACAAAAATCAATAATGTATTCGACTACAGCTTCTCGTAGCCGAATACAAACACTAAGTCAGTAGCAAAAACTGAAGATCTATATTCGAATATGAAGTGTCGTAGCCGAATACAGATAGCAAGTCAGTAGCTACAACTGAAGATTTGTATTCAAATACGGAGTGTCGTAGCCGAATACAAATAGCAAGTCAGTAGCTAAAACTGAAGATCTGTATTTGAATACGGAGTGTCGTAGCCGAATATATATATATCAAGTCATTACCTTAAACTGAACCTTTGTATTCGTCTACAGCTTCGTGTATTCAATTACAAATCACGTCAATGGCAAAAATCACACATTTGTATTCGACTACGAGGTATCGTATTCGAATACGAAGTTCAAATTTTGAATAAAACTTGAACGTTACAGAAGTGTATTCGAATACGCTGAGGCTATATTCGAATGCAACTTCGAAACAATGCAATTTTTCAATTCTGGATCATTGCATAAGTTCATCAAAACTTATGGGAACAATTCTCACTAATCTAAAGTGTTGTCTATGGAGTATAAATACCTCATAGCTTCAGTTCTTACTGACTAATCCTACCTACCAATCTTAGAACTATTTTCTGAAATATCAAAAACTTTCAAAGCTTCATTTTCATATTTTAAAGTACATGCTTTTCAATTTCATATCATTAACAAAGGTTCTCAGTTGTACTTGAAAGTTTGCTTGATTAGTATCATTATTCTTAGTGTTATATTCTTGTTCTTAGTTAAGAACATAGTCACAAAATCATTTGAAGTTATTGTATTATTTGAAGAACTTAGTGTAGGTTCTTCAAGTGTTGTAAACTAAGATAGTGGTGTGCTATCTTAGGCAAAGTGTTAGGAATTTGTAACTGAAGTCTTAGTGTTAGACTTGTAACTTATTCTAACAAAAAGTGAAAAATCTCTTGTGGTGTGCAAGAGGACTGGATGTACCCTTGGTTGTAAGGGGAACCAGGATAAGTTTCTGTGTGCTTTCCTTTTAGTCATTTACAAAGCTTTCATACACTTGACACAACCAGTAAAATAACTCACAAAACTCAAAAAAACCAGAAAAGTTTTTAAACACCTAATTCACCCCCTCTTAGGTGCGCCTCTGTACTTACAAAGAACAGTCTTCGTTCTTGCTCTTGGTGGTAACTGAGTTTTGATCTTAATGATGCGTATCCTTTGCCTTTGACTTTGTAGAGGAATCTTTCAATAATGATTTCCTCTATCACTTTTGAGAGATCATGATTGGATTTGAACTGCAGAAAACTGAGTCTGAAACTGTTTTGTGTTTTTGCATTTCTGGAGCACCTGGAGAATGTTCTTTGTTTTACTGTCTCAGCTTGTTTCTTCTAAATATGATCTATTTGAGTTTCTTGGTACCTATCTTGATTAATACACTCAAGCACACATATTAGATATAAAACATGCTTAGAATCATAATTATAATTCATTCATTAATCTTTGTTTATCATCAAAATATTTAAATTGGGGTTTTGTCTTATAAAAACTATTTTTTTAAAAGGTGAAGTGTAAACACTCTTCTGGAAATAAGGGTAATCTTTGAAAAAACCTTTCAAGGTTTAAAGGTATTTTATTGTAACTGGTCAAGATTGATCTCAAACTTGGTGGGAAAACCAAGAACATTCTTGTTTGAACATGTTAGTGAAAAAACTCACAAATTGTGAGGATTTGACGTAACCCATATTGGGTGAACCAGGATATATTGTCGTGTGAATTTTCTCTCCTTTATCTCTATTTTATTTTTCACCTGCACAACACTAATCATTTTGTGAAGTTTTTATTTTTATACTCTAACGAAGAACATTCAACCTTTATATTCTTTCAAACCAAGATCAATCTTGAGTTAACAAATTAATACATAAATTAATTTTTTAAAAAGAGAAACACAATTCAAATCCCCATTTTCTTGTGATCAACGTTGTCATTTCAATTGGCATCAAAACCTCGTCTCTAAAAATCAACACCTAAAAATTGTTAGACAAAAATATCTAGGAGACAATGTCGAAAGCTAAGTACATCGTTGAAGGAGGTTCTTCAAATATACCACCTTACTTTGATGGTACAGATTGCTACTTCAGCAAGAGTAAAATGCAATTATTCCTAAAATCACAAGATACAAGAATGTGGCGTATCATAACAGATGGTAACTTCATTCCAAGAGTGGATCAAGACGATCCAACCTCTACTGAAAAGAAAGAAGCATATTGGACAACTGAAGACAAATGTGATACAACAAAAAAGGTACGGGATACATTACAAACTCATCATGAAGGAACAAGCCATGTCAAAAAAACAAGAATAGACATTGGCATATGGAAGTTCAAGCTGTTTGAAATGGATGAAGGAGAAACTATTGATGAAATGTACTCAAGATTCACAACTATAGTGAATGAGATGTGGTCTCTTGGCAAAGCATACTCAGTACAAGATAGAGTAAGAAAGATCATGAGATGTCTTCCAATCATATGGAGACCAATGGTAACAACAATAAGTCAAGTCAAAAATCTTGAGGTACTAGGATCAGAAGAGCCTATTGGAACTCTACGAGCACATGAAGTGCTGTTATAGGAAGACAAACTAGTAAAAAATGGCAAAATAACAGCCTTAAAAGTATCTCGGAACTCCCAAAATGCATCACTGCAATCATATGATAAAAGCAAATAAGAAGACAGCCAACAAGAAGCTGATGAAGAGATTGTTCTTCTTACAAGAAATATCCAAAGAATGATGAAGAGAAGAGATCAAATCAAAAGGGGTATTCCTAACAAAGGGGAAAGCCTAAAAACTGAAATAGACAAAAGTCAGATCACATGCTTTGGATGCAATAAACTAGGACATGACAAAGCTGAAAGTCCCTCAAATAAAAGAACACCAAAGAAGTTTCTATTCAAGAAAAAATCCATGATGGTTACCTGGGATGATTCTGACGAATCAGAAGCAGAAGAAAGTGAAGAAGCCAACATATGCTTGATATAAAACTCATATGAAAATGAGGTATAAAATTATGAATCATGTCCTTTGGTGAACAAATGGAGAAAGAATTTGATAATTTGTTAAATTATTCAAATTTCCTTTTCCAAAAATATAGCTTTTTAAAAGAATAGTTTTCCAAAGAAAAAGAAAAAACTCAAGCTGTGAATAATGAACTAAAACAGGTCATTCAAAACATGCAAAACTCAAAATTTTTGAAAATACTGAATGTCAAGAAAGTTCTGCAGCTCAAAAGGAGAACGTTCTTCTTAAAACTCAAATTGAATATCTTAAAAACCATCTATCAAATTTTATAAAATCTACTGAAACTTTACAAAAAATCATGGGTTCTCAAGTAGGAATATTTGACAAAGCTGGTCTTGGTTTTGACAAAACTCAAAAACAAAAATTTTATGAAAATTTCTGTCCCTGAAAGAAAATAGGACAAATGCAAAACCAAATGTTCATACTGCAGTAAAATTGGACATCTGGAGTATACATGCTATTTTAAAAAAAAGGATGAACAAATTAAAAATAAAAGGTCCCTTAGAAAGGAAGAACGTTTTGAAATTAAATTAGAACTTCCTCCAGAAATTTTAAAAAGGGAAAAATGTTCTAGAAATATATCAGAACCATCTCCAAAGATGTTCAAAAAACAGATGTCCAAATCTTATCCCAGACCAAAAAAAAAATGCTTCTGCTGCTCTAAGATTGGTCATGTTGAATCAACATGCTATTTTAAAAAGAAATCAAGTTTTAAAATGAAAACTAACTCTCAAGGACCCAAGACCAAATGGGTACCTAAAATTAGTGTAACATCCAATGCAGGTTGGTTCTCAAGATGTCAAGAAAAAGGCATGGTTCTTGGACAGTGGTTGTTCGAGACATATGATGGGAGATAAACAATGATTTATGTCATTTGTGAAAAAGGATGGAGGCTCTGTGACCTTTGGGAACAATAACCAAGCACAAATCAAAGGTAAAGGCACCATTGGTAAGGAAAACTCTGCTAAAATTACAGATGTTCAATATGTTGAAGGCTTGAAACATAAACTTTTAAGCATCAGTCAACTATGTGACAATGGCTTTGAATTTATATTCAAACCTAATGTATGTGAAGTCAGAAAAATAGATTTTGGAAAAATCCTCTTCTTTGGAACTAGAAGAAAAAATCTATTTGTTTTATACCTTGATGAATTACCAGATGAATCATGCTTTATGTCCATCGATAAAGACATATCGATATGGCATAAGAGAATTGGACATATCAGTATGAAAA
Source organism: Cicer cuneatum (assembly GCA_037974295.1). NCBI lineage: Eukaryota > Viridiplantae > Streptophyta > Magnoliopsida > Fabales > Fabaceae > Cicer > Cicer cuneatum. The sequence continues at coordinate 46,917,934 of JBBPBO010000001.1, forward strand.
CAATCTAAAAATTTTCAAAATTAGATCTTCTTAGAGGTCTGCCCAAAAAAATTTTGATAAAGATAAAATATGTGAAGCATGTGCAAAAGGAAAACAAGTTAAAAGTAGTTTTCACTCAAAAGATTTTATTTCAACAAATAGAATTCTTGAACTACTTCACATTGATATTTTTGGCCCCATAAAAACAACAGGCTTAGGAGGTATGAAATATGGTTTTGTTATTGTTGATGACTTTTCTCGATACACATGGGTGCTCTTTTTAAAGCAAAAAGATGATGCACTTGATGCCTTCAAAACCTTATGCAAAAAGGTACAAAATGAAAAAGGCTCCAACATTATCTCTGTAAGAAGTGATCATGGAGGAGAATTCATAAATACTTTCTTCAAAACCTTTTTTGATGAACTTGGCATTTCTCATAATCTATTTTGTGCAAGAACTCTTCAACAAAATGGAGTTGTTGAAGGAAAGAATAGAATATTACAAGAAATGGCAAGAAAAATCTTGGAAGATCAAATGTTGAAAAATATTTTTGTGCTGAAGCTATCAACATTTCATGTTACATCTTAAATCGTGTACCAATAAGAAAAATTATCAACAAAACACCCTATGAAATATGGAAAATCAAAAAACCAAACATCTCATACTTTCACATCTTTGGATGTTGTTGCTATATTTTAAATAAAAAAGATAACTTAGGAAAGTTTGATGCAAAATCAGACAAAGCCATCTTTTTGGGATACTCAACCAAGTCTAAAGGATATCATATTTTCAATTTGAAAACTAAAACTGTTGAAATAAGCATGCATGTATTGTTTGATGAATTTGATGATATTTATTTAAGTAAAAGAGATGATGATGAGGAAGAACAATCTGGACAGCCACAACAGATTGTTCCCAAGGAAAACAAGATCGATAAACAGTCTCCTTTTCATACTCCTCCTAGAAGTTGGAGAATCATAGGAGATCATCCTCAAAATTAGATTATTGGAAATACATCTGATGGAATTAGAACAAGAATGTCATTTAAAGATGATGTCAACAATAACTTGGCAATGATATCTCAAATAGAGCCAAAATCAATCAAAAAAAGCCATAATTGATCAATCTTGGATAGAAGCAATGAAGGAACAACTTCTTCAATTCGAAAGGAATGAAGTCTAGACTCTCGTCCCAAATCCACAAGATCAAACGATCATTGGAACAAGATAGGTGTTCAGAAACAAGTTGGATGAAGAAGGTAAGGTTATAAGAAACAAATGGATGACAAAAGTTCATTTTTGAATGGTTTTTTAAATGAACAAGTATATGTTTGTCAACCTCCTGGTTTTGAAGATCAATCAAAACCAAATCATGTTTTTAAACTTACCAAAGCTCTATAAGGATTAAAACAATCCCCTAGAGCGTGGAACGAAAGATTAAACTCCTTTCTAATCAAAAATGGATTTTCCAAAGGAAAGTAGATAAAAATGATCTACTTATTGTTCAAGTGTATGTTGATGATATTATCTTCAGATCAACAAATAAAAAAATGTGTGAGGACTTTTCAAATCTCATGCAAAGTGAATTCGAGATGAGTATGATGGGAGAATCGAGATATTTTCTTGGCTTGCAAATTAAACAACATAAAGATGGCATTTTCATATGTCAAGAAAAATACATAAAAGATCTTTTAACAAAATAAAAAATGAATGAAGACAAAATCATGACAACTCCCATGCATCCATCCTCCTCATTAGACAAAGATGAAAACAGAAAATCCATTTCTGAAAAAGAATACAGGGGAATGATAGGTTCTTTACTTTATTTAACTGTAAGTAGACCTGATATTGTTTTTGCAGTAGGATTATGGCCTAGATTTCAATCCTCACCAAAAGAATCTAACTTATCTGCTGTAAAAAGAATTTTTCGTTATCATGTCGTTACTACTAATCTTGGCCTTTGTTATAGCAAAGGAATTCATTTTGATCTTGTAGCTTATTGCGATGTTGACTATGCCAGAGACAAAATTGAAAGAAAAAGCACAAGTGGTGCATGTCAGTTTCTTGAAAAAGCATTAATAAGCTTGTTGTGCAGAAAGCAAAATATATTTGCTCTATCAACCATTGAAGCCGAATATGTCTCATCTGCAAACTTATGCTCTCAAGTCCTATGGATAAAAAATCAACTTGAAGATTTCTCTATAAGTTATTCAAACATTCCAATTTCCTGTGACAACACCAGTGCTATTAATCTTTCTAAAAATCTTATACAGCACTCAAGATCTAAACACATTGAGATAAAGCATCATTTTATTAGGGATCATGTTAATAAAAAGGAAGTTGAATTAATTTTTGTCGACTCCCAAAAACCAACGGCAGATATCTTTACCAAACCTCTTGTAGAGAAAAGTTTCAATTTCATTAAAGAGAAATTAAAAATCATTAAAAATCCTGGCAAAATACATTGAAAATATTTTGATAAAAAATTCAAGAATGTTCTTGTTTTGGTACAACAATCTCCGTTTTCAAAGGAAGTTCATAAAACCCAGCTTTACTCTATCATTAATGGTAAGCATCCTCTTTGTCCCTTGAACTAAGAAAGCAGCTCTGCCACATTTGCCTATAGCTGCCACCTATATCCCTATTTTCCTCTTTTCCATCATCATCTATCATTTCGTCTCCCCCACTACATCTTCAACTTCTGGGTGGCAAATTCTCATTTCCACTAACTGCTCCTCATCGTTTTCTGCAAACACATGTTTCCCTTTCTCTCTACAACTCTCTTTCATCATTCCTTCAAACAATGGTGCACACAAAAACAACTACTCACAAAAACCCTAACCCTCAAACACCTTCTCCATCACCTTCTCTACCATCTACTCCATTCCTCACTCGATCACCATCTCCACCACCGTGACCTACACCTCTAGAAGCTTCCTCTGAAAAAACGTTTTCTGATTACCTATCTTCATCTCCCAATTCCAGCCCCAAACCCATCACCCTAGCTCCATTATCAACTGTTCCTCCCCCTCTTTACTAATGCCAACCCCCTAACACCAGTGAAATTCCCCCACATCTTCAAAAATCATCTTTCCAAACTTCCACTAAAGCTACCCCTCTAAACGAAGGTCCATGCAAATCATGGCAGGAGTAGACACTTCCTCAAAAGCCAAACTCACAGACACAACCATTTTCACTATCTCTGATGACAACGAATCAAAATCCATGACACCATCAAAGTTCGGTGCTTCACCAAAACCCTTTCTCAAAGACCAGAAAAAGAAACCCGTGAAAAATCTCTTTCCTTCTTCCAAGACCCCATCTCCTCCAACCAAAACAACTTGTCCACCTCATCACTCTTAAAGACCAAGTCAACCATTACCTTGTCCAATTCCTGGCAAAAAACAAGCTTAAAAACCCTAAGAAACCTGATTGTCAAAAAACCAGGAAACGCGAACATTCTCCCACAAAACCCGTCTGACCAGAACGTTCTCCCTCCCACCCTATCATCCGAGAACCTTCTTCCTCGCAACCTAAACCCAACCAAACATTGTCTGCTCCAAAGCTCCACATCCCACCTTTTATCTCCTCCAAGTTTCAGAACGTGTTCAATGAAAAATGGGTCGAGAGACCAATTGGTATTGGTCGGGTTTTCATGTTTGAAAACCTAAAATATGAAGGCATCTCCATAAAGCATCATACTGATGCTCTTGGATGGATAGATTTCCTTAAAATCTCTGACTGCTTTTATCCTTAAGTGATTAGAACTTTTTATTGCAAATCACAGGCCTTCACATATAAATCTCTCATTGTTTCTAATCTGAAAGGAATAGAATTTGCTAAACCCCTGCCATTCTTGCGGAAATATTGCAACTCCTATATGAAGGACCCACAGTTTTTGGGAAAAACTGGTATTTAGCTTTGAACATTACCAAGGATGAAGTCTTTCGAGAGCTGTTTATTACTGGTTCCACTAATTTTGTCTTAGCAGATCTAAACCTCTCCCAAAAATCTTCAACAACAGCAGCCAACATTCAATTCTACCTCATTGTGGAAGTCATGAATATGTATCCGACAATGATGCTTTGGTAATCTATCACCTCTTTCGCTGTAAAAAATTAAATTTTCCTCATCTCATCATTCAGAATATGATTGCAGCCACCAACAGGAACTACAAGAGAAATATTGTTCCGTATGGTATGGTTCTCTAAAAATTCTTCAGATATTTTAATGTCCCTCTGTCAATAGAAACCTCCAGCATTAAGATATACAAATTCTCATCTAAAAACGTCTCCCATATGAAACGAGAATAATCTGCTCTAGAAATCATCATAATAGAATTGCCCCTACCTCAATCAAAAGGAACCTTCCACTAGAAAACCCATTTTTGAAAAATCTGTTGCACCTATCTCCCGCTGCAAACCCCTATACCATTCCTCCCATTCATCAGTCACTTCAATCACCACCGCTACAAAGCCATCCATGCAATCCACTTCATCAACAACACTTATCCCTCATGTCTCCTATTTTCCTGTCTCCTCAGAAAACTGATTCATCTCTCTTTGGCATAAGTAAATATTTGGTTTTTCTAGACATGGACCTTCCTAGTCCATCTGCTCATCCAGAAACATCCTCCTCAGGTAAACTCCAAACTATTAGCTCTAATTTTGCATCTTTGTCCAGTTTCTGCACAAATACTACCTCTGCTAATCAATCCCAAGCCTCAAAAGAGAACGACGAAAAGCGTATCTCTAAAAATCCAAAAGTGCGAAGAATGCATATCACAAAGATAAGGATATCCCTAAGATCTTTGAATCTTTGATGCTCTCCAGATCATCCTTGATAGGCAAATCCATCAGGATAAGAAGAACGCACTTTTAAGGAATTGAATCACAAATCAATTGGCACCAAAGTTGGGACTAGAACCACCTCTGCAACATCCTTCTCCAACATTCCCAGACCTCTCGAACCAATCCATCTCCCCTCCTCTGAAGGATCCTCACCTTCCCTGTCCCTATGAATTGCCTCTTCTTGTCTGCTGTCCCCCCTCTTCTTTTTTTGATCTGACAAAGGGGAAGAGTTATTTGGTCTTTAATTTTTTTAAGAATTAAGTATTTCAGAAGCTCTTTTGGCTATTATATGAACTTCTGCTATATCTCGGATATGTAATATTTATAAACCTGCTTTTATTAGCCTGACATATCTGTTATTATAATTATGAACTTGGTATATTTAAACCTGCTATATATGCTTTGAATGTGTGTTATAAACCTACTATATATGCTTTGAATGTGTGCTATAAACCTAACATATAGGTTAATTTACAATTTTTATAAACTTAGTACATCTGGATTAAATATGCTATATTCGTTTTTGAATATGTGATATGTGTTATAAGCTTGACATATCTGGTATGAACCTACTTTGAAATTGTATATGTGGTTTACACCCGTTATATATGTTAAGAATCTGTCACGTTAAAAGCATCATGAAAAGGTATATTTTATTTACCTCAAGCATAAATTGAAGGGGAACAATCTCTCAAAATTATTTAGAATCAAAATTGAAAACAAATTAACATGTTTTGTCATAATAAAAAAGGGGGAGATTGTTGAGACAAAATCCCAAATTAAATGTTTGGATGATAATCAAATCAAGTTAATTAATATTCTAATTATGATTCTAATAATCATTGGTATTTAATGTGTGTTCTTGAGTGATTTAATCAAAGATTGGTTTCAAACATAACAATGATCAAAGTAGAAGAAAACATAATCAAAACTGCTCTATTAGCAAAAACATAAAAAATCAAGAACGATCTGGCTTTCACAACATTAAACTAAGAATGTACTTGATTACTAAAGAACTATTTTTTTCTTGAAATCAAAATCAATCTAGGTTGCAATGATACATCAAGATGCATGAAAAATCACCAGCAACTATCAAGAATAATCAGAACTGAATACTCAAAGAGACTATGGACAAATTCATCAAAAGAACTCACAATGTCAAAGCAACGGATAACATGTAAAGTTGCAAGATTAATCTTCAAGAGTGATGGCATAGATAAAGCAAGTACAACTTGAACAAAAGAGGCACTACATCACTGATAAAACTGCAGAAAAGCTGGTTTACGAACAAATTTCAAAAAGGATAGAAACTAGCAGTTGCCCAAAATAGAAACGAAGAATGTTCTGAAGATCAGCAGGAACAGCCTTCGTTTATTTACAACACATGCCTATTAATTCATAGACTTAACAGCTTGTCTTCCAACGGCTATATGAGCTGGCACAAACCTTCAAGATGCCTACAAAAGAAGCCTCAAGGCAAAGGAAACATCATCAGCTCAAAGTGCAAACAATTATTCATTAAAATCATCATTCTCGAGAAATATAAGCTCCAATATCAAGCAAGGCTCCAGCTCTTTTTCATTAGATTCAACGATCCATTGTTTTTTAGTCTGATAGCTTGAAACTGAAACTCAAACAAGTGTTGAGTAAAGGTTGATCCATCAAATCCTGCTCAAATCAATTATAAAACTCAAACACTATAGTATTAGAAGTTGTGCGAGTATAGTTGAGAACTCCTTTTGTATTTAAAAGGTGAAGTTTAAACACTCTTCTAGATTGAAGGGTAATTTTTGAAAAACCTTTCAAAGTTGAAAGGTAAACTATTGTAATTGGTCAAGGATGATCTCAAACATTGGTGGAAAAAGTAAGAATGTTCTTGTTTGAACACGTTAGTGAAAAAACTCACAAATTGTGAGGACTGGACGTAACTCATATTGGGTGAAAGAGAATATATTGCCGTGTGAATTTTCTCTCCTTTATCTCTATTTTACTTTTCATCTGCACAACACTAATCACTTTGTGAAGTTTTTATTTTTATACTATAACGAAGAACGTTCTGCCTTTATAATCTTTCAAACCAAGATCAATCTTGAGTTAACAAATTAATACATAAATTAATTTTTTAAAAAGAGAATCACAATTCAAATCCTCCCTTTCTTGTGATCAACATTGTCATTTCAATTAGCATTTGAGCCCCGCCTCTAAAAATCAACACCTAAGAAGTGTTAGAGAAAAAGATCTAGGAGACAATGTCGAAAGCTAAGTACATCGTCGAAGGAGGATCTTCAAATAGACCACCTTACTTTGATGGTACATATTACTACTTCTTGAAGAGTAAAATGCAGCTATTCCTAAAATCACAAGACACGTGAATGTGGCGTTTCATAACATATGGAAACTTCATTCGAAGAGTCGATCAAGACGGTCCAACATCATCTGAAAAGAAAGAAGCAGATTGGACAACTGAAGACAAAGCCAAGGTACTTCTAAACTCTAAAGCTCAACTATTTTTATCTTGTGCCTTAAGCAGGGAAGAGAGTGAAAGAGTAGACGAATGCAATACAGCAAAAAAGGTATGGGATACATTACAAACTCATCATGAAGGAACAAGGCATGTCAAAAAAACAAGAATAGACATTGGCATACGAAAGTTCGAGCTGTATGAGTGTAGTATATCTAACATACGTGAAATTACTCTTGTAATTTCATTAATTTTATATTTACTCTTGTATGAGTGTAGTATGGTGGTCTAAAGGTATAAATGTGATTTGACGTATGAATTTGATTGAAGATAAGTAGTTAAAATTTATAAGAAAAAAATATTTGTATTAAAAAAATTTGAAAAAGGAATAATTATTACATGTGACAAAGGTTGTGAAAACCAAATTATATAAGTCTATAGGATAATTGTAGTTTGTGTATTGTGATGAATTTTGACTAAACTTGATATGACATATGGTAATAGATATGTTAATTAATATAGATATTGTGGTGTATGTTGTTGTAATTTTGGATTCTATAATCGGTGTATTTTATGAGTTGAATTGTGGTTGTTGGGTTATTATTGTCGAGATATATGTTTGAGTCTAATATGTAAAGGTAACATGCTATCTATGCACCTTTTCTTGCTATATGAATTAATGTGACCAAATGATATGCATTATGCAGATTAGTATGTGATCCTCGTTAGATTGGTATGTGCATATTGACTAAAATTTATTTTACCAATTTTTTTTAATAATTAAAGTTGCACTTTTTTTATTCGGCTCAATTTTTAAGATTGGAATAGGGCCTCCAAAATCTTTAAAACGACTCTGAATCAAATAAATCATTTTTTTAGACCAAATTATAATCTAGGTGTCTATTATTAAAAAATTAGAGTGAATAATTTATAAAAAAAATTACAAAAACAACTACTATAATTATAAAATAAAATAAATTTTTCAACCTAAATTCGAACTAATTTTTAATTATTAAAAATGTCAACCAAAATTTGATTTACTATATCTCTTCAATATATTTTTGCAAATTTACAACTTAAAATTCTTATATACAACACAATATTACACGTTTTATTTATCCATTGAAATTTTGAAAATTTGATCACCCCAATAGTTTAGTTCAAGATTCACCACCGGCGATTCACCACCGGCGATTCACTTCGAATTTCGGCCAAGCTCCACCATCTGATATCATTCCTTTTATCAATCCTCCATTACCAATGTGAGTATGAGTTTCAAATTGAATAAATCCCTTTCTTAATTCGAATGTAGATTGAAATTCTAAAAACTCCCTTGAATGCATTGAAGGTGGTCTTATACAGTTAAATAATCTTATCAACTTCTGAAAATGGCTTCGGTTAATAATTTTTTTTGTCTCCATATAACTTTTTAATTTTCCAACAACATAATTCTTCTATGTTTTTTTGGTTTGCATACACACAACATTGATCGTAGTTTTCATTTCTCATGGAAATTTAAATGTTCTGCTTTTGCTTTTCAATAAGAAATTCGGACCGTAAAATGTGAATTTTTTTCAACGTCTTGTCCTTGGTTGAATAGCATGATTTGTTTTATGTTGACTCTACTTTACATGATTTTTTTTATCTTGTTCCTTCAAACTTATATATCATATATAATTCAAAATTGGAAATCGTGCATTGCTCCATGCTTTTGATTTTCTTTCGATATGTCAAATCATTTTTTTTAATAGACATTAAAAAATATTAATATTTTTAATTTCCTAAACCAATATCTTTTACATTGCGTTTCATAACTATTAGGTTTTATTTCATTATTTGACCTTTTCCTATTGGCATAGTTGTGAATGTGAGGTGAATGCATATCTGTTGAATTATATAGGAAATACTGTTTGTCTCATTATTTGTAATATATTGGTAGCAATAACATACGGATTTAGTCACATTGAAATATTAGAACTTTTTGTACTTCTATCTCAACTATAGAGATGACAAATATGCAAGTAGATTCTATTGTGATTAGTTTTGACGATACAATTGAAATCTCTCATGATGTCGTATTACTATATCAAGAACAAATGGATTGATAATTGGTCGGGAGATTATATGTTTAAAGGATGGATTTTGATATAGAAATATGCGAAAAGGGAAAATAACAATCTTGCAGCACATGATGAAACAAGGTAGGATGCAACACAATATTATATTTAAAGAAAAATGAACACATATAGATTATCTTGAAGTTCACAATTTCTTCAAGTGCATAAAAAGATAACTAAAGTAACAAAACAACTTATTGACGTGCTTCATGATTTTGGTTTGCGTTCTAACGAAATAACATATGAGCCTATGCATTGAAAGTGGTGATATTGATAATTTTGGGTTTCGTCAACAAGGCATAATTTATTACATATGTGAAAAGATGCAAAACCAATTAGAGAAAGGAAATGCTCAATTAATTAATGTTATCATATTTTGAGAATTTTAGACTTTTTTATGCTTTTCAAAAGGATGTGGAAGGAATTTTAGACTTTTTTATGCTTTTCAAAAGGATGTGGAAGGATGTTTTTCAACAAAAAGTTAATCCAAATTATTAAAATAAAAAGTTTATTTGAGACAACTAAAGGTCGCAAAGAGCACATACACAACGATCTATTCTATGCGAATTTGATGTGGGTTGTATCTAGGAATGCTTTAACTGATATTGTTCATGAATACAAGAGAGTTAGCAATGTTAATAACGACAAAGCTGCATGTGGTTGTAAAAAAATTGTCATTTTGCTGATGCCGGTTCTAGTCAATTTGAAAGTTTCCAAATTTGGAAATTTCAAAGTTCTCAAATTTCGAAAGTTTCGAAATAGAAAAATTTTAGAATTTCGAAACTTTCAAACAATTTGAGCACCTTAATCTCCCAACCCCATCCAACATAAAAATACATTTTTCTCCTTTTTAATATCTATAAAACTCTCACAAAAGTTTACCACTTGTTTTTTCACCCCCTTTTTCAAAACTTTACAGAATTATGTCTTACATTTTAAAGTATCCAAATCTTCTAAATTCAAAAGCAAGTATCATTCGAAGTTTTGAAATTTTCGAAATGAAAATTTTCCAGTTTTCTAAACTTTCAAACATTTTGACAGTTTCGAAATACAAATTTTTCAGATTTTCGAAAGTTTTAAACAATTTGAAACTTTCGAAAGAGAAAGATTTCAGATTTTCGAAAGTTTTGAAATGAAAGTTTTCTGGGTTTTTCAAACTTTCGAAGATTTCAAAATTTTCAAAATAGAAATTAAAAAAATTCGAAACTTTGAAAATTTATATAATTTTTCATATTTAGAAACTTTCCAAAATTCTTGAAATTTTCAATTTTGAAAGTTTCAAATTGTTTGAAAGCTTCAAAATTTTGGAATTTTTCTATTTCGAAACTTTCCAAATTTAGAAACTTACGAAACTTTCTAAATTTGGAAACTTCGAAATTTTCCAGATTTGGAAACTTTCGAAATTCTCTAGATTTGGAAACTTTTGAAACTTTTCAAATTTTCGAAATGTAATCATTATTTCAAAAATTTGAAACTTTCAAAAGTTTCAAAAATTTGAAATTTCCGAAACTATCCATTTTAAAACTTATTATAAATTGTTAAAAGGGTAAAATTATCTTTTCATGTGTCTTGAGGGGGTGACAGGTACAGCTGTTTGGGTGCTCGGTAGAAATCTCTAAGTAATATAGAGTTAATTCTGCCCAATCAAAGATTTGGGTTATGCTAGTCACAGATAAAACGGGCCATAATTTTAGCGAGTGTGTTTAAATGGGTTTGATATTTTTTGGGTCATTTTATTTTTTTGCCAACTTTTTGTGTAATAAATCATTTTTTTAATTTTTATTTTTTGGTAGAGATTCTTTTGTTTATTTAACTGTTTTTTTTTCTCCTTTAAATTTTTTTAAAATGAGCCTTCTATAGCTCTAATTTTTAGATTGTCCATATCACAAATCACATTGTCCATATAGCAAATCATTATATATGTAACATTGTCTATATCCCAACGTCACATTGTCCACGTAAATTTAATATCATATTGTCTATATAACAAATCATTATAAATAATGCAATGTTAGCTTACCATTCTGATAAATAGCATTATGTTTCATGTCCAATATGTGAAAACTTAGTACACACTTGTCATCTTTGCTACCCAATATGAGAAATTTTACAATTTAATTTGTAATTGTTAATTACATTACAAAATCACTATGAAACAAGTTTAATATAGATGTTTACCTTTCTCCTTCAAACTCAATGGATGACTATAAACTCAATGGTCTTAAGGCTTAGAACTAAACAAAATTGCAATAATAGAAAATAGTTAGTCCAACACCAATAGGAAAAGTAAAATATAGGTGTTCCAAGATCTATTATAATGTAAAATAGGTGAAGCCAGAAATTTGTCCAACACTTTTTAGTGGAGCAACCAATAAATTGTGAAGCAAATTGATAACGATAATATCTATGGTCAATATAAATATAAGTCAACAACAACTAAAATTTATGTTAAGTATATGACTTCATATCTCTGCATATAATGTAATCAATACATATTACCAATCCAAATTACAAACTACACAATTTTCACTACATCCATACCACATACACTTTGGCATACTACACACAACTTTCACTACTATACATACTACATAAAATTTGACATACTACACACAATTTTCACTACTATCCATACCACATAGAGTTTGGCATACAGTTTTCACTACTATACACACTACATACAATTTCTCATGATAATTATGCATTAAGAAAAAATACGAGCAAACATACAAAATCAAAAAACACCAAAATGAAAATAAAAAAGAAACATAAAGCATACACTTACACTGCTCTTGCTCTTTACCTTTGTGTGTACCACTAGGTTTGACTCATTGATCCACCTTTCTAAGCAACATCATCAAAAAGATAAGTTAGAAATCAACTATAAAAGAAATCAACTATAAGTAATGAATAAGTAGTAAGCATAAACTAACTATAAATAAGAAATATAAATACCTTTGAATTGTTTTTTTTCTAGCAAGCCTTCAAAGCAATAAATCTTAAATAAAAAACATGAAATTTATTAAATTCGATTAAAGTCTCTAAAAACCAAATCAAAGTCTCAACTCAATGTCCCAAATAAGACAAGAATAACATAAATAGAAAAAATCATCTAACCTACCACATTTGAAAAATGCAGAAAGGTTTTTGCAAACAATGAAGTTGAGAAACTAAAAAAAGCATAAGGTTAGCCATAATTAAAAATTAGTAAATCTTACATAAAAACTAAATGAATAAATAAAGATAGCAAATTACCTTGGAAATCTAAAAAATGCACGAATGTTTTTTGAACATTTGACAACAATCCAAAACCATCAAGCCTATAAACTATTAAACAATAACATATTAACAATGTTAGTACTTTGTCAAACTCGAACTTGAAAAACCAAAATACAGCAAAACCTAACTTGAAAAAACAAAGAAAAAAACATGCAAACAACAAACCCTAACTAAATAAACAAAATAGAGCAAAGCATAACTTAAAAAACACCAAAAAAAATTAAATTAAACCCTTACTCAAGAAAACATAATACATCAAGCCCTAACTCGACTAACTCAAATAAAAAGCACAAAGCATGAAACAACAAACCCTAAATTGAAAAAAAAAAATACATCAAATCTTAACTTGAAAAAACGCATTCACCAAACCCTAATTCAAAAAACACTAAAAACACATAAACAACAAATCCTACAAATGTGTTTTATAAGAGTAAGTTGAATGATTTGACAAAAAAAATATTTTTTTTTTGGTAAAGCAATCAAAGTATTTTTTCATAAATGTCAAAACATAATTTAACCTCTTTTCTTGTGTTTTTTAGTTGTTTCACTCTAGTGAAAACACTTTGTTCTTGTGAGAAACGAGAACAAATGATAGTAACCATTAGATTTTTAATTATTCAAACTAGCAATCCAAATTATTTTATCATTAAAAAGGTCACGTGATCTCTTTTCACTTCTTTCACTAGTGGCCAATGTTAGCCGAACATTTGATTCTCTCTTCCTTCTCTCTCTACGATACTTTGAAAAAACTTATTTGTGAAGTGTGTAGAAAGAAAGTTCATCGAGCCATTATTTCTCATGAAACTGTTTTGGATTTGGCAATCTTTAGTTTTGAAATTTTCTCATTTTAACAATATGATAATCGTGCCCTAATTGTAGTGAATTTTAACAATATGGTTAATGTAGTGAATTTTATGTGAAATATAAGCACATCAATGACGCATATAAGATCCTTGAGAGAATGCCACGAAAGGATTGTGAGTTTAGGGCCTAATTTTATTTGAGAAGCAAAGAAAATTTGTTGTTAATTTGATTTTATGAATTACAGGATGAATCAAAATGATCAAATGAACTTGAGAGCAAAGTGGTTTTCTTTTTCTTTAGCCGTGAATTTTTTTTAAGGAAGTTTAGTGGTTACTTGTAATAGTTTGATTTGTTAAATTATATATATATATATATATATATATATATATATATATAAGGCCTCAATTGTTTTACTAAACAAACGGGATTATTAGTATGTTTTTCGTAACAGAGTATCGCAATGTAGTTTTAAATTTTTCGATGCAAGAAAGGAAAAGGAGCCAATGATAATGTAATGTGAACAAAATTGTCTCCACATTTATTTTCTACGAATAATGAATAAACTCACCCTGCTAGACTCATTTATTTATCTTTGATTGTCTCCACATTTACTTCTTATTAACGAGTCTTGCTAACATGTATCCTTAACACACATATGTTAATGAACTTAAAAGTAGAATTTTTTATTAAAAAAAACCTTTTGAAACTTTCGACGAGTTGAATCACAAATTCTAAAGTAAATTTTTTACAATTGATATCATATTTTGGAGTATGGATTAGCATTTGTCTTCCCAAATAGAAAGATAATACTAATTGGGCCAGGCATCATAATGTAGTATTCCATCTCCATTCAATCACAAAAATAATACTAAATATATTGATTATTTAAGATGATATGAAAAATCTGTCATGTATGTCATGCAATCTTAAATTAATGTTCGAAATCAATTATTGCATTTATTTGCATAATGTTATTGTTGTAGAGAATCTAGATATGATTCGATTGGGAACAATATAAACACATCATAAAAAACAATCAAATCTTTACTATTTCTAACCAAATAATTAAGAATATATTATTTATTTATCTATCTCGCTTAAGTTTTTTCTTAATAGGCTTTACTTTTTATTACCATTATTATTTCTTAGATTTTATTTTTTTACTTATATGAATTTGCTAAAGTTTGTGTCTTTTGATGTTAATATATTTGTAGAAGAAGGGGGATTTCAAAGTTCTACAATGGAAAGTCAAAGACTTTCACTTCATTAGCAAATGTGACGAGTTTAAAGGATCTTCAGAAGCCAAAGAATCCTTATAACAAAATATTTAAGTTATGCAATAGCTATAAAGGGGGGTCATCTAAATAACACAACTACCATTCTTAATGAAACTATTTTTTTTTTTAATAAGATTATTTTATATTTTTTGTTTAACTAGCATATGGACCTGTGCCAAACACAGAATTTGAATTCTTTTTTTTTTTTAACAGAATATTTTGATCAACTTTTTTAATAAAACAAATATATATTGAAATAAATTTAATATAAATTTGAGTCTGTATAAATATCCAATATAATTGTATTTTAGTGAGAGAAACAAAATTGAATCTATTTATAAAAATTACTATAATATGAAGAAATAATTTAAAAAAATATAAAATCGAATAGAATTTTAATTTATAGTCATATATGGGTTTACAAAAATAAAATATATATATATATTATTGCTAATTTTTAGACATATATGAAAATACTTTTATTCACGCATTTATTACTGTAACTGTGATTATGCAAATTTATATAAATATAATATAAAAAAAGTGTTATATGCTTTACAAAAGCAGATAGATATAACTTTAAAAAATTTGTTTGCGGATGCATATAATTCGTCTAGACTCATTTTGTTTAAAAAAATAATCAAAATAATAGCTCATCCACTTATTGCGGCTGGCTTCGCAATGCATGTGTATAAAAGGAAATTAGAATTTTTGTTGTACATATTTATACTATAGATATAAATTTTGATTATTATTTGATCACATTGTGTTGTATAATTTTATTTTTCATTGATTAGTTTAAATTAGATTAGGAAAAAACTACTCATTTTATTGTTTGACAAAAATAAATTAGGATACGATAGTTCACATATTCTATAATAGTCTACGAAGATGAAACGAAATAATCGTAGAAAGAAAACAAATCTCAATTTAAACATCAAAACAAAAAAGAACCGCAATTTGTATTTCAAGGGTTTTTATTTCCACAATTTCCTTTTCTCTCATTGCTAGAAGTTTGCTTTGTTTATTTTCTTCCATTTTTATTTTTTTTAATTTCGAGTTCATTTGTTTTCAAAGGAGCTATTAAACTATTCTTTTATGTTTTTGGTAAAGATCATGTAAGAAGTTTACGGACGCTACATATTGTAGTTTAGAGACTAAATTGTCCCGCTTTATTTTTGTTAAGGACTTAAAAAGGTCGCTTTTTGTGTCAATGACTAATCTATCTCGCGTGTTTTTTGTTAGAGATCAAAATATCCCTTTACTCTTATTTTTATTTCTAAATTGATTGATTGGTTTAAAATAGATTAAAAAATTTTGAATATAATTTTTTTATGAAGGGAAAATACGAATACATTGTTTTGTTTATAAATTTATGTGGTTATACGAATATGGAGCATGTTGTAAAACCCCAACTTTAAACTGCAAAAGTGTATTTTTAAAAGAAAATTAACTTGAAAATTATACTTTAAATTCTTTTTCATAAAACAATTAGTGGATTTTTTAAAAAACATTTTTTTGGAATAACACTTAATAATTAAATCAACACCAACATGATGATAACTGAACTACCTCTAAGTTGATCATGTTATTTGTTTTGAAAAATTTATCTAATGAGATTGTGACTATTTTGATTCAAACTAAAAGTTTGAGTAGTATTAGGAGATTTTTCCTATCTTAACATAAACAAATAACCTAAATCCACACAAGTACAACATCGATGCAATAAGCAATTTCAGGAGAAAAAATAGCAATTAAATGTTGTTTCATAATCTAAAATATTTTTCACTAAATAAAACCCAACTCTCAAATTTTTTTTTACATGCAATTAAAAAAAATTCGTTGATAAAAAAAAATTGACTTAAATTATAACCATCTAAAAAAGAAAAAACTAGAATATAAAAATTATTTAGGTAAGAATTAAGATTGATATTTATTTGATTAGAATCTTAAATAAGGCGAAATTGTAGGAATTTATGGCGGTAAGTCAAACACGGTTTTTTCCTCTACAAATAAGTCCATTATAAGTTTATTCGGCAATACACAAAATTTGATTTGTAATTTTTTGGACAATGGATATTTTTAAACAAAAGAAGAAAACCACAGGGCGAAAGAAGATTGAGATCAAGAAGCTTGAGAAGGACACAAACAAGCAAGTGACATTATCAAAAAGAAGATCCGGTTTATTCAAAAAAACAAGCGAACTTTGTATTTTATGCAATGTTGATGCAGCCATCATTGTGTTTTTCCCTGCTGATAAATTATTTTGTTTTGGTCAACCAAACACTGACACTATCATCAATAGCTACATCAAAGGAACAACAGAGTTTGAGACTTCAACGTCAATAGAAAAATCTATTTCCTATGAAGAACATAATACAAAATACGAGGAAGCAATAAAGAAGTTGGAGTTTGAAAATAAGAAACTTGAAGAATTTGAAAATTTGGCTAAGGTTTGGAAATCAGGAGATTGGTGGAATGACCCAATTGATGAGATGAGTATTGATCAGCTTCAACAATTTATGGCCTCTATTTATGAGTTAAGGAGGAAATTAGTTGATAGGGTTGATGAACTTGTCATGATACTCCCTATATTAGTGTAGAATGTTTGTACTTTTACTATCATTTTTCTTTCTATAAAATTTCTCTTGTTTTTTTTGTTAGTGTTTTTATTTTGTGTAGTTCGCACACTAGAATAGACATTTTGTTTTATGACATATCTTTTTTTAGAGGTTTTTTCATAGTATGATTTATATATTATTGTGTTATTTCAAACAATTATTAATGACTATTAAGTATGTGTGTATTAAGAATGGAAACAATTTTAATTTACTAATTTGAATCACTGATACCTTCAATTAGGGGTGAAAATATTACGGTACTTAAATTGAAGGTATCATCGATTCAAATTAGTACTTAAATTTTCTAGAAACAAAGTTGTTTCATAAACTCCATTATGGTACTTAAATTGAAAAAGAAAAATCATGAATATACAAACATTCACACTTGAATATGGACTTTGGCTATAGTCTAATAAGCAAAGTTATTTGGCAATAGCCTAATAAGGAAGAGCATGGAGCCTTAGAATCACTTGCAATATATATGTAATTATGTATTAATTAACTTAACTTGGAATGATGTATAAAGGAACTGAAATATGCAGTAGAATGGGAGCTCTAGCTGCAATAGTTGGATTATGGAAGTGGTGTTGGTTTGGTCTTTATTTGTATTAATGAAAGGCATGACTGTGACATATTATAAATTTAAAAATCTCACCTGTCAAGAAAGAAATAGTTTGAGCTTATTTAAGGAATAATTGTGAGTTGCTGTGGTGAACCAAAGAAATTTCTATTCAAATATTTCCTGCAGAAATATTGAATTCTTGATGAGTTTATGCTTGAATTATATAACATTTAAGCTGGTGGTTTCACATCTTCGCAGGGGCAAGATTTCACATCTTCGTACAGAAGTATATACCTTTCCTGAAAATAAAATAAATTATGGGCATCAGTAGGAAGATATATATAATAAATAAATGATTGTGTGAAAAAATATATATTTCCCAGAGTTCAAATTGTTCTATTTCTAGCATTTTTATTTGTTTGTATTGTAGGTGTATACAATGTGTATTAGATGTATGTGTAAGTGTGTGTATTGTATTGTATGTTACCGTATTGAATGTAGTTACATATATGGTATTTTTGTATATTAGGTACCTTGTCTTATATGATATTTTTGCATGTTTCGTACACGGTATTTTTGTGTGTTTCATGTTTGGTATTTTTCTGTGGATCGTATATGGTATTTTTCTGTGTATTTACTCTTATTTGTTTCCAATTTTTGCAGCTTATGGATTTATTTCAAGTTGTATTCTTTACTAAGGGTTTTTTGTCAAAGAACTAAAGTTAAGGTATGAAGGGGTGACATTTATGCATATAAGGGAATGAATATGGATATGTTGTCTTTCTTTGAAACACGTGACATTATGAAGCAAATGGACCCCACTTTTGATGAAGCTTCAGTTAGAGAATGGTGGAAACATGGTAGTGGATCATTGAATGATGACCTTAAGTCATTCAGGGATGATGTAGATGTTATTCAAATGTTAACATATGTTGAGGACAACAATTGTGAAGTTGAAATTTATGTGGAACACAATGTGAGTGTAGGAGATGTTACTAGTGGTCATGTATGTACTTAGCAATGTCAAGGGAAGAGTAAGGGAAAATATGTAATTGATGATAATGAATTAAGTGCATCCACATAAGAAGATAGAAATGATGATTCAATTAGAGGTATTCACTTTGGTGATAGTGAAGTAGAAAGGATGGTTGGATTAGATTATGGTTTTGGTGATGTTTTGAACGAAAACCATTTATATGGTCCTTATAGTTGATGGTTGTATATACACCTAGTGGTATCAAGAACTTAAGGATTAAAAAAACTCCTCATAAATCACCATTTTCTAGGAACTTATTTGATGAACAAAGAGCTCATAGTTTCATTACACCAAACATGTAAAAACAACATGTCATCAGTGCATCCAAAAATGACACTGATGGTGAAGGTAGCCAATAATGAAATTCAATGAAGAAGATGAAATGCGTAAGAATTTTAATTTCAAAGTTAGAATGGAGTTCTCATCACTTAAACAATTGAAGAATGTTGTACTTGAACATTGTGTATTGAATTGGAGGGAAGTGAAATTTTCCAAGAATGATGGGCGTAGATGTATGGTGGTTTGCAAGAATAAAAAGAAATGTCAATACATAGTTGTGTAGCGAAGTTGTTAGAACAACTACATTTAGGGTGAAGACATTATGCCTCAAGCATGCATGTGGGCCAACGTTTATGGACAAAAATGCCAAGGCCTCTGAAAAGGCTTGATATGGAGATTGAAAAAAGTGGGAATGCTTGCAAACCTTTTATAGGATTGAATGGATGCCATTTAAAGAATAAGTATGGTGGAATTTTACTTATTACTATAGGAAGAGACCCAAATGATAAATATCTTCTTCTAGTTTTTGCTTTTGCAGAGACTTTGGGAGCTTGTTCATGACTTTACAAATGGAAGACATTGGTGACAAAAGATGTTGTTTTATATCTAGCCAATAGAAGGTAATTTTATTTAGTTTTATAATTTAATTTATGAATTTTAATTATGTTTTTAACTTATGAATTTCAATTCTATTTTTAGTTTCCGACTTATTATTCTAATAGAATTTGATCCAAGTATTTGAAGTTCAATTTCCGAGAACTAAACATAGATTCTACTTGAAGCATTTGTATGCCAATTTCAAAAAGAAATATGGTGGGAGAACATCATTGAGGGACTTGATGATGATAGCTACTTAGTCAACGTATTTTGAATCATGGGAGGAGAAGATGATGCAGATAAAACAAGTTAATGAAGCTACCCGTGACTGATTAACAATTATTCTTATAAAGAGTTGGTGTAAGCAAGCATTTCCTTTTTATTCTAGGTGTGATGTTCTTATGAATAATCTTAGCGAGTCTTTTAATGCCACCATTTTACTTCAAAGAGATAAGCCGATTATTATCATGTTTGAATGGATTAAAACATATTTAATGGGAAGGTTTGCAAGATTGAGGGAAAAAGTCAGGGATTATAGAGGAGAGATTATGCACACACCTTTGAAAAGGCTTGATATGGAGATTGAAAAAAGTGGGAATTTGGCTGCCACATATCCTAGTAAGACGACTTTTCAAGTAACTCATTCCCTTATGATTGATAGCTTTATTGTTGATTTGAAAAAACATACTTGCTCTTGCAATTTTTAGGAGTTGGTGGAAATACCTTGTAGGCATGCAGTTGATACAATCACACAAAAAGTATCTAGTGAATTATGTTCTTAGTTATTACAATAGGTAGACTTATATACAATGTTATGATGAAGGCATCACATCTATAAATGGGTAAAAGAAGAGGCCAAAAACTGATCGGCTTGACATTCTGCCTCCTCAATATAGTTTGAGTCTAGAAGGCCAAAAAAGATGGAGAAGATCAAATACTACACATTTGTAAGAGGTGTTTGAAGTATGGACATAATACTAGTACAAGTAAACTCCTAGCTCCAACTAAAGAAACTAACAAAGCTGGTGGTGATAAAGATATTCAAGCCACCGGTACAAAGGTAGGTGATGTACCTGCTAATACAGAGGATCTTGTTGCACAAGCAACCCAACCAACACAGGCAAGCTAGACAAATGTTGATCCAAATAAAAGGGTATGTATTAGGGTGTTTTGCTTACTTGAATTTAAGTTTTATATTCTACTGTTTTGTTAACTTTAATTTCAATTTTAGATGATTCTATTTAATGTGTTTTTTACATTTGTTATGTTAGGGGAGACCTAATGGAAACAATCAAGGCCATCCCAAAACCAAGAAAAGATCTAAAAAAAGCCTCATCTCTTGTTGCACTTCCAAATAAGTCCTTGAACAAATTCATCAACAAGTCCCTAAACGAATTGGCCCTGATTTATTATCATTAATTTTGTTTGAAGATGAACAATTTGATGAACCTCCTATGAGACTTGGTGTTGAACCTGTTGTGACACTTGATGTTGAACATGTTATGCAAATTCATGACATATTAGCATATTTTTACAGGCCAAATTATATCCAAATGATAAGGAAAATTCATGATATATGAGCAAGTTTTATAGACTAAATTATAGCCAAATAATATGGTAAATTTATGATATATGAGTAGATTTTTAAAGGCCAAATTATTTTGTGCAACGAGTAGATTTTTATGGAATGAAAATAATTTGAATGAATATGTTATACTTGTTTAGTTATGTTTTCGTGCAATCTGATAATTACATAACAAATTAGCAAACAAATTCCAAAACTACATATAAAGATAATTAAGTACAACTAAACACAACCATATTTTCAAAGCACAACATTTCTTGCATTAATTTCTTAAAGCACAACCTTACATTAATTTCTTACATTTACATTTCATTTCATTTCATGCGCAAATACAAGTTTAACATCACATACGAAATAGGTTAAAGCAACTTAATTTTTCCTGCTAACCGCTCAACATGCAACTTATTCTACATTTTAATAGTTTTCTTCTTTCCTTCTTCCAACACTTACATGGCAAGTGCAAGAGCTTCCACAACATTTTTGTTGGTCCCATCATATTTAATCTCTTCAATTTGTTTTTTCAAATCTTCATCTCATATAAAAAGGTTGCATGTATTAAGAGTCCACAAATTAACAACAAAGACAAACATCAATAATGAGTAAAATTAATTATTAAAAATGATGCAAATTTTTTTACTAATTATTAATCGACGTTCGTCAAGTCAAACAAACATTGAGGACCAATTCTAAGAGAGCTCTAGTAACATTTAATATATGTCAATGTTTCCATTCAACCACCGAGTTTTGTTCAGGGGTTTCTACATAAGATTTTTTATGTATATGCCTAAAGAAGCATAAAATGAGGGCATAAGAAACTCTGCCCCATTGTCACTCCTTATGCTTTTGATATGTGTAGAAAATTGATTAGAAACATAGTCAATAAAGTTCTGAATATGCATTCGAGTCCCATATTTGGCACTCATTAAAAACACCCAAGTATGTCGAGTAAATTCATCAACAATTTTTAAAAAGTAAGAAAAACCATCCAAAGAAACAGTATTTACAGGCCCCCATAAATCCATATGAACAAGTTGAAAAACATGTGAAGATAAACTATTATAAAAAAGAAGCCTACTTTGTTTATCCATATGACAAGAATCACAAACAAGATTTTTATGGAAAGAAATATAGGGAAAGTAGTTACACATGGTTTGGGAGACATTATAAGAGGGATGGCCTAATCTATAATGCCAAAGGTCAAAAGAATCACATTGAGTAGTATTAACAGAAGCATAAACCCTATCAGAATCTAAAACACTAGTGAAAGGAGATGTATTGAGGATGTAGAGATTATTAATGAGGTCCACATTCCCAATCATCCTCTTGGTACCCATATCCTGAATTTCACATAAATTGTGTGAGAACACCAATTTGCAATTAAGATTTTGAGTTAATTTTGAAATGGATATAAGATTGAAATGAAATTGAGGAATAAACAAAACATCTTTACGGTAAAAAGAAGGATTGAAAGAAATAGTGCCGGAAAAGTGTGCATACAGATTACTCCCATTAGAATTTGTGTTCAGGCATTATTGTAGTTGTCATTGAGGCCTTTGAGAAAACAAATAATGTATTCGTTGTGTTTATAGTCTTTGATGGCAGAGCTTAAAGAACATGTACAACGAGTGGGGCAAGAACATGAAGGGGTAGGTCGTAAAAACTCTAATTCATCCCATAAAATCTTCAAATCAGTATAATAAGTTGATAAAGAACGATCCCTTTGTTTAATCGAGTGCAAATCTTTGAGTAAATCAGAAAAACTAAAGTGATTATCTTCCGTGAAGCGATCTTCAAGATCGGACCAAAGTTCTCGTGCACTGTCGAAGCAAATCGTGCTATGAGCAATATGAGGCGACAAGGTCCTGGTGATCCAAGAAAGGACCATGTTATTACACTGATCCCACAACTACCATTGGTGATGGTTGCAGTAAACTACCATTGATGAAAACGAGTTTGTTTTTAGAAGAGAGAGGGCGTTTCATCGATTTGCTCCAGTTGTAGTAGTTGGTGTCGTTAAGAGGTGGGGCGACAAGAACGGCGCCTAGATTCTTGCCGAGATGAAGATAATAAGGGCTCCGAGGATTTTGGGTTGTATCTTTTTCATCTTTTGTTTCACTGGAAAAATGAATAGTTGAATTCTGATCAGAATCAGATTCTGCCGCCATGGATGAATTGAGAAGAGAAGGGAAGTTTTAGGGTTGAGAGGAAATTAGGAAAGTTTGGATGTGAAAGAAAGGAGAGAAATTAGGAAAATATCAATTGATACTATATCAGAGTAAAGGCAAGAATTAATGAATAACCTCAATATTATTATTATTATTGAAAATTAAATTGTTTATAAAAACAGAATCTGAGTTATATAGATGGTGTAAGTAGACCCATCTAACTAATCGTAAAAACATAAAAGCAATTAAGTCCTAATAAGTTTCTAACAACCTAACAACATTTTGATTAAAGACTAACTTAAATTAAGAGACTAAGTATTATCTAATAGATGGTAAAGCAAAAAAGAAGAATAAAAGTTGTAGATTAATATTCGTTAGTTGTTTTGTGGAGTAATTAGTAACACGGTTATTGTGTCTAATTGCTAGCGACGATAGAAATAGCCTTTTGTCTTTGTTATGCTTTTGTTTGTTCCATTTGATAGCTATTAGTGTTGTTCAACTCATTAAACTTTGTCTTTAAAGTTTATCCCAAATTTCATTTTCATGCTTTTTAATTTGAAAAGACCATTGATCTTTCATATTTTTATTTTAATTAGAGAATATCCTCCATTTTTTTAAAAAAATTAATCTATACCATTATATAATGGCAATGTAGTGTATAAGATTATAGCTAAAAAACCATCATTAATTGGTTGAAAGGTATACTCCCTAATATTATTGGGCCTTGCCAAAGTGTTTTCCTTCCTAATCACACTATTTTGGATTATGAATGTTTTCAGGGTATAAATAGTATGAAGGATAAAAAATGTGTTGTGGGCAGAATTTGGAAGAAACTAAAAGGATACTTCACCAAATAATCTCAAAATAAAAAGTATCCGATATAGATACTTCACCTCATCTAAAAGCTTCATAGTCTATTTCTTTAACAAAGTAAAAGGACATTATCTAATCAACAAAAGGATACGTAAAAAATAAAAATATTTCAAAATAATCTTATATATTTATAAACACGTTACTCCAAAACCGAAAGCCGGTCTTCCCGGTTCGTGAATAAAACGCGACCCAAAAAAAAACCAACTTTTTCTCTATTTGCGCCTACAAATATGAAAATCCATTCCCTTCTTTCCTGCACCTTCCTCTGCCGCCACTCTCTCCTCATTCCATGCTTCCCCCAATTTTCAAACTCAAAATCAAAACAAACAATTTTATTTTTCTTATAAATTCCTCTCTTTTTGGATATTTTTAACGTTGTTAACAGACAAAAAGTTGAACCTGTCTCCATAGAAAAAGACCAAGCAGGCTTGTTCTTTTCTGGACATCATTATTTTGCTGCTGCAATTATCATTAGGTAAAACCAACATTGTTTGGCTTCTTAATGTTTCACCTTTTTTAGGCATTGTAATCTGGGTTGTCCTTTCTTTGATGCATTATTGATATTGATCCTTCAATGGAAATCTGAGTTGTTTTAATCTTTTTTTTTATTAATATTATTGTATAAAAGGTAAAAATATCTTATGTCACCAAAAAAAAAAGAAAATATCTTACGGAAATTTTACAATGTGTGATTATAGAGATATTGAAATTGAATGAAAACCAATTTTGGTTATTCTTTTTTTTCCAACCTCAATTCCGTAGGTTATCGATGTATTGTTTGCTTTCGGTCTTGTATGAGCCACCACGGTTTTGTGCTTTGTAAAAAGACGCCTTGGTGGATTGAGGAGGGTAGGTGTATATAAACTACACTTTCTTATATATATATATATTTATGGGATCATAAAGTTATGTTGAATAAAAACCTTCTACCGGTTGATGAGCTATATAAAAATCTCATTGGATTCTGTTGGCTTTTATTTTTTATTAAAAATTGAAGTTTTCATATATTGATTAATATCTCATAATAATAATAACATCTGTTTATACATTTTTGTTTGGTTAGGATTGGATTCAGGCAAATACTTCTCTATGGTAAGCTTCTATTTCCCTTGGAGGATTAGAATAATTAATAAACATTAGGAATGCAGTTAGATTATGATATTGGATCAAATTGATTTTGATTTGATTTATGAAACCCTTTGTGATCAATAGGGAGAAGCACCAAAACTCATTCCACACGGCCAGCAGAATGAAACTAGTAATGGATCTGAATTAGAAGACGAAACCTTTGAAACAGCTACTACCATTGGCGATAAAACGGTATTGATCATACAATAGTCAATAAACATCAACTTTTCAATATATTACTACCAATGTTGTCAAATAGCTGCTATAGCGGAAATTGAACAAATTGCTATTGCTCTGCAATACACTGTTTAGTACAAAGTGTTGTTAAATAGCCGCTATTGTGGCGTTATAGCACTATAGCATAGCAGAATTTGAACAAACTGCTATTTTCTGCGACTATTGACAACACTGGATACTCAATTTTATATCTAACACCAAAGATGGACCTTCATTTATTTAACAGTATGTCGTTGGTCGAGCTGATGATGAAACTTCATCCATTAATGTTCGAATTTTTGACAAACGTCTTGGAGAATGGTCAGTTGAAGGCTTCTTATTTGATTGCATTTTATTGGCTTAGATTTTTGTTGCTAATATCCATTTTAATTTGTAGGGTTAATCGCACCGTGCTCGGCACCAAACCAATGTCATGTGAAGGCCACTCTGCAGTGTCACTGAAAGACCGAATAGTAATTCTTAAGAAGAATCCTAAGCCAGATGATCATACATGGTTTCTGGAGGTAAGTGGTTCCAAACCTAAGCCCTTAATCTAATCCCAAAGTATAACTGTTAATGCATAGAATCTCCGAAACCATGTCGTTAAATAGCAGCTATACCATATCTGAATTTGAAAATATCACTATTGTTCTGCACGATACACTATTTAGCACAAAATGATGCAATGTGACCAGCAATTGACAACACTGCTCCGATGCAATAGTAGATTTCAAGATTTCAATGTTAAATGGTATTATAGGTTTCAAATTTTTTATTTTCATAACTATGGCAGGTTGACACTCAATATGTAAGGCAACAGCGGAAAATTTTGGGGACTGAGGTTGTTGCATGGAGTAAAGGTGTGATAGGCAATGTTGTAAAACCTGTTGTTATTAGTGGTCCTTCTGGAGTAGGTAAAGGAACATTGATATCAATGCTCATGAAGGAATTCCCGTCGATGTTTGGTTTTTCGGTGAGCCACACAACGCGTGCGCCAAGAGCTATGGAGAAAGATGGAATCCATTATCATTTTACTGAGAAGAGTATTATGGAGGAAGAGATCAAAGATGGAAAGTTTCTTGAGTTTGCTTCTGTGCATGGTAACCTATATGGGACTAGTGTTGAGGCTGTTGAACTGGTATCAGATGCAGGGAAAGTAAGTTCCTCATACTTTTACTGGTAGTCAATTTGGGCAAATAAATCTCTATGAGGGTGCAATCATATCAAACCAATCTTTTGAGCATTGCATTCAGATATTACATTTCACTTTTTCCTATCTAAGATAATGAAATCATTTTTAAATTTTGAATCTTTTTCAGAGGTGCATTCTTGATATTGATGTTCAAGGGGCAAGATCTGTGAGAGCTAGTTCACTTGAAGCCATATTCATCTTTATCTGCCCCCCATCAATGGAAGAGCTCGAGAAGCGTCTTCGTGATAGGTTAGTAATAGCTTCTTAATCATTCCTTTTAACTCTCAAATGACGCTAAACCTTAAATGTCTTTCGCAGAGGTACCGAGACAGAAGAACAAGTCCAAAAACGATTACGAAATGCTCAGGCTGAGATCGAGCAAGGGAAGTCATCAGGCATATTTGATTTCATCTTATACAATGACAAACTTGAGGAGTGCTATGAGAGTCTTAAGGTAACTCTCAACTGCCTTACATCAACTCGTTTTCTTTAATCGGTTAAACATCCTGACATAAAATCTTCACTTGTACAGAAATTATTGGGACTTGATGGTTATGTCACTCCTCCATCCAATTCAGGTAAGAGTTTCCCCTCTTTGATCTTAGTTTCACATGTTTCTTTGGTAACACACCATAATCATGATCACTCTATCACAACCGGGACTTATCCTCGGTTTAAGGGCTTAGTCTCACTTAAAATTTTTCACCCCTCCCCAAATGTTTGTTTTGCGTCGAGTTCCAAATGTTTTTTTAAATCCTTGAAGTTAAATTGGTGTGTTTAATTTTTCAATCCAGCAGAAAGAGAGATCAATCTCCCAATGGATCATCATTCGGTATTGAAAATTGAAGACAAAATCCTCATAAACTGCAACCCTTCAATTGAATCAAACAACATGTAAGCCTTGTGAAACACATTTACTTATTAGCAACCAAGAGTAAAAGATCAAGTATTGACTTTGTGTTTGTTTGAGCAGGATAATGCTAGATTTGTCCTCACTTGAAGGGGGTGCACCTGGACGGACAAGAGGGCTCGATTTTCGACATTCAGCGGAATGCATCAACTTGACATTCAATTAACTTTACTAATTAACTTGGTTTTTTTCTTCTCAAGTTCGGATAATAGGACACTCAATGAGGCGCTAGGTTTATTTCTTTATATTTTTACATGTCTTGTTCTTTAATTCTTATGACGATTGATTTTGACTTGATGCGTATCGACGCAATCATACTTCCCTACACATACAGTGAGAGATAGTTTATCATTTTTGCGGCTATAGTATATTCTATTAACAATGAAAGAAAAATATTGCTGAAGTTTATGTAAATTCACTTAATATTTTGTCTGCATGAAGCTTTTGAGGGTGTTGAAGTCTTCATTTTAGCAATGGTGTTTTTCAATCACTGCGCATTGATATCGTTAAAATAATCATTCAGTTGATCAACAATGTCGTTTTTAGTTGATATCCGAGAATACTCTATTATAAGAATCAATCGCAAGTTTCTGAAACAATGTTGTTGATTCCTCAATTTTGAAATCTTGTGTAAAAATTGCCGGTTGTTAATTTTTTTTTTTGGTTTTTCTTAAATTTTTTAAAAAATGTAGAATGGGTGGTTTAAGTAAATTTTTTCAAAATCATAAAAAAAATTACACAGGTTTAGATACGTTTGGATGACAATGACCGATTATGTTTAAAATATATGAAATAACAAAAATATAATTAAGTCAAACTAATAATTATTATTAAAAAATATTAAAAACCAACAAATAATATATAAATGCAATGTATCATAATCATACTAATAAAAAATAAATAATATGTCATGTTCTTAAGTCTTAACTCAACTGAAAAATTTCGATAAACGTTCTAAATTCGAACTCGAAACTCCGCAACTCCGCAGTTGTGTGAATTTATGGTGGTTTTTACCATCTCTTCTAAAATAATGTCTTAAAGTTTATTTGTGCAGTTAAGTTCGCTTCTATTTAGAAAAGAGTATCCAAAATTCGATACGATCCATGCAATTTTCACAAAAGTAGTTTTAACTATAACTTTTTAGTTGATGTTTTGATGATAACAAAACAAACAAATAAGAATAATTCTTTCCTAATTGTATTTGATAAATGTGCATATTAAATTAGAAGACAAAGAATTATATTAATGACTATTTATTTTACCGTAGCATAAATTATGAATAAATTAGAGATATTATCTTAATGTTTTTAACCCAAAGAATATTATCACCTAATAAACAAATAATTATATTTACTAATAGAGTAAGTCATAATATAACAATAAGAGCATTGCAACAAGCATCTAACAATCTATTGTCCGAGTTAAAGCGTTAAAGACAATGAAAATATAAGTCAATGATTGAACCTCTAAAAACAAAGGAAAAGAACGCTACAATGATTATCTGTCTTTGACTCAACGATCAAAAGCATAAAAGCTCTAAATGAAGCATCTAATAAAGTCAATGTTCTAGTACAAGTTAGATCCTCTTATGAACAAGGAAAGATAATCTACTAAACAAGTTCACAATGACTCTGAAGAATCTGTTAGAGTTTTGATTGACTTTGATAAACGCACCCCCGACGAATCTTTTAATACAAGCTCACTCTGATGACTCTGTGTCCTAAAATTCTGGTAAACCAATTGACTGTCTTGCCAACGTTTTAAGTGAACACTTTGATACAATCAACACTCTGTTAAGAAGTCAACATTCCAACATCCTTTTCTCGTCAAGGATGGACTTATCCCCTAACTAAAGAAGCGCATGACATCTTTTGATAGTGACATCCTCTAAGATCTGTTTTCTAAATTGAAGATAGACTCAATTAATTATGAAGATATATATAGATATGTTTTAAAGGCTAATTTTCCTTAAATGTTGATTCAGGATCTCCAACGGTAACATTATTAGTGGATACATCTCTTAGCATTTAAATAGAAACTGATCAATGTTAAAGTGTAACTGAGAAAATGAAAAAGACAATGTGTTAAAGAAGAATTTATGTAAAAGCCTAGAACACATCAAAAGAAAAGAATGAACGAAAAATCTTCTCAGCAGAGAATTATTAGAATTGATTTAAATCAATCATGTTGTTTGATACATTGAGTTGATATAGTATTTCAAATGTTATATTCTCTGAATGAGTGTTAGAATCTTAGAAATAAACTTTGTGTCAATTTAGACACAAACGAGAAGTAATGTAAATCAGTCCGATAATGGCAACAATTCTTTCATCCACAAAAAGGTACCTGAAGAGGTATAACAATACCCATGAACCTCAACGACAGCCTGTCAAAAAGTTGAGAAGGGTTCTAATGGTGACAGTTTGGAGATGCTAAAGAAGAATACCCAAAGCCTGAAAATGATGAGTAAATAATACTTGTATGCTATTGTTTAAATAGTGGATTAAGTCATCGACTATACTGAGACAAAATATCTTTGTAAGTTTTTCTAATCTAAGTTTTTTATGATTAAATTTTATTTTACTAAACCTATTTTATTATTGTAAGTTGAATGATTTGATAAAGAACATATATTTTAGTTAAGGAACTCAAGTAATTTTTCAGAAATAGCAAAACATAATTCAAATATCTCATTTCTTGTATTTTCCAACACTTTTAGTTTCTTCCACTCATCACAAACATTGGACTGGTACTTTTGTTATTTGACCTTCTATTTAACTTTTGTTTTATATGGAGTTATTATATTTAATGAAAAAACTATTGTGTTTTTTATTACAAAAATGTATATAGCTTTTCTTTTTAGGCAAAAGTATTTATAGCATTTCATATATAATAATGATATTATCAATAAAAATATATGGATTAACTAAAGATGTAGTTACCCTTGTTAAAACATATGAGTGGTCTCACTAGTTTGATTGACAAACTTAACCTAAGAGTTTTTAGAAAAAGAAGAAAAAATATCACGATGATTAAAGATGATAAAGTGTCTGTTTATTTAAGATTTTTTTTTTAAAATAATTTGTATACTATTTTATTTTTTTTATAACATTTTTAAAAAAGAATTTTAAAAGTAAAGTTTTAAATGAAAATTTGATTTAAATAATTTATCTTAAAATATAATTTTAAGTATTTCATCTATTTTCTATAATTTTATTTAAATAATGAAATTGTAAAAAATAATTAAAATGAAAAATTATTTTGAAAAACTCTTCGTAAAAATCATTTTAAAAAAACACCTTTAAAAATAAAGATAATTTTTATCATGTTAAAATCTTTAATAATAAATATCTAAATTATTAAATGTTAAAATTAGTTCGCCACCATATAAAACTATGGATTTATGAATATACATTCGCGACACAGATTTATGAACATATCACCATATATAATAAATACGTCAAATCATACCAGATGGATTCTTTCTCTGTGAGGCAGCACCAGATCCATTTAGTTAAAAAAGAAAGATGGAAAGTCTCGACATTCTTAATACCCAAAGTACTCTGAATTTCTGGCAAACATACATCATCGCACCAGATCCAATTCCTTTTCCATCCGAGGAATCGTTCCAAAAGAAATTCCGTTGAATTTGAATTATCTCTTATAACACAACTTTTGGTGCTTTGAAAAAAGAAAAAAAAATACAAAACTAAATTGATCAAAGTAACTCTTCCACCAATATATAAGTAATGTAGTTCTTTTTTTATTTTCTTTTTTATCAAAAGTATTCACTTATCATCCACAATAACATGAGCGATATTGTTGTCATTCAACGGTTAACACAGTTCTAAGTGAAATGTTTTAAAGAATTCGTCCAGTAACTTGTAATTGGACTTAAAAAGCTATGAAAATATTGAAAATAACAATCACATTAAATTGTTGGGATTAAATTTCATCAAATACTTTCTCAAATATTCTACGACCAATTTTACATATCCATGTTAACATCAATATCATCACCATCACTGTTCAAATGTTATTAACTCCTTAACATGATGAAAGATCAACTGTCTTGCTTTGATATTGACTCCTCGAAAGTCTAATAAAGCACATATCATTAATCACTAACAGTTTGAGATTATTAAATCTAAATATATTCCTAGCATTCAGATTCAATAGATGTTTATCCTAAATCGATATCTAAAGAGTATTTTTCAATAAAACTTCAAATTATGACTTATCAAGTCATAACAAACATTAAGAACGAGGATAAACATTGAGATTAATATATATATATATATATATATATATATATATATATATATATATATATATATATATATATATATATAATCCGAAGAAATAGAAGTTTAACTACTCATTGTCACGACAGTTTTGCAAAATTAATATGAAAAGAGTAGAATTTAGCTTCAAATAATGAATTCCAATCCTATTTGGGGCTTTGTCTTTGGTTCAATTCCTCTCTGTTTCAGAATGAATGATTACTCCGCTGAAATTGATTGCAACTTTGCTTTAAACACGATGACAAATTCAAATTATGAATGTATAAAAAAATATGGAAGAATTAAAATAAATAAAGAAAAGGTAGATTTGGGGAAAGAGATGGAGAAGAAAGGCGTCACAATCAAGATGATTGACAAGTCAAGAGTAATTGCCACAATGGTAAGAAAATCATTGATAAAATTCAAACAAGTTTCAATTTAAGAATTCAAAGAGGAGAAAATCTCTCTTACAATTCTCAAAGAGAAATATTTTTTTATTTAATCCCATCTCCATTTTCTACATACGTGGAACACATAAATATAAGTCATTGTTTGTTAGAAGAAAAGAAAAGCCACAATAAACTAACATTAATCCTAGTACTACATTAACTTTCTTAAAAATTGTCTTGTCTAGTCTTAATAGTTACAAAACAATCAAAGGAAAGCCAAAAGACTTTTTTTTTCAGCAACCCCTTTTTGTTTGTGCTTATTTATTTTATTTAGCTATTATTCTAATGAATCCCATAAAACAATAAAAACACCACAAATTTGTGGTCAACTTCAAACCCATTTTTTACTATGATTGAAGTTGAATTTGGTCTTGAGTATAAAAGATAAATTATAGATAATTATCTGAGCTTTTCAAAGAATCAAAGATCACTTCAATTAGATATCTAGAGCTCCACATATAGGCAAAACAAGTCAGACAAGTCATCATATACGAAAATGACATTTTCAACAAATATTAATTTGGTTCTTTTTATTCCATTATTGAATCAATTCTACTTGTAAAGAGATATCATCTTAGGATCTCATCAAATAGCATTTGAGTTAGTGGAATTTCTCTTACATAATTTTTGGATTCGCTAAGAGAGCTTGGATTTATTCAGATTGAAGTAAGGATCAGCTAGCCAAATTGCCTTAAATTGGGTTAGCGAATTTTGACTTGCAAAATTCCTCAACTCCTCGTTGACTCTAATTTGCGTAGCCACTAGAAGATTCTCTAAGCGAATTTATCCCTGAAATCATTCTTTATTCTGAATTGCAATGTAATTCACTAGCTTAAGATTTTGCTATCTAATCTTCCATTACCTATATATTAAGAAAAATTGCAAATATCATACTTCTCATGATTAAGTTACTAAAAATTAATTATATACATAATTTGGGGTTAAAGTCATATGATTTTCATTAACAAACGTGAATAAATGTTTTTAAAATATATGAATTCATTGGTAAATTTGACACTTATCAAATTCTCCCTAATTGAAACTTTGTTTGTCCTCAAACAAAAAGTCCTTTTCTCAAAATCATCAACTTCTCAACGTGACTCAAAAGATATTCATACAATGACAATCAAAGGAAAAACATGAGATCCATGAATGGGAGCATGTTTTGAAACATTTGCAACGCCAAGTTGTGATTTTTACAAACATCCATTCAATTTTTAATCAATGAGGAAACATAATTCTCGCACAAAAGTATTTCACTCTTGAATATCAAGCAAGATGGGTGTTTTCTCTCATTCCATACATTGCAATCACACAAAATCAACTTTGTCTTTATCTCTTTATATGTCACATGATACATAATCAACATGGATCACTAAGGTCTTTTCAAGGATGTAATATGGCTAGGCTCCAAAATAATCATTGGTTTCTGTAAGTAACAAAAGTGCTTAAAAGTTTAAGGGAGCAATTATTTTTCACAAAATTTCAATCATAAAACCAAATCACTCTCACTCTTCAAATAACTACCACATTTCCAACCTTTCTTGGTGAATAATCATATGATTTTCCTCTTATTCTTTTCTTTTCTTTTACCTTTTTGAATTTAAATTAGAACATTTTCTTTCTTTTTCAATCACCCCTTTCATTCCACTTGAGTTCTTTCTTTTCCTTTTTACTCCTTTTATCTCCCCAACTTGAATACAACTATAAATGCTCTCATATCCCAATAGGCATAGGAAATATTCATTGTTTTTCATTTTGGGCTCAAGATTATATTCAAGAAACAAAATAAAAATTTTCATTTTAGGCACAAAGGATCAGTAGCTCACATGTAAGATTTTTGGCCAAGTGATTTACTCTCAATAGACAAAACAAATGCCTTGATCATTTCCATGTATTAAATATACATTGACAAGTAGATAATCAAACAAAATCAATTAGTATGAACAACAATGATGACTGTCAAACTATCTATTCTTTAAGATGCACACAACTCAAAAGGTCTAATGCATTTCCTAATTTCAAACAATTTTCATGATGTATCATCAATTTTTCACTTTGATTAAGCAAAAAGGTTCACAATCATGCTATAATTCAAACATCATAAAAAGAATTCTCAATCATGTTTCCATTGCCATTGTTTAACAAACAACAACTCATTACCAACTAGTTCCAAAACAAGTGCCTGGAAAACTTTTTACAATCCAAAAAGGCTCAAGGCCATAATCATATCCAAAAAGTATTCAAAGTAAATAACTGAATTTAAACAAATAAGTAAAAGAACAACTAAATTGCTGAAAGTAAATGAAGTTGTATAGTTCAAACGTAATTGGGGAGCTTTCAGCCATTCTTCATAAGTTTCTTCCTCATCTTCTTCTTCCTCTCTTTCTTCTTCTCCATCATTCTCCTCTTCATCATTTACTTCCAACACTCGTTCAATGAAGTTGTGCACTGCCCTCATACCTACTATGTCATTGCCCTCATACCTACTATGTCATTGCCCTCCTGGTTACCACTAAAATTTTCTCCAAAATATGTCCCACCATCAGTGTGTGTCTCATCCCGCCTGAAAAAGTAGACATGTCCCTAGGAAAATCAAGGAAACTTGTATTTGAAAGAAAGGTAGAATTGAAGAGATGATAATTTGACGAATTCAGAAGAGAGCTTAGCCAATTTTTGTTTTGAAAATTTGATTTTGCCACTGACTTAAATTCACTTAGCCAATTAAGAAAGAGGCCTAGGCGAATTTCAGTTTTAGTGCATCTCCAAGTTTAGTTTTCACAGTTCAAAATTACAACAAATTCACAAGCACTTTTAATTCATTTTGGGGGTTATATTAGATTTTAAGATCTAGTTTTCCATTCTCTTAATAGAAGGTTCCTTTTGTATTTTTTGTACGGTTCTTAACTTAACCAAGGTTTGTTATAACCACAAAAGGTATATTTATGTTAAAAACCATACCAAAATCATATAAGAAATGCCCCTAGGTTCTTTCCTAATGGAATTGCAAGCTAAGAAAATTTCGCTTATCCAATTTATTCGCTCTAAGCGAATTCAAAACAGGGATTTACCCAAATTTTTTATGCACAATTCATTTAGCCAATTTAAAATTCACTCAGTGAATTGGTTGTAGGGATTCACCAAGATGTTTTTTGAAAAATTCATTTAGCCAATTTAAAATTCGCTCAATAAATTTGTTATTTGGAGTCACCAAGATTTTTCTACAAAATTGCTTAACCAATTTGAAATTTGATAGGCGAATTGGACACAGTGAGTCCCCTAATTTTTTTCCCTTCAAAATTCGCTTAGCCAAATGAAAATTAGCTTAGTGAATTTATCAGCATTTCAAAATTGGCTTAGCTTACGTCACTAAGGTACTCCTTTTAGTTTTAAAAAGATTTCTAAGTTAAAGGAAACCTTTTCAAAACAATACTGACTAAATCACTTTTATCACTTATCTCATCACAACCACCATAACATAACAAAACATTACACAATAAAATCAAATGAATCACAAACAACACACAATCACAAATAACGAAAGCAAAATAAATACTATAAAATCAAATAAAAAAATGAAAGGGATAGAACATTGGTTTGCCTCCTATTAAATGCTCCTTTAACATCACTAGCTTGATGCGTTGTGTGACCTCAAGGATTTCCCAGTTGAATCACTGTGGCGAGCCTTTCAACTTCACCACCTAAATAAGGTTTGTGCCTTTGCCAATTAACTATCTAGCTCCTTTTGGTTTTTGAGTCTTCTAAATCAACTGCATCACAATGTTTAACCTATTTCACAATAAATGGTGTGAACCACTTAGATTTCAATTTTCCAAGGGATAACCTCAACATATAATTGAACAACAATATTTGTTGGCCCAATATGAACTCTCATTTCAAGATTTTTCTTTATCATGATAAAACTTCACCTTTTGCTTGTATTTTTTAGAAGACTCATAAGCATGCAACCTTATCTCTTTTAGTTCATGAAGTTGCATTTTCTTCTTTTCTACGACTACCTTTGGATAAAAATTCAAGAATTTCAAAGCCTAGAAAGCTTTATGTTCCAATTCAACCGGAAGCGGGATAAACCAATTGCAGCTTTGTAAGTTGTCTTATATGCCCAACAAAATCAATTCCCCATCAATCAAACACTTGAAGGTGCAAACACGAGAAGGGGGGTTGAATTTTGTTTGTAATACTTGAATGCTTTTTCTGTTTTTGATTATTATGTAAAATCTGATATATAAGCAAGCAGAATTAGCAGCGGATAAAGTAAAATAATCTACACAAAGATTTATCCTGGTTCACCATTAACTAAGCTACATCCAGTCCCTTCACCTTGAAGGATTTTTCCACTAATTCAAAACCTCAGAATTACAACAGCACTACTGACCCTCCAAGTCAGTATTCCCAAACAGTCTAACAATCCTAGACTTTTGAGGAACACAGCACCTTGACTTCACTAGTCAAGTCTTCTCCTACCAATCTGACAACCCCAGATTGCATAAGGGATTTCAACACCTTGAATCTAATTGCTAAGTCACATGCTACTTCTTCTGACTCTTCAGATTGTAGACTCTACTTCAACAATATAGATCTAACACAAGGGAACGAAAAACAAGAGTACTTGCTTCTGGAAAGTTGATACTCACAATTAACCTCACTGAAAACTCGAGTGTCTGCCTCTGGAAGTTTATGACTCTTTTACTGAATTTCGATTACAAAGTCTTCTGCCTTGAGCCTCCTTTTATAGATGAAAATTAGGGTTTCTTCCATGATCAAATTCGAGTTGTATCTGTCCAGATTCTTTTGCAAAAATAACTTGGCCAATCGGGTTTGAGCTTTATGCTTGATCCGAACCTTTTTGCTTCAGATTTGTTCTGAAAATAACTTTGGCCAATCCAGTTCTTGTTTAATTCTGGACCGTATCTTTCTTCCCTCCAATTGCTTTTAAATTCCCTCCCAGACTTCAATTTATTTCTGTATCAAATCCCCTTAATACTTTGATCAAATTTCTATCAAAATTTAATCAAGTCTTTTTCGAATTTTAATCAAGTCTTCACTGATTTTCATCATGATTAAAATCTGGACCGTATGATCCTCTGATCTCGACCAACTCTGGACTATGTAATCTGATATGTGCCAATTCTGTGATCATGTGATCTCGGCCAACACTGGATCATGATACTTTAATATGGACCATTGATCTTTTAATCTGAACATTTACCCTCTAATATGGACCAAGTCTGGACTGAGTCTCGATTGAATCTGAATTAAATCTGGACTTATATTTTAATCTGGACCATTGATCTTTTAATTTAGACATTTATCCTCTGATCTGGATCAAGTCTGGATTAAATCTGGATCAAGTCTGAACTAAGTCTGGATTAAATATAGACTAAGTCTTATGTTCTAGACAATCAAATCTTCTGATCTGAATTGAGTTTTATATTCTGGACCATGCTATCTTCTGGTCTGGACCAAGTCTGGATTAAGTCTGGATTAAATCTTATATTCACGACAAAGCTATCTTCTGGTCATGATTAAGTCTGGACCAAGTTAGACTTATGTTTCCTTTTGGTCTGGACCAAGTCTCCCTCTGACAAGCTTCCATCTGGTCTGTACCAGGTCTCCTTCTGGACTCTACTTCCTTCTGATCTTGACCAAGAAAGATATCCTCTAATGATGTTATTTGTCCTTTGATGTTTTGCCTTTGATGACATCCTCTGATATCTTCTGGAGGTGTATCCTCTGGTGTCATTCTCTGATTTTATCCTCTGGTGTCCTCATCTTCTACTTCTGATTTTATCTTCTGCCTCTGGTGACGTCATCTTCTGTTAGCATTTTTCATTATTATTCTAAGTCAAAAATAAGATTACATAAAAGTACTTTTGTAAACATCAAAATTCTAAGTATAGAACCAACTTGGTTCCAACAATCTCCCCTTTTTTGATGATGACAGAACCTTGTATTTTTTATAATTTATTTTGTTAGGCTCCCCTAAGTCTAATGCCCCATATTTTTTCTCTCCTTTTTAACTCCTTCTTTTGTCACTCTTTCTTTTCTTCTTATCACTTCTCCTTTTCAACTCCTTCTTTATTTCACTCTTTCTTTTCTCCTCTCCTTTTCAACTCCTTCTTTATTTCACTCTTTCTTTTTCACTCTCCTTGTTACCTCTCATTTTCAAATCCTTCTTTATTTCACTCTTCTTTTCTCCTCTCCTTTTCAACTTTTTCTCCTTTTCTCTCTTAGTTTCTCTCCCCCTTTTTCGCATCGGCCAAAAAGAGGTTTTTTTTGGAGTACAAAAAAAATACATAACAGAAAATAAAAGACAAAAAATAAAAATTTAAAAAATACTCCTCTAAAAAGACTAGTAGATCTAGTCAGATATGGAGATTATGTTGAGATGCTTCTTGATGAACTCAAATCGATCTTCAGGCAATGGTTTGGTGAAGATATCAGCTCATTGATGATCTGTGTCTACAAACTGGATGCTTATTGTTCCCTTTTGAACATGGTCTCTGATAAAGTGATGCTTGATTTCAATGTGCTTGGCTCTAGAGTGTAGGATAGGGTTCTTGGTTAGGTTTATTGCTGAAGTATTGTCACAGAACAAAGGGATGTTGGTTTCAAAGATGTTGTAGTCTTCCAACGAATGTTTCATCCAGATTAATTGTGAATTGCATCCGGCTGCTGATATGTATTCAACTTCTGCTGTTGACATGGAAATGGTGCTTTGTCTCTTGCTTGACCAAGAAATCAGATTATCACCTAGAAACGTACAATTGCCACTTATGTTTTTTCTCTCTAATTTGTCTCCAGCATAATTAGAATCACAAAAACCACTTAGTTTGTAAGGTGGGATTTTTTTGTAGAGCAAGGTAAGATGTGTGGTTCCTTTAAGGTATCTAAGGATTCTTTGATAGCAGTTAAGGGGGATTCCCTAGGGTCAGCTTGAAAACGAGCACAGACACAAACACTAAGAAAAATGTCAGGTCTAGAAGTAGTTAGGTAAAAAAGGGATCCAATCATACCTATGTATGTTTTCTGGTCTACCTTTTGGCCGGATTCATCTTTTTCAAGTCAGCAGGTGGGGTGCATGGGGGTGGCCATAGGCTTACCATCACTCATCTTGAACTTTTTGAGAAGTTCTTTAGTGTACTTAGATTGGTGAATGAGTATACCTGTTTTGCCTTGTTGAATCTGAATTCCTAGGAAGAACTTAAGTTCTCCCATCATGCTCATCTGAAACTCTTGCTGCATCAAATCAGAAAACTCTTGGCAGAGAGTGCCATTAGTGGATCCAAAGATAATATCATCAACATAAACTTGAATGATCAGAATATCATCTTTAATGGATTTTCTAAACAAAGTGTTATCTATTTGGCCTCTATCAAACTAATTTTTAAGTAAGAAATTGCTAAGTCTGTCATACCATGCCCTAGGTGCTTGTTTTAAACCATATAAATATTTTTTAAGTTTAAAAACATGGTTTGGAAAATCAGAACTTTCAAAACCTGGGAGCTATTTGACATAGACTTCCTCACTTATATAACCATTTAAGAAAACACTTTTGACATCCATTTGATACAAAGTAAGATCATCATTTGCAGCAAAAGAGAGTAGGATACGAATTGCTTCTAACGTGGCCACTGGAGCAAAAGTCTTAGTGTAATCAATGCCTTCTTGCTGACTGTATCCTTGTGCCACAAGCCTAGCTTTATTCATGACTACTTCACCTTTTTCATTGAGTTTGTTCTTGAACACCCACTTGGTTCCAATTATATTTTTGTGTGGTCTGGACACCAGATCCCAAACATCATTCCTTTCAAACTCATTCAGCACTTCTTGCATTGCAAGAATCCATCCTTCTTTTGCCAATGCTTCATCAACAGTAGTTGGTTCAATGGTAGAAAGTAAACCAAACAGACTTGTTTCTTTAAGTGATGATCTGGTTTTCAATGGTTCAGCTGCGCTTCCAATAATCAGTGTTTCTGGATGTGAAGACTTGTACTTCCACCCATTCTTTCCTTCTGACTTGTCTTTAGGTTAAGCATTATCTTCGAATTTGCTTTCATCCTTTTCTTTCTCTAGTTCTGTTGTTTGATCTGCTCCTGCTTCCTGTGCTTCTGGTAAACCTGCAATTCCTCATCTTGTTTTGACTTTTCAGAGTCAAGCTGTTTGTCATCAAACTTAATGTGATGTGTATGGACTCATCCACAGTGTTAGTTTCTTTATTAAACACTCTATAAGCTTTTGATCTCTCAGAGTAACCAATGAAGGTACACTTTTGAGATCTGGAATCAAATTTTGCAAGATTATCCTTAGTGTTTAACATATAACAAATGCAGCCAAACTGTTTGAAATAGGAAATATTAGGTTTCTTACCTTTCCACAGTTCATATGGAGTTTTGTTTAGAATAGACCTGATGTAAACTTTGTTCTGGATGTAGCATGCAGTGTTGACAGCTTCTGCCCATAGGTAGGTAGCAACACTCATGTCATTCAGCATGGTTCTGGCCATCTCCTGCAGTGACCTGTTCTTCCTTTCAACAACTCCATTATGTTGAGGTGTTCTGGGGGATGAGAAGTTGTGAGAGATACCATTCTCATCACAAAATTCTTCAAAGTACCTGTTCTCAAACTCACCTTCATGATCACTTCTAATAGTTATGATTTTAAAACCTTTTTCATTCATAACTTACTTGCACAAAGAAATAATTACCTTATGGGATTCATCTTTTTTCTCATAAACTTTACCCAAGTCCACCTTGAGTAATCATCAACTATGACAAAACCATACTTCTTACCACTAAGGGATGCAGTTTGAACAGGACCAAACAGATCTAAATGAAGCAGTTCAAGAGGTTGTGAAGTAGAAATACAATTTTTAGGTTTAAAAGAGCTTTTGGTATGTTTACCTTTTTGACATGCTTCAAACAGAATCTCAGATTTGGTACTTAGTTTTGGGAGACCTCTCACTAGCTGAATTTTACTTAACTAAGAAATCAGCCTAGGGTTTGCATGGCCTAACCTTTTATGCCAAATCAGATTTTCCTCCCTAACAGATAAAAGACACTTAACTTTTTGCTTAACTAGACTAAACAGATCTATCTTATGGACATTATTCTGCCTAACACCAGTGAACAAAACAGATCCAACATTCCAGCAGGTCGTTGATGTTCCACTTTCGCTTTCTGACAAGTTAAACAAGCCAATACGTACTCCGCTACATTCCTCTTCATTCTTGGCCATCAGTAATTCTGTCTTAAGTCCTGGTACATCTTGGTCGCTCCAGGATGAATACTCAATTTGCTCTTATGAGCCTCTTCCAAAATCGTTCTTCTCATATCCGCAACTTCCGGTACACAAACTCTTCCATTACATCTCAGAATATTATCTGGTCCGACCCTGAACTCAGTTGTCTTTCCTTGCACTATCAGGTTCCTCTT
The DNA here is from genome assembly GCA_037974295.1 of Cicer cuneatum. Taxonomy (NCBI): domain Eukaryota; kingdom Viridiplantae; phylum Streptophyta; class Magnoliopsida; order Fabales; family Fabaceae; genus Cicer; species Cicer cuneatum. Next base: position 46,960,052 of record JBBPBO010000001.1, read on the forward strand.
TTCTTGGATTACTGCGTCATCTTGCAAGTTTGCAATCTCCTCAAGCAAACCACTCGAAATTGTTATCATTCCACACTTTAAAATTCCTTGTGCAAACTCTACGTCCAAGTGTAGATCTCCAAATGCTTCCCATAACTCTTGTTGTCTGGCCATTATCATTGAAGATACTGATACACTTTTCCTACTCAACGCATCAGCCACCACATTGGCTTTCCCAGGGTGGTACTGCAATGAAAAGTCAAAATCCTTGAGAGTCTCCATCCATCTCCTGTGACGCATGTTCAATTCTTTCTGATCGAACAGATACTTTAAATTTTTATGGTCACTGAATACCGTGAACGTGCATCCATATAAGTAGTGCCTCCAGACCTTTAATGTAAACACTACTGCAGCAAGCTCTAAATCATGAGTAGGATAGTTTCGTTCGTGTGTTTTCAACTGCCTTGAGGCGTATGCTACATCTTTCTTGTGCTGCATCAAAACACATCCCAAACCTTGGTGAGATGCATCACAGTAAACTTCATATAGTTCCTCTAGCTGTGGCAAGACCAATGCTGGTGAGGTTGTCAACTTTTCCTTAAGCAACTGAAAACTTTCCTCACACTTCTCTGTCCATGCAAACGGCTGATTCTTTCTGGTGAGTTGTGTCAAAGGAGCTACAATCTTAGCAAATCCTTCAATAAATCTCATGTAGTATCCTGCCAGTCCAACAAAACTACATATATCTGTGATGGTCTGAGGCTGCTCCCCAGGCAAGAATTGTTTCAATCTTTGCCGGATCCACAACGATTCCTTCTTTCGTTATTACATGTCCCAAGAAATTCACTTTCTCTAGCAAAAATTCGCATTTCGACAAATTGGCATACAATTGCTTCTCGCGTAAGACTTCAAGAACTTGGCGTAGGTGCTCTCCATGTTCTTCTTCATCCCTTGAATAAATCAATATATCATCTATGAATACCACAACAAATTTATCCAGGAATGGGCTAAAGATTCTATTCATATAATCCATAAAAATCGCTGGTGCGTTCGTAACTCCAAATGGCATCACGAGATATTCATAATGTCCGTAACGAGTTCTGAAAGCAGTCTTTTGAATATCTCATTTTCTTACCCGAATCTGATGGTATCCTGACTTCAAATCGATCTTTGAAAACAATGCGGCTCCTCTCAATTGGTCCATCAAATCATCGATGTGTGGTAAAGGATAACCATTCTTAATAGTTACCTTGTTAAGTTGCCTATAATCCACACATAAGCGCGAACTTCCATCCTTCTTCTTAACCAACAACACCGGAGCTCCCCATGGCGACACACTTGGTCTGATAAATCCTTTCTCCAACAAACTTTCTACCCTTAAGCTCGCTTAATTCCAATGGCGACATCCGATACGGCGCAATTGAAATAGGTCCAGTTCTTGGCTGTAAATCAATGAAGAACTCCACCTCTCTTACTGGGGGTAATCCTTGAATTTCTGTTGGAAATAAGTCCGTATACTCTTTGACTAACACCACATCTTCAATGCTCACATCTCACATCCATCTTGGTCTCCACGTTAGCCAATGATAAAAATTCTTGAGTTCCTTCTCTCAGTGACACTACGAGCTTGTTAGCAGCCAAATACTGAACGACTCCAGGTTTGGGAAAAAGAACTAATTTGCGGGCACAATCCAAGACTATGTAATTATACGACATCAAATCCATGCCGAGAATGATCTCAAGTGATTGTAGGGGTAGACAGATTAAATTAACCAAGAAATCTCTATTTTGAATCGTTACAAAACAACGTAAACATGCAGAATTTATGGTCAAAGTCTTAGCAGGTGTGAAAACAACCCAATCAAAAGGTAAAGCAGACATAGATAGCTTCAAATGATTCACACATTCCATAACAATGAAAGAATGGGTTGCCCCCGAATCAATAAGTGCAGTTAGTGTGTTACCTGCAATCTCGCAAGATTAAATTAGGAGTCTGACCCCCGGCTTCAGCGCCCATGTGATAAAAGTGTCCCCTAGCAATAGGACGAGTAGCCCTAGTTGCGTTCGCTGTTGGTTATATGGCTTAGCAACTTGCTTCCCTTTATTATTCTGATAATTCATCCAGCTGGGCCCTCCTAAATTAAAGTTCCCTCCTCGGTTGGCCCTCCTATTCTTCATGTCCTCAACTTCTCTACACTTCTCCACTAAGACTTGGAAACGTTGAATTCATAATGGTAAGGCCGAGTCTTGAATCTCATACTTCAGTCCATTTTGGAAACGATGGCACATAAACTGTTCATCAACTTCTTCCCGAAAAAATATGAAATGCCTTGACAAGGATTCAAACTTAGCTGCATATTCACCCACCGTCATATTTCCTTGGTGTAATTTCAGGAAATCATCACCCAACTTAGTTCTAGTACTCATTAGAAAGTATTTGTCCAAAAACTTCTTTTTGAACGACTCCCAGTTCACCTCCTCATGAGCAGATCCCATCAGTAGCCTTGTACTCCTCCGCCAATACTCTGCATCCCCTAGCAGTAGATATGTAGCACAGTTGACCTTTACCGCTGCCTGACAATTAATCATCTCAAAAATCTTCTCCATTTCGTGAATCCATTGGTCCTATCTTTCTGGACCCTCATTGCCCTTGAACTTTGGAGGATTATGACGACGAAAATCCTCTAGTCCTCTTGATTCAGTAGCACGAATCTCTCTTTCTCTTTTCTCTAGACCACGTTGAGTCTTCGCAGCCGTCTGTGCAGCAACAGACGCAACCATGTTATTCATCGCTTCAGCCATCCTATCCTCCCGGCTGACGTTGGCTCTTGCAGTGACGTCTCTCCTTGGAGGCATTGTTTCCTACAAAACCATCATCAAGTAGAAATCTCACACCACTTAGAATAATCCCAAAATGTAACTTAACAACATCATCACTTCAGCACACCACAACTTATATAAGACTTGACACTCTAATTCTTGCTCATATGCATGATCAGATAACGACTCAAAACCAATAATCTAACCAGAGCTTTAACCCAAAACTCTAACCAAATGCTATGATACCATATTTGTAACACCTCGAGTTTAAAACACAGCGAGAGTGTATTTTTTTTTAAAACCGAAATAAATAAATAAAAGAATCTTCGAAATTAATTCAAAAGAATTAAAAGAAAATAAGATTAAATTATTTCATAAAATAATATATCGTAATTCAATTGATGAACGTAATTAAATAATTACATCATAAATATAACTAAGTAATTAAACTTTGGAAATTAATACTTTCAATATAATAAAAGTTACTACATTCCAAAAGTCGGCGTCAAATCATCTCAAAAAAATTTGGTCTGCGGCCCACTAAACAGTATTAGAGTGCGGAAAAGATCAGCGGAAAGGTTATACAATAATTTCCAAAATAAATAATTACATCCACCGAAATCAAGACCCTATACTACAAGTCTAAACTGATCATGCACTAAAGCTACAGTAGCAAGGATTCCCTCCGCATCCCATGCAAGTCTCGTCTGACTCCGCAGCTCGCCTCGATGTAACGTCCTCCTCCTAATCATACAAGGAAGGATCAGTCTCCTCTGAAGTCAGATCAATACACAATCTGGGTCGCTTCAGCGGTGCCGAAATCTCAAAACAATCATCACATGTCCTAGATGGACCTGGAATATCATCTGCTGCTAGTGTTGGTCCCTTATTCTTCTCTCCCGCCTCTGGTTCACGCACAGCCTGTCCAGTCATTGGGTTAGGAGTCACCACACCTACCGTGGCCTCCGTCTCAACCCCTCCAGTCGGCTTCTTCGCGTCCTCAAAAACTCCGTACGCCTCCAATACCAATTTGGAAGGTACCGGAAAATCAATTCTCGCATGAGTGTGCTCTACGTAATCCACTACCCCGTCGGTCCTGCAAGTCCTCGCCAACCTCTCCGTATAAGTCGCCCTGCTTGAGACGGGGTTGTATACCCAAGTAGTAGGCAAATAACGATCAAGGAAATCTAGTGACGTTTCCGTCGTCTGGGTACCCACCGGTTGTACGGGTTTGGGGGGCATCTGAGGGCAAAGCCCAATTTTCCACAATAATAGTAAAGGGTCACCGACCGAAATTAACAAATACCACATAGCATTTATGTCACCAATAACAAGTATATTCATGGCATATTATATAACAACGATGATAAATAAGGATGCTAATTTTCAAAAATATATGACATTTGTATCTTTGCAAAACAGCAACCAAATTAATATAAAAATCATGTTGTACGTACAAATATCAATTCTACAATCACAACAATTCATTAGAAATTCAGATCTCATAAGGTACTTACACACATCAATTCCCCCTCATCAACTCAGATTAAAATGTGACTCACAGTCAACCCTCTCAATGCAATATGTATATGCCAATGTACCCAACTTCTTGGAATTTCCAAAGTGCAATCTCTCACGGACCAGCATGATTTCACAAATGGAATGGACCGTCTAATACACGCGGAACGATAACATAGCCCGGATAGAATAGACCTTCTAATACACGCGGAACTACTCTGAACCCGGATAGAGTAGACCGTCTAATACACGCGGAACTACTCTATAACCCATCAGGGTCACTACAATTTCGTGTCTTAGCCTCTCACAGGCCAAATATACAGAAGTTAAATCCTCGCACGGATAGAATGGACGGTCTAATACATGCGGAACCACTCCGTAGCCCGAGTAGAATAGACCGTCTAATACACGCGGAACTATTCTGACCCCGGATAGAACAGACCGTCCAATACACACAGAACTATTCTATAACCCATGGTTACCACTTAACTTTGCGGCCCATCACGGTCACCGCATCAACTCTGTGGCCCATCGCGGTCACCACCTGACTATGCAATGCATGGACACGCAATGTTTTCTCTTCACTGAAAACAGTATGTAAATACTAGCTAAAAATCCAGCCACTCCATCACCACCTCAACCATCTCAAACCATATCAATAATTCCATTATCACCACATAAACAAATAAATTCAAGAATCTCATCATCACCACCTTAAACCATATCAAAAATTCCATTTTAATTCATCACAAGCCTTTCCAATGTTTCCCCAACTCTTAAAGTTCATAAACAAATGCTTAAAACTGGAATTTTTGAAAAACCCACTCTGTATTCGAATACAGCTTCCTTGTATTCGAATACAGAAGCTAAAACAGTGCAAAATCAACACTTTGTATTCGAATACAGCCTCCTTGTATTCGAATACAGAAGCTAAAACAGTGCAAAAATCAGCATTTTTCACCACATCAATAAAGAATTCAAGAACCTCATCATCATCATCTCAAATCATCTCAAAAACTCCATTTTAATTCATCACAAACCTTCACAATGTTCCCCAACTTTTAAAGTTCATAACCCAATGTTTAAAACTGGAATTTCTGGAAATAAACCAATCTGTATTCGAATACAACTTCCTTGTATTCGAATACATAAGCTAAAAACAGTGAAAAATCAGCATTCTGTATTCGAATACGAGACTGTCGTAGTCGAATATAGATGCGAATACAGTGGCAAAAATTACAGTTCTGTATTCGAATACGACAGGATTGAAGCAGAATACAGAGGATATGTCAGAAGCAAAAATCCGTTATCTGTATTCGAATACAGAGGCTCGTATTCGAATACAAGTTCAAATATTTGAATAAAACAGAAGCTTTGTAGGCATGTATTCGAATACACCAATGCCGTATTCGAATATGTAAGACCCTTAATTTTTAATTAAAATTATGGAATTAATTTTAATTGTATTTTTGGGGATATTTGTAAAATATTTAATATATGTATGTTTGAGTGAATATATATATATATAAATATTTATTTTGGAGGATGAATAAAAATTATTGGATGAAGATTAAATTAATTTAATTACGAGTAATTAAATTAATCGGGCAGTTAATTGAGGATTAGTGGCTAATTGCAAGCAATTAAGTGCTGAAGGGTCCAGCATTATTTTAACATTATTTTTGGGTGAGGTGGCACCACAAAAGCCTATAAATAGGAGTGAGAAGGATGGTGAAATCAGAACACTATCCCTCCTTCCTCGCTGCCCATACTGCATGTAACAGTACCCCATTTTCCCTCCCATTCTGTTTGCTGTTTCTGCCTTCCCCATTTTCAGTCACGATTTCAAAGTGAAAAAGAGGGAGTTCCTCAAAAACACCATTACTTGAAAATCCCAGCATCAAACCAGAAAACCCCCAGTATTAAAGTTAATCCCCACATCATTGCGGAGCTAGAGAACTCAGTTTTGTAGCAGCAAATGCAGGTGGGAGTTTTCGCCGTTTTTGACGCATACACTTTAGCAGAAGCAGAGCACGCAACAAGGGTAAGGGCACCTTCCACTTTCTAGTTGCATTAGGGCTATAAGTGCATAACTTTCATGGCATTACTAGTGTTTTCATTACTGTTTTGAAACTGGTTTGCTTGATGCTTGAAAGAAATGAAAAATGCATTTTTGACGTTTTAAAAGTTCTGTGATGATTGCTGTTGGGCTGAATGCACTAAAAAGTTGTGTTGTTTATATGGGAAAGTGGAAAAATGTCTTTTATGTTATTTTAAACATGATTAAAATGCAAGTTCATAAAACTGTTTTGAAACTGGTTTTAAAATGCAAAAATGCATTCTGTTGGTGTTTTGCTGCTCTGAAATGCTTGCATGTTATTCTGATGTGTTGTGAAAGCTCAAATGCTTGCATGTTATTCTGATGTGTTGTGAAAGCTGAAATGCTAGCATGTTACTTTGATATTGAGAAAGCTGAAATGCTGTATGATGTTCTGATGGTTTGAAAGTCTGGATGATTTGTTGTTGATGACTCTGATTCTGTTTCTGTTTGACTGATTCTGATGATGTTAATGATTTAAAAAGAAAAGGGATTTTAAATGAGGAAAGTATTGTCTAGAAGAAAAAGTGTTGAATCTGTTTTAATGTTTGGTTGTTTGTTTTTAAAAAGAAAACAGTTTGAAAAGGGTTGAAATCTCAGGAAAATTTCACTGGTTTTCGAAGATGTCTTCGACTACAACCTGTCAAGTTTCTGTTTTACTTAAGTTTTCAAACTTGTATTCGAATACGAGCCCCTGTATTCGAATACAGAGGAAGGATTTTTGCTTCTGACTTAGCATCTGTATTCGACTACGACCATGTCGTATTCGAATACAGAAGCGGGATTTTAACACTGTATTCGCATCTGTATTCGACTACAGGCATGTTGTATTCGAATACAGAATGCAGATTTTCACTAGTTTCAGCTTCTGTATTCGAATACAATGGGTCTGTATTCGAATATAGATTCGTGTTTTTCCAGAAGCTCAGTTTTTAGCTTTTGTATTCGAATACAGATTCATGTTTTCCAGAAAATCAAGTTTTAAACACTGTCATATGCATTTTAAAGTATTGAGAAACCTTGGGAAGGGTTAAAGTGATTTTAAATGGAGTTCTTGAAATATTTTGAAGAGGAGAGGATGGTGTCTGAAAACCTTTAATGATCTGGGAGAAAATGTTGAATTTTTCAAGGTTTTGTCTTCTGTATTCGACTACAGGCATGCTGTATTCGAATACATAATGTTAAAATTGCAGTTTGATGCTTCTGTATTCGAATACAAGGGGTCTGTATTCGAATACAGATTCGAGTTTCTAGAATTTCCAAGTTTTTAAGAGTGTTTTGTAAACCCTGAGTGTTTGGGGAATGTTGGGATTGTTGTGGTGAATTAAAATGGAACTGTTAGTGATATTTTGAAGGGGTGGTGATGAAGTTTTAATGTCTTTACTGATGTAATGAAAGATGTTGTTTTGTGCACTGAGACTACCTATCTATTCGAATACTAGAGGGCTGTATTCGAATACAAAGTGTGATTCTGCATTGTTTTTAGCTTCTGTATTCGAATACAGAGAAGCTGTATTCGAATACAGATTCGTAAAATTCCAGAAATCCCAGTTTTAAACACTAATTGAATTTTAAGAGTCTGGGAAAACATTCCAAGGTGTTAATGATTACTTGACTGTTTAATCATGATTGTGATGATGATAATTCTGACTGTGCTGAGATATTTTAAACATGATGAAAAGCATTAATTTTCTGATTTGCATACTGTTTCTAGAGAAGTGAAACACTGCATATTCATGCATTGCATAGTCAAGTGGTACCTGCGATGGGCCACAGAGTAATGCGCAAACGTGCTGATCTGTTGAGCGATTGCACGAGTGCTGATCTGTTGAGCGATTGCACGAGTGCTGGACTGTTGAGCGTCTGCACTAGGTACTGATCTGTTGAGCGATTGTACCTGGGTATATCAGTGCTGGTCTGTTGAGCGACTGCACTGGTACTGGACTGTTGAGCGTTTGTACCCTGAAATGCGCAACCACGTGCTGATCTGTTGAGCGATTGCACGAGTGCTGGACTGTTGAGCGTCTGCACTAGGTACTGATCTGTTGAGCGATTGTACCTTGGTATATAAGGCTGGTCTGTTGAGCGACTGCACTGGTACTGGACTGTTGAGCATTTGTACCCTGAAATGCGCAGCCACGTGCTGATCTATTGAGCGATTGCACGAGTGCTGGTCTATTGAGCGACTGCACTAGGTACTGATCTGTTGAGCGATTGTACCTTGGTTTATGTCAAACGTGTTGGTCTGTTGAGCGACTGCACGAGTGCTGGACTGTTGAGCGTCTGCGCTGGTGCTGATCTGTTGAGCGATTGCACCCTGGTCTTGAGGGCCGTTAAAGTCAAACATATTGTGCTGGTCTATTGAGCGACTTCACCTTGGTGATTCCAAGAAAATTGTATACATGAGCATATACATATTGCATTGAGGGATTGACTGGTGGGTCACGTTTGATTATATGATGAATGGTTGGAAATTGAATGTGTGTGAGTACTGTCCAGAATCTGAATTATTGATTTAATGATTGTGTTTTGCTGAGGTGTTGTTTGTACTTATCACATATTTCATAATAATTGGCTGCTGTTTTTGAAAAGGCATACATGTCATTAAATTTCAAATGAGCATTATTATTTTCCTCATCATCATATGTTATACCATGGATATAATTGTTGCTGTGAAATATATGCTATGTGACTATTTGTTAATTTCGGTCGGTGACCCTTGCTATTATATTGTAGACTTTGGGCTTTGCCCTCAGATGTTACCCGAACCCGTCTTACCGACGGATACACTAACGACGGAAACGTCGTTAGTTTCCCCTGATTTTTCACATACAGAGTATTCGTGGACGACGCAGAGGGGCAGACAACTGGCTGAAGAAGAGACTTGTAGGGGATACGGTTGAGACCGTGCTACTGTAGCTTAGTGCATGATCAGTCTAGACTTTTGTATAGAGTCTTGATGTTTTGGGAAATGTAATTTTATTTTGGGAATTTATGTAATGATTTTTCCGCTGTATTCTTCCGCACTCTGAAACTATTTAGTGGCGACAGGCCGGGTGTCCTCTTTTGAAATGATCTGATGAAAATCTTATTTTAATTCCGTTGACATTAATTTTGGAAAACTCATTTTAATTATTTATTGAAAAAAAAAATACACTCGCGCTGTGTTTTAAACTCGGGGTGTTACAGAATACACCTTCGAATACAGTGTTATTTTCCAGAAAACTTCAACACACACCAAAACATAATCACCATTTCTTTGAAACCACAAACTCATGACATTTTTCATCAATAACAGATTTTCCAGAAAACACCTCCACCCATTTTAAATCTTTTTCTCTTGAAAACCACTATCCACCCAGAATTTTAATAACTCAGCAGAAGAAAAACATGATCACCATTCTTTTGAAAAACACAAAACTCAGAAACATTTTTCATCAACACAACCACAACAGATTTTCCAAAACACCTCCACCCATTTTAAAATCCTTTATATTTTGAAAATCATCATCAACACTAGATTGTTATCAACATAGTAGCAAATAGAATCACCAACACCAGAATAACCTCACAGTTTTGCCTTAACCACCAAAATAGAAAGTCAACCACAAAACAGACCAGCCATTTTCAAACATTTGCATTTTGATCATTCCCAAAGCAACATGCAAAGCATTTTCTAGTATTCCCACACAACCAAAACAACAATGTTGTATCAGCCAAAGCAGCAAACATCACAGATCATCAAAACATCAACAGAATGCAATTTTCGCATTTTATAACAACATGCACAACAATTTCGTTTTTCAAACCAGAAACTCAAATATAATCACACATCAATCATGCATTTACAGCCCTAAAATGCAATCTAGAAAGTGGAAGGTGCCCCTTACCTCTGTTATGTTTTTCCTGCGCTCGTTCATTTTTTTGCGACAAAAGTCGGCGAAGTTCCCGTTCGCTTCGCCGCTACAAAGTTAGTTCCCTAGCTTTGTAACGATGAGAGGAACACTTTTGTTCTGGACACTTGCTGGTTCGGCGCTTGGATTTCCAAGTAATTTGACTTTTGAGCAACTCTTTGGTTACCACTAACACAGAAAACAGAATGGGGAGAGGAAGAAGGGTACGATTGCATGCAGTAATGAAGGAGGGAAAGTGTTTTCTTCCTTCTTTCCTTGCCTCTCACTCATATATATAGGCATATATGTGCCACCTCACCCCACATTAATATTATAATATTACTTGACCATCAAGTACTTAACCACTCTCGTCGTAATTAACAAATAACCTCTTAATTAACTGCTCGATAATTTAATTACTCGTAATTAAATTAATTTATCCTTCATCCAATAATTTTAATTCAACCTCCAAATTAAATATTTATATATATATTTACACAAAATATACATATATTAAATATTTTAAAAATATTCCCAAATACACTTAATATTAAATCCCTAATTTAATTTTAAATTTAAGTGTCTTACACTTGTAGGTTTTCTGATTAAACACAACATCATACTTTTAGTCACTTAGCTGACTAATGCTTAACAAATTGTGATTCAAACCTTTAACTAATAAAACATTTTTAATAGATAAGGAAGAAGAACTGTTACCAACTGTGCCTGTACCAATGATCTGACCTTTCTGGTTTCCTCCAAAGGAAACCTTGCCTCTTTTCTTCAGAGTCAGCTTCTGGAACATTAATCTGTCTCCAGTCATATGCTTGGAGCATCCACTGTCCAGATACCATGCTTTGTGTTGCAGATCAAACCTTTCTTCTTCTAATACTTCACCGTCAGAGTCAGACTCAGTGCTGTAATCAGATTCTGTATGAGCCTTCAGAGCCAGTTCTGTTTTTGGCTTGTTCAGACTGGTTGAACTGTTCCCTTGATTCTGCTTTGGCTGATACACCATGTTCCTCTGGTGATTCTGGACCTTATGGTGATTATGGTAATTCTGTTTCTTCTGGTATTACTGGAGCTGATGTGAGTGATTATGCTATTTGTGGCTGAACCTTTGATTCTGATACTGATACTGGTTCTAGTTCGGGTTCGGGTTCTTGTTCTGGTTCTAGTTCTGGTTCTGGTTCTAATTCTGGTGTGAATTGTACTGACCAGACCTTCTTTCATCAGTCTCATTTTGCTTCTGTCTAGTGGAAACTGGAACAAACACCTTTTTCTGTTTGTGCATTGCTAGCATCCATTGACCAAGCACCATGATCGGTGTTTCCTTCTGGTTGCTCAGAATATCTGCAATATAAACAATTTTGTTCTTTGGTACCCAAAACTGGTTGGGTCCAGGTTTGTTAGACTTAACAGGTCTCTTGTCTTTCCCAGATTTTATCATAGGACAAGACAATTTAGAATGACCCTTTTTATCACAAATAATACACACAACATTAGAATGAGCAGATTTAATTTCAGCAGCAGATTCATGAAAACCTATTCCTCTCTTACCATTGTTACTGATTCCATAAATCATGGAAGCATACTTACTTCATTCCATACCATTTGCAATAAAGTTTTGAAAAGCTTGTTCATGCATATCAGATTCACAAACAATATTGGAAGTAGAGCAAATATTACTTTTGAGAGTTAGATTTTCAGAATTGAGTATGGCAACTTCAGTTTTAAAATTAGTGTTTTCAGTTGCAAACTCAGCATTCTGATTCTTGAAAATTTGTACTTCTTTGGTTAGAATTTTCTTTTCTTCCCTAAGAGTTTTCAGTTTTAAAGACATCTTGTTGTTGACATTTAGAAAGACTTTAAAAGCAGTAATTAATTCAGATTTAGTAAGATCAGAGAATACCTCTTTGTTTTCATCTTCTGAATCAGTTCCAGAGTCTGTGCTGGATCTAGAACTTGAGTTGGTATGTGCCATCAGAGCCAATACTGCTTCCTCTTATGTGCTTCCAGACTTGCCGTAATGAATGATTTGTCCATTCTTCTTACCTTCTGCTTTTATTCCAGAGCTAGTACCTTTATGGAGTCCAGAGGCAAACTTGATGTGAGCCATCATAGCTGTTTCTGCCTCGTCATCATCAGATGATTCCTCTTCTGAGTCAGATGCATCCCATGCTGCCATCAGACTTTTCTTCTTGAATCTAAAACCTTTCTTGTGATGCTTTCCTTTCTCCATGTTTGGACATTCTGACTTGATATGTCCAGGTTCATTGCATCCATAGTAGATGATGTTTTTCTTGTCAGCTTCTTCTTTTCCTCTGTTGGAGTATTTGCATTTTTTCCTGGGAGCTTTCTTCTTTCTGTTTTGCTACATCTTTGCAATCTGCTTGGTTATGTAAGCAAGATCATCATCTTCACAATCACTATCCTCTGATTCTGGTACAACCTTTGCAGCTTTCTTCTATTTTGACTTAAGGACTAAAGTCTTGTTCTTATTCGGTTCATCTGCTTCCAGCTCTATTTCATGAGACTGAGGGAGCTGATCAGATCTTCAAGCCCAAGGTATTCAGATCTCTGGCTTCCTGTACTGCAGTAATCTTTGGTCTCCATTTGGCTGGTAAGCTTCTGAGGATCTTCTTTACATGATCTGCAGTGGTGTAGCTTTTCTTTAATACTTTTAAACTTGATACCAGAATCTGGAATCTGCATAACATTGCTTTAAGTCTTCATTCTCTTCCATCTTGAACAGCTCATATTGTTTGACCAGTATGTTTGCCTTTGCCTCTTGAACCTGTTGACTTCCTTTATAGGTCAGAACCAGACTGTCATAGATGCTTTTTGTTGTTTCCTTGTTGGTGCATCTGTCAAATTCTTTAAATGTGATAGCATTGATTATGATGGTTCTGGACTTGTGAAGCAGCTTGTATAACTTCCTATGGTTGGGATTCATATCTGCTACATCCAGTTCATGACCAGTTTCATCTCCTGGTATAGTGGGTGCAGTGTAGCCTTTGACTACCAAGGTCCAGAGATTATGATCTTGGGAGATGAAGAAGCTTCTCATTCTGTCCTTCCAGTATTCAAAGTGATCTCCATCAAACAGTGGTGGCCTATTGATGTTGCCTCCAAATTCTTCTTTGGATTCTGACATGTTGAACCCCCTTGGACCTTTCCTCAAACACTGTTAAGTGCTCAGCCTTGAGACCGAGCTTTGATGCCAATTGAAGGTGCAAACACGAGAAGGGGGGTTGAATTGTGTTTGTAATACTTGAATTCTTTTTCTTTTTTTGATGATTATCTAAAATCTGATATATAATCAAGTAGAATTAGCAGCGGATAAAGTAAAATAATTAACACAAAGATTTATCCTGGTTCACCATTAACTAGGCTACATCTAGTCCCTTCACCTTGAAGGATTTTTCCACTAATTCAAAACCTCTGAATTACAACAGCACTACTGACCCTCCAAGTCAGTCTTCCCAAACAGTCTAACAATCCTAGACTTTAGGGGAACACAACACCTTGACTTCACAAGTTAAGTCTTCTCCTACCAATCTGACAACCCCAGATTGCAGAAGGGATTTCAAGACCTTGAATCTAATTGCTAAGTCATCTTCTACTTCTTTTGACTCTTCAGATTGTAGACTCTACTTCAACAATATAGATCTGACACAAGGGAACGAAAAACAAGAGTACTTGCTTCTGGAAAGCTGATACTCATAATTAACCTCACTGAAAACTCGAGTGTTTGCCTCTGGAAGTTTATGACTCTTTTACTGATTTTCAATGACAAAGTCTTCTGCCTTGAGCCTCCTTTTATAGATGAAAATTAGGGTTTCTTCCATGATCAAATTCGAGCTGTATCTGTCCAGATTCTCTTGCAAAAATAACTTGGCCAATCGGGTTTCACTTAAATAAAAATCGTATCTTTTTAGCTTCATATTGCATTTGAAAATTCTGTCGACCAATCTTGATCAAGTCCCCTTAATTCTGTCGACTCTTTTTAGCTTCATTAATTTTTGAATCAAATCCCCTTAATACTTTGATCAAATTTCTATCAAAATTTAATCAAGTCTTCTTCGAAATTTATTCAAGTCCTCACTGATTTGCATCATGATTAAAATTCTAGACCGTATGATCTTCTGATCTCGACCAAATCTGGACTTATGTAATCTGATCTGCCCCAATTCTGTGATCCTCTTATCTCGGCCAACTGGACCATATGATCTGATCTTTTGATCTCGGCCAACACTGAGCCATATGATCTGATCTTCTGATCTCGGCCAACACTAGGCCATGATACTTAAATTTGGACCATTAATCTGAACATTTTCCTTCTGATCTGGACCGAGTCTAGATTGAATCTGAATTAAATCTAGACTTATGATATTTTAATCTGGACCATTGATCTTTTAATCTGGACATTTATCTTCTGATCTGGATCAAGTCTGGATTAAATCTGGACAATCATTTCTTCTGATTCTAGACTGAGTTTTATGTTCTGGAGCATGCTGTCTTCTGGTTTGAACCAAGTCATTTGTTCTGGACCAGTTATCTTCTACTCTGGACCAAGTCTGGACTGATTCTTATATACACGACCAAGTTATCTTCTGGTCAGGATTGAGTCTGGACCAAGTCTGACTTATGTTTCCTTCTGGTCTGGAACAAGTCTCCCTCTGACAGGCTTCCTTCTGGTCTGGACCAAGTCTCCTTCTGGACTCTGCTTCCTTCTGATCTGGGCCAAGAAAGATATCCTCTGATGATGTTATTTGTCCTTTGATATTTTCCTTTGATGACATCCTCTGATATCCTCTGGAGGTGTATCCTCTGGTGCCTTCAGGATGCATCCTCTGGTACCCTCTGGATGTTTCCTCTGACCGATCCTTTCTGGTGACATTTCTATCCTCTGGTTGCTTCCTCTGGATGTATCCTCTGGTGGTGTCATCCTCTGATTTTGCACAGCTTCTGATTTGTTCTTCTAAATCAAAATACTATTTACATAAAATATTTTTGTTAACATCAAAACTTTGATTGATTGAACCAACTTGGTTCCAACAAAAAATCCCTCTAAAGCCGAAAGGGCAGTGGTATTAGGACCACTATAAAACCGAAGGGACAAAAAGAAAGAGGAGAAGTGACTCAAAAGTGCATAAAGCATAAGAGGGAGAAGAGAGAAAATTTGAGAATTGCATCCAACTTTGTTGTAATTTTCACAAGAGTTTGACACTCTTTATATAGTGATAGAGGGAATCTCACATATGTAAACTATTTAATGTGAGACTTTAGTATTTAGAGTTGAAAACTATTCAATGTATGAGAGCTTTCCAATGTGCGACTTTAACAATTTTTAAATTTATAAACTAACATATTTTCTATGTTCCAATAGTTAATAGCCATAATGGTACCTCTTCCATTGAGATTCAAAACTTTCTTAACTAAAAGGAGGTGGGGAAATTGGACATGTTTGAAGGTGTTACTGTTATTCAATCTGTAAAGATGAAGGGTGAGCTGATTTTGGATAGAAGCGACATTAAGCTTATTTGGTGATCTTGTGCTATCAATAACCATAAATGATTTAGTAAATTATGGGTTTGGCATTGTAATTTGTGGGTTTAAGTTTTTAGATATGGATTTCTAGAAACAACAACAAAAAGTTTGTCCATCAATTTGAGGATTTTTGAATAGAAGTATGGTCATGTTTGAATTTGGAAATTTTGATGTGTAGATCTAGAGGTTTATTTTTTAATTTGGGAATTTTAATTTTTAATTTTTCTTGGTCTTAGAAATAAGATGGTGAAAATGGTGACGAAGAAGGTGATTATGGTTTGTTCTCGGTTTCTTAAGTTATTTTTAAAATTCAAATAAATAAATATAAAATATCAAAAATTACTAATGTGACTTGCCATCTCAATATTTTTTAATAAAACTAAGTAAAGGATTAACTTGTACAAATTTTAAAAGATAAATGATGGATTTAAGAAGAAAGAAACAATAAAAAATCAAAATGTTACAACTAAAATATAACTTTGCCTATAAAATTCTAACTAATAATATTTAAATAAATCTTTTTTCTCCTTTAATTACAAAGAATAATTGAAATAGTGAAACACAATTAGGGATGTGAATAGGTTGGCCGTCCGTCAGGGGTCTATGGTCTGACCTACTTATGGTCTGGTCTGACATGACCTGTTTAATAAGAAGGCTAGGTTCAGGCTAGTTTTAAAGCCTATTTATTTAAATAGGTAGACTTATATAAAAGCCTATTTGGCCTAATAGGCCGACCTATATATATATATTATTTATTAATGTTATTTTTTATTATTCTTTATTAATATTATTATTTCTTATTTTAAAGTATATATATTTTTTATTATTTATTAATGTTATTTATTAATATTATTGTTTCTTATTTTAAAGCCTATCAATTAGGCTATTTTAATATTATTTTATTACATTAGATTATAATTTTATTAGTTTTTCTTATATAAAACTGCTTAATTTAACTTATTTAAAAAAATATAAAATATAATATTTAAATGTTTTAATGTGAATAAGACTTTTAAATAGGCTTTCAGGCTAGACCAGATTTTTAAAAAGGTTAGGCCAGACCGATAAAAAAGTCTATGATATAAAGCCTATTTATTTAAATAGGTAGACTTATATAAAAGCCTATTTGGCCTAATAGGCCGACCTATATATATATTATTTATTAATGTTATTTTTTATTATTATTTATTAATATTATTATTTCTTATTTTAAAGTATATATATTTTTTATTATTTATTAATGTTATTTATTAATATTATTGTTTCTTATTTTAAAGCCTATCAATTAGGCTATTTTAATATTATTTTATTACATTAGATTATAATTTTATTAGTTTTCCTTATATAAAACTGCTTAATTTAACTTATTTAAAAAAATATAAAATATAATATTTAAATGTTTTAATGTGAATAAGACTTTTAAATAGGCTTTCAGGCTAGATCAGATTTTTAAAAAGGTTATGCCAGACCGATAAAAAAGTCTATGATAGACCGTAGGCAAGACTTAGGCCTAAAAATTTAATTATAAGCTAGACTCAGACTTTTCAAAGCCTGGTCTGGTCTGACCTATTCACACCTTAAACATAATCCATAATTTCTAAAACTTGATAAACCAACAAAATTAAAGCATTGAGAAATGACAAATCCAAAATATAATTGGAAATACATCGCTGCACCAAAAATATCAAAATATAATAAAAAATTTAAGAGCAAAAACAAACAAGTCATATCTTGTGTTAAAGATTAGTACGAAGTTTTTTAGCATTCATCTATGATTTTTTGCACCTTAAAAGTTATATATATGTGTTGAACATTCTTGAAATCAATGTGCACAATATTCTTCTCAATTGAAATGAAAAACGTGAGCATCGAAACATTCTCAAGGTTTCTGGACATGAGGATAAAAAAGGCACATATTGTTGCATATTTATGACTTGTATTTGCCGAAATTAAAATAACATTTGAAAAACAAAGTGACTTTCACGAATTCTAGATCAAAATTATAAAATACACTTTTTGTCACAACTTCGTAATACATATACTTTTATATGCATTTGACGGAAATAATTAAAATGATAGTTTTAAAAATTAAGGGATTAATTTCAACTTCAAAAATAAGTTAAAAGATAAAAAAGTAATTAATTCTCTCTGTTTTTTTTTGTTAAAACAACACTGCCATATTAAAGTCGGTTGACATAATCTGACACTAAATAATTCATTCCAAACTTAAATTTTCTAGAATACAAATTGAAGGTTGTGAGGTAAGACAATTTTTTTTGTTAAAAAGATAAAATATGTAAAATGTGAGGGAGAGATATAAAGGGGTATAAGATAAAAAAATTCCTACATGTGGTGCACAATGGGTCACACCAGTGTCTTTTGTTAAATGTTTAGGTTCAAAATACGTAAATTTTGGATTGTTTGCTGTACCAAAATAATTGTAAACCTTGATATGAGAATGCTTATTAAAACAATTGCTTTTTAATGATAAGTTGCTCGTCTAGCTCAGTTGGTAGAATGCAAAGCTCTTAACCTTGTGGTCGTGGGTTCGAGCCACACTTCCCTCAAAACTCCTCAAAAGTCAACTTCTATTTTAAACTATGTTTTAGACCTTGGAAGGGAGGAGAGAGGTAATGCTTTGGGACACGGTGGGTGTTTTCAATCCTAAACATCTAAGGAATTGGACTATCCCTTGTGGAATTCGAGGAGCGTGATTTAATCCTGCATAGTCCTTCCCTCAAAACTCTCCAAAACTCAACTTCTATATACGAGAGAGGTAATGCTTTGGGGAGGGAGAGAGATCTTTCACCTTATTTAAGAGAGTATTTTTCTAAAGAAGAAAAGGAGATGCATATTATTAATATATTTTTAATTTTGATATTATCAGTTTTTGATGCAAATTTTGAGATTATCATAAAAAAGTTACAAAACTTTATGTAAACTCTCAAAACTACTCCTCCAATACATTTTTAATTAGTTTCTCCAATTTAAAAGGATTTTTGGTATGAAGAAAATTAAACTCCTCATTCAAGTTTGATGACTATTATTCCTTTATTTTTTTTTCTTTCATCCATTCTTTTTTCTAATGTATTTGATGAGGAGTTTAATTAATCTTCAAGTGTTTCAGATAGTTTGTCAAAATCTCATCAGATTTCTTGTATTATGATGCCTCAACAATAAATCAAAAGTACTATCTTTAGATTCCTCAACAATACTTACTTTATTCGCCTATTGAGTTAATTATTTTTTATTTTGCCTCTCTACACTAGTGCAATTTAACCTTGTTACATCGGTTCCTATATACATGTTAGATCGGTTACTTGTCCGATCTAACATCAAGCGTTGTAATAAATAATTAACTATTAAATTGGCTAAAATGAATCAATCTAACAAGTCAAATTCAAATTGATTTATTAGATTGGTTAAATTTGAACCAATCTAACAAGTCAAATTCAAAATTGATTTATTAGATCGGTTAAATTTGAACCAATCTAACAAGTCAAATTCTAAAAATCAATTTATTAGATTGGTTAAATTTGAACCAATCTAACAAGTCAAATTCAAAATTGATTTATTATATCGGTTAAATTTGAACCAAAATAACAAATCATATTCAAAATTGATTTACTATATCGATGAGATCGATTTAAATAATTAACTAGAATTTCTCATTCAACCATAAGACCCAAAACTTCATATGAAGCTTTACATTTAAAAATCAATGATAATGAGTCATAAAAATCTTACAAAATTAGAGTTATCAAACTTATAACTACATTATCATTACTACTTATTTAAAAAAAACACTTTATCTTTTATTAACAGTCTAAATATACTAAAATGATACAAGTGCTTCAAGCATTTTCAATTAGTTCAAGAATCAAGTTTGCACAACGTTGTCGGACGTTCATCATTTCATCATCTTCGAATGGTTTTGAGTCTCCAAATATCTAAATTATAAATATCGAAATAACAAGATTATTGAATCACGTGACCATAAAAATCATAAGTACTTAATTAATACTAACTTTGAAAAAATCTATCACATACCCGCATCCATGAATCAACAAGACCACTAGATACAATGTTCAACATATGTATCATAATGTAGTAGCCACACTCATAATCTTTAGGTTGTCTTTGACACTAAAATTGAATATCATATATAAACTTATAGTGAGTAATTATTATATAGAAAAATACATATAAATTATACTTGAAATTCTATATATATAATCTAAAATAACTTACAGTAGGAATGCTCCATGTGGGTTTATTCTTTCTTAATCTTTGCAACCTATTATATTCACCCAAAGCTCTACAAAAATAAAATACTCGTTAAACTTGTATTATAAAACATAACAAAAAATTCATGTACATATACGTATACAGAAAATACATTAAACACTTACAAATCAACGATGTGCATGATATTTTTATTTGGTTTCTGTAACACCCCGAGTTTAAAACACAGCGCGAGTGTATTTTTTTTTAAAAACGAATACATAAATAAAAGGGTTTTCAGAATTAATTCCAAGGGAATTAAAATCAATTCAAATTAAATATCATTCGACATCGTAATCCAAAATAGTAAGGTAATTAAACAACAACATCACGATTAATCGAATGAGATATTTTTGGGAAATTAATCTTTATAATATACTAAAATAAAGATACATCAAAACTGGATTCTCAATCCATCAAAATATTTATCAGAGTGCGGAAGAGTTTTACAATAATTCCCAAAATAAATATTTACAACCATTGAGCTCAAAAACCCTATACATAAGTCTTTTAACGGCCCTCAAGACTAGGGTGCAATCGCTCAACAGATCAGTACCAGTGCGGACGCTCAACAGTCCAGCACTCGTGTAGTCGCTCAACAGACCAGCACGTTTGACATAAACCAAGGTACAATCGCTCAACAGATCAGTACCTAGTGCAGTCGCTCAACAGACCAGCACTCGTGCAATCGCTCAACAGATCAGCACGTGGCTGCGCATTTTAGGGTACAGACGCTCAACAGTCCAGTACCAGTGCAGTCGCTCAACAGACCAGCACTTATATACCAAGGTACAATCGCTCAACAGATCAGTACCTAGTGCAGACGCTCAACAGTCCAGCACTCGTGCAATCGCTCAACAGATCAGCACGTGGTTGCGCATTACTCTGTGGCCCATCGCGGGTACCACTTGACTATGCAATGCATGAATATGCAGTGTTTCACTTCTCTGGAAACAGTATGCAAAATCAGGAAATTCATGCCTTTCAATCATATTTAAAATAACTCAGCACAGTCAAAATTATCATCATCACAAACATGACCAAACAGCCAAGTAATCATCAACATTTGAAATGTTTTCCCAACCTCTTGAAAATTTCAAACACAGTGTTAAAAACTGAATTTTCTGGAATTTACGAATATGTATTTCGAATACAGCTTCTCTGTATTCGAATACATAAGCCAAAAACAGAACCAGAATGATCAGCCTCAGAACATCAGAAACCGAACCAGAATGAGGATAATCAGAAGCAAAATAGAATGATTCACACCAGAATCATCAGAAGCAGAAACAACAGAATGATTCATACCAGAATCATCAGAAGCAGAAACAACAACATGATTCATACCAGAATCATCAGAAACAACACAGAATGATTCATCCAGAATTATCAGAAACAACACAGAATAATTCATCCAGAATCATCAGAAACAACACAAAATGATGTTGGAACCAAGTTGGTTCTAAATAATCTGGATTTTGATGTGTACAAATACACTTGATGGAATCTTATTTTGAACTTGAATTACTACAGTAAAAACCATCAGAAGATGAATGTATCAGAGGATACATTCTGAATTTACAGAAGATGCATTTCTGGAATTATTAGAAGATAAACCAGAATGTCCAAAACCGACCAGAAGATAACTTTGGAGGCTTATATCAAACAGATACAAAATCAGAAGAACATCTGAAAAATACCAGAGGGAAGCCTGCCATAATATGAATTGCTCCAAACAAGAATGATTCAAATATCAGAAGAAATCAAGAAGTTATACTGACCACAACATAGCCTGGTAGTGTAATTTCAACACAGTCCAGACTTGTCCAGAAGTGACCAGAAGATATCTCTGATGGACTATATCAGAGGGAATAAATATCAGAAGATTCTTTGGACCATACTAATGTGAAGCCTGCCATGTGTAGAGTTGTTCCAGGCCATAAGTTGTCAAAAGCTAGAAGTAATCCAGGAGATAATTTGACCAGAACATGGCATGACAGTCGAATTTTGAATAACCCTGACTTCGCCCAGACTTCATCCAGAATTGATCAGAAGAAACACAGAATGATTCATGCCAGAATCACCAGAATCAGAAAACATGATGATTATCAGAATCATCATAAGTAGAAAATATGATGATTATCAGAATCATCAGAAGCAGAAAACATGATGATTATCAGAATCATCAGAAGCAGGAAACATGATGATTATCAGAATCATCAGAAGCAAAACAGAATCAGAATCAGAAAACAGAAATCCTTCCTCTGTATTCGACTACAGGGGCTCGTAGTCGAATACAAGTTTGAAAACTTGAGTAAAACAGAAGTTTGACAGGTTGTATTCGAATACACTCATGTTGTATTCGAATACACCTTCGAAAATAGTAAAATTTTCCTAAGACTTCAACACATTTCAAACTGTTTTCTTTTGAAAAACCAACCTAACACTAGAATCATAATTACCCCTCTTTAGAAACCTCAAAACTCAGAACATTTTCATTAAACAACAACAACAGATTTTTCAGAAATAACACTTCCACCATTTTAAATCCCTTTTCTTTTGAAACCATCATCAACACCAGATTATTTAACAAAACACAGCAAAAACACAGAATCACTAAAACCAAAAAGTCAACCACAAAACAGTCCCACACAAACTAACTCAAGCATTTGGATCATCTCCAATACAACACCAACCAAGTCATCATTCAAACACAACAGAATGATTTCTTACTCAACACAACAAACAATACATCATCAACAAAGCAACACAATAAGTTCCTTCACTGAAAACAGCAGGAACATCAAAACAGTTTGATTTCCAAAACATAACACAATGTTTTTCACAACATAACCCAATAATCATTCATCTCACATGCATTTACAGCCCTAAATGCAAATCTAGAAAGTTGGAAGGTGCCCTTACCTTAGTTACGTTCCCTTAACTCGTACGCTTCTGCGACAAAAGTGGACGATACTCCCGTTTCGCGTTCGCCGCTACGAAAGTTAGTTCTTTAGCTCTGCAACAATCAGAGGAATGACTTTCGTACTCGAAACTTTCTGATTCGACACTCAGATTTTCAAGAAAATGGCTTTTGAGTAAACTGTTTTTCTTCACCAACACTCAGAAATATCAAAAGAAGAAGAAAATGATAAAGCAGAACTGGCACCGTAGAGGAAAGAAGAAAGAGTTTCTCACTTAAATATCCACATAAATGCTGACTGACACAGCAGAGGAAAAGGAGGAATTGTTTCTTTCCTCACAAATATCTACGCCACCTCACCCAACTCTTATATTAAAATAACTTTTGATCCTCCAGCACTTAACCCGTCTCGTCGAAATTTGCAGAGAATATCTTAATTAACGGCCCGATAATTTAATTACTCGAAATTAAATTAATTCATCCATTATCCAATAATTTTAATTCCACCTCCAAATCAAATACATATATATATATATATTTACACAAAACATATATATATATTGAATATTTTACAAATATTCCCAAATACACTTAAAATTAAATCTGAATTTAATTTTAAAATTAAGGGTCTTACAGTTTCCATCCCAACGAACATAGGAAGACTATAGTATTCTTCCTAGGACAAATAACGAGCAATTGCCAATGATGACTACATTGTGCAAAAAATTAAATGTGTTAAGTACATTCATATTATAATGAATAAATTATAATAAAATTTACTTACTTGTTGAGATAAGGTAATAGATAACACTCTTTTTGATCCTGTTGCAACTTGTTTTGTATATATTTTTGAGCCCCAATAGGATCATATTCACTCTGAATGAAACATGGATCAATGAATCCATATGCGCCACTCTTTCCCAAGTCAATAAAAAGGCGATGCATATATATAAGATATTGAAATAAATAAATAAAAATATTTTTTTGTTATAAATGAAATTAATTACTTGACTAATTTTACAAATTAAATGTACTTACGTCAACCATATTTGTATAATAGTGATACACAACTCTCGATTACCCATACACAACTCTACTATATCGCTTTGTCCAAGAACAAACACTTCACTTGTCTCATGTTCCAATTTTAGCTTTATCGACAATGATATACTCATTGGATTTAACAGCAATTGTTGAACAGAATCTAGTTGAGATTCAGACTTTTTGAGTGGAACGTCAACTTTCATAAATATGTCAGCCTCCTAAATAATTAAAGATAAATTATTTAGTCATTTAAAATATTTCAAGTGTAAATAGAAAAACATGTATGTAATGAATACCTTATCAGAAACAAGCCGCAAAAGTCTTTTTGGCCATTGAATGAAAGTATTTGAAGCATGACCAACTTTTGTTACTTCATCAGTGGGCATAGGTACTTGAGCATTTGCATCTAAAACCTTGGTAACCAACTTGTACACATCAGCATATGCCACTACAGAATCATTATTATCAACATACAATGCACACTGTTCTAGGATATCATCGTCATCATCCTTTGGTATAGGTAATTCAACAGAACAACTGCCCTTCATGAACAAATTTGGGTTTTGCTGTGATAGCTCCTGCAACACTTTATTTTTAATCACATTAGTAAGCTCCTCTATTTGGTGGCTACTGAAAACTGGTGGGGTGAAGGCATAATGAGAACGTGATCCAAAGTATTGTCGAATCCCCACACCTCGACCAACAGCATGAACATGGCCAGGATGCTCAGGTTTCCCAATGGCCTCCGTCAAGATATCTTTACGTCCATGTGGAACAAAGGTTAAACATGCAGATTAAATTGAACCATTGACCAAGAAATCTCTATTCTGTATCGTTACGGTACAATGTAAACATGCAGAGTTTACAGTCAAAGTCTTAGCAGGTGTAGAAACAACCAAATCAAAAGGCAGAGCAGACATAGACAACTTCAAACGATGCACACAATCCATAGCAATGAAAGAATGGGTTGCCCTCGAATCAAAAAGTGCAGTTAATGTGTTACCTGCGATCTCACAGTCTTGCTGGATTAAATTTTGAGCTTGTCTTCCAGCTTCAGCACCCATGTGATAAACGCGACCTCTAGCAGTAGGACGAGTAGCCCTAGTCGCGTTCACAGTTGGCTCCACCTTCGGCACCCGGCAATCCCTCGCCACGTGTCCTAGCTTGTGGCAGTTGAAGCACATCAAATCCCTCGTGGTACAAGCAGTTGCAATATGTCCTTCCTTCCCACAGCGATAACACCGGACTCCTTGTCCTAATTGCTGTCCAAAGCTCTGGTTTCCCAGCCGATTCTGGCCTCTCTTGCTGTTTGGTGGCCGGTTATACGGCTTGGCAACTTGCTTCCCTTTATTGTTCTGACTATGTACCCGACTAGGCCCTTCAGAGTTAAAATTCCCTCCTCTGTTGGCCCTCCGGTTCTTCATCTCTTCCACCTCTCTACACTTTTCTACTAGCACTTGGAAATGTTGTATTCCCAAGGGTAGGACTGAATCTTGGATTTCGTACTTCAATCCATTCTGAAAGTGATGACACATGAACTGTTCATCGACTTCTTCCCGGAAGAATCTGAAGTGTCTGGACAGCGACTGAAACTTAGCTGCGTACTCTCCTACTGTCATATTCCCCTGGTACAATTTCAGAAAGTCATCCCCCAACTTGGTCCTAGTGCTCATTGGGAAGTACTTGACTAGAAACTTCTTTTTGAATGACTCCCAGGTCACTTCCTCTTGAGCTGACCCCATCAGCAATCTCGTACTCCTCCACCAATACTCTGCATCCCCTATCAGCAGGTACGTGGCATAGTTGACTTTCACCTCTGCCCGACAGTTAATCATCTCAAAGATTTTATCCATCTCTTGGACCCATTGGTCCGCTCTCTCTGGACCCTCATCACCCTTGAACTTGGGAGGATTATGGCGACGAAAATCCTCTAATCTCTAGATTCAGCAGCGCGAATCTCTCTTTCTCTCTTTTCCAGATCGCGTTGAGTCTTGGCAGCCGTCTGTGCAGCAACAGACGCAGCCATGTTGTTCATTGCTTCAGCCATCCTATCTTCCCGATAGACATTTGTTCTTGCGGTGTCATCTCTTCGGGGAGGCATTGTTTCCTACAAAACCATCATCACTTCAGTCACACCACAACTTACTCAAGACTTGACACTTTAACTACTTGCTTTTATGCATGATCAGCTAATAACTCAAAAAAAATACTTTAAATCAGAGCTTTATCCCAAAACTTTAACCAAATGCTCTGATACCACAATTGTAACACCCCGAGTTTAAAACACAGCGCGGGTGCATTTTTTTTTTCAAATAAATATTTAAAATGAATTTTCCAAAATTAATTCGAAAGGAATTAAAATAATTGCTTAATTCTGGAATTTTAATGATAAACAATAAAACATTTTTGAAAGATAATAATATCATAATATTCCCAAAAGTCAATATCAGAGTGTGGAATTAAATAATACAACAATTGTTTTTCAAAATAAAAATAAAATACATATCCAGCTCAAATCCTAATACATCAAGTCTAACTGATCATGCGCTAAAGCTACAGTAGCATGGATTTCCTCCGCATCCCAAGCAAGTCCTCTCCGAATCTGCCGCTCGCCTCGACGTGATCTCCTCCTCCTCCTCATCATCCAGAGAGGGGTCGGTCTCCTCAGAAGTCAGATCTATGACAAGTCTCGGTCGCTTCGGCGGCGCCAGAATCTCATAACAATCCTCGGAGATCCTGGACGGACCCGGAGTCTCAACGGCTACTGGCCTCGGCTCATCATTCTTCCCTTTTGCCTCAGACTCATGTACATCTCCTCCAACAACCGGGTTGGGAGTCACCACGCCTACGGTGGCCTCCATCTCAACCCTTCCAACGGACTCCTCAGCATTGTCGAAGATTCCGTGTGCCTCCAACACCAGGCGGGAAGGCACAGGAAAGTCTATACTCGCATGCGTGCGCTCCACAAAGTCCTCTATACCGTCGGTCCTGCTCGTCCGCTCCAACCACCCCGTGTAAGTCGCTCTGCTTGAGATGGGGTCGAATTCCCAAGCAGTGCGCGAATAACGATCAAGGAAGTTCAACGACGTTTCCGTCGTTCGGGTACCCACGGGTGGCATGGGTTTGGGGGGCATCTGAGGGCAAAGCCCAAAGTCCACAATATAATAGCAAGGGTCACCGACCGAAATTAACAAATATTCACATAGCATATATTGTACAGCAACAATTATAATCATGGTATAGCATATAATGATGAGGAAAATAATAATGCTCATTTGAAATTTAATGACATATATGCCTTTTCAAAAACAGCAACCACTCATTATGAAATATGTGGTAAGTACAAACAACATCTCAGCAAAACACAATCATTAAATCAAAATTTCAGATTTTTGACAGTACTCACACACATTCAATTTTCCACTCATTCATCCTATAATCAAACGTGACCCACCGGTCAATACCTCAATGCAGTATGTATATTCTCATGTATACAGTTTTTCTGAATCACCAAGGTGCAGTCGCTCAACAGACCAGCACATTATGTTTGACTTTAACGGCCCTCAAGACCAAGGTGCAATCGCTCAACAGATCAGCACCCAGTGCAGACGCTCAATAGTCCAGCACTCGTGTAGTCGCTCAACAGACCAACACGTCCGATATATACCAAAGTACAATCGCTCAACAGATCAGTACCTAGTGCAGACGCTCAACAGTCCAGCACTCGTGCAATCGCTCAACAGATCAGCACGTGGCTGCGCATTTCAGGGTACAGACGCTCAACAGTCCAGTACCAGTGCAGACTCTCAACAGTCCAACACTTATATACCAAAGTACATCGCTCAACAGATCAGTACCTAGTGCAGACGCTCAACAGTCCAGCACTCGTGCAATCGCTCAACAGATCAGCACGTGGTTGCGCATTACTCTGTGGCCCATCGCGGGTACCACTTGACTATGCAATGCATGAATATGCAGTGTTTCACTTCTCTAGAAACAGAATGCAAATTCAGAAAATTCATGCTTTTCATCATGTTTTAAATATCTCAGCACAGTCAGAATTAACATCATCACAGTCATGATTAAACAGTCAATTAATCATTAATACTTTGTAATGTTTTCCCAAACTCTTAAAATTCAAATACAGAGTTTAAAGACTGAGGATTTCTGGAATTTTACGAATCTATATTCGAATACAGCTTCTCTGTATTCGAATACAGAAGCCAAAAATAGTGCAGAATTACACTCTGTATTCGAATACAGCCCTTGGTATTCGAATACAGAGGCAGTCTTAGTACACACAACCTCATCTTTCACTACATCAGTAAAGTCTCCAAACTTCATCTCTTCAACTTCAAACCATCACCAAGCATTCCATTTTAATTCACCACAACAATCCCAACATTCTCCAAACACTCAGGGTTTACAAAACACTCTTAAAAACTTGGAATTTCTGGAAACTCGAATTTGTATTCGAATACAAACTCCTTGTATTCGAATACAGAAGCATGAAACTGCAATTTTAATATTCTGTATTCGAATACAGCATGCCTGTAGTCGAATACAGAGGACAAAACCTTGAAAAATTCAATATTTTCTTTCAGATCCTTAAAGGTTTCAACACTTCATCCTCTCCTCTTCAAAATATTTCAAAGACCTCATTTTAAAATCGCTTTAACCCTTATCAAAGTTTCCCAACACTTTAAAATGCATATCACGGTGTTTAAAACTTGATTTTCTGGAAAACACGAATCTGTATTCGAATACAGCTTCCTTGTATTCGAATATAGAAGCTTAAAACAGTGCTTCTGGAAAAACACGAATCTGTATTCGAATACAGATTCCTTGTATTCAAATACAGAAACTGAAACTAGTGAAAAACAGCATTCTGTATTTGAATACAGCATGCCTGTAGTCGAATACAGATGCGAATACAGTGTTAAAATTTCACTTATGTAGTTGAATACGACATGATCGTAGTCGAATATAGATGCGAATACAGAAGCAAAAATCCTTCCTCTGTATTCGAATACAAGTTTGAAAACTTTAAGTAAAACAGAAACCTGGAATGTTGTATTGGAATACACACATGTCGTAGTCGAATACACCTTCGAAAAATTCAATATTTTCTTTCAGATCCTTAAAGGTTTCAACACTTCATCCTCTCCTCTTCAAAATATTTCAAAGACCTCATTTTAAAATCGCTTTAACCCTTATCAAAGTTTCCCAACACTTTAAAATGCATATCACAGTGTTTAAAACTTGATTTTCTGGAAAACACGAATCTGTATTCGAATACAGCTTCCTTGTATTCGAATATAGATGCTTAAAACAGTGCTTCTGGAAAAACACGAATCTGTATTCGAATACAGATTCCTTGTATTCGAATACAGAAACTGAAACTAGTGAAAAACAGCATTCTGTATTTGAATACAGCATGCCTGTAGTCGAATACAGATGCGAATACAGTGTTAAAATTTCACTTATGTAGTCGAATACGACATGATCGTAGTCGAATATAGATGCGAATACAGAAGCAAAAATCCTTCCTCTGTATTCGAATACAGGGGCTCGTATTCGAATACAAGTTTGAAAACTTTAAGTAAAACAGAAACCTGGAAGGTTGTATTGGAATACACACATGTCGTAGTCGAATACACCTTCGAAAAACTAGTAATCTTTCAACCCTTTTCAAACTATTTTCTTTTAAAAACAAACAACCAACCTCAAAACAGATTCACACTTTTTCCAGACAATACTTTCCTCATTAAAAATCCCTTTTCTTTTTAAAACATCAACATCACCAGAATCATTTACACAGAAACAGAAGCAGAATGGTCAATCATCAGAAATATCCAGATTTTCAAACCATCAGAACAACACATAGCATTTCAGCTTTCTCAATATCAAAATAACATGCAAGCATTTCAGCTTTCACACACATCAGAATAACTTGCAAACATTTCAGCTTTCACACACATTAGAATAACATGCAAGCATTTTAGCTTTCACACACATCAGAATAACATGCAAGCATTTCAGCTTTCACACACATCAGAATAACATGCAAGCATTTCAGCTTTCACACACATCAGAATAACATGCAACATCACAGAGCAACAGAACACAGTAGAATGCATTTTTGCATTCCAAAACCATTTTCAAAACAGTTTTATGAACATGCATTTTTAAATCATGTTTGAAATAACATTCAAGACATTTTCCACTTTCCCACATAAACAGCACAACCTCAGTGCATTCAGCTCAAAACAGAAATCATCACAGAGCTTTTAAAACGTCAAAAATGCATTTTTTTTCCATTTCTTTCAAGCACAGGCAAACCAGTTTCAAAACAGTCATGAAAACACTAGTAATGCCATGAAATTTATGCACTTACAACCCTAATGCAACTAGAAAGTGGAAGGTGCCCTTACCCTTGTAGCGTGTTCTGCTTCTGCTAAAGTGTAGGCGTCCAGAAACGGCGAAACTGTAACTGGTGTTTGCTGCTGCGAAACTGGGTTGTTTAACTTCGTAATGGTATGGGAAATAACTTTTGTACTGGGGTTGTGGTGTTTCAGTGTTTGGATGTTCCAGTAATGATACTTTGAAGAGTTCCCTCTCTTTTTCTTTTATAACCGTGACTGGAAATGGGAAGGCAGAAAACAGAGGCAGAATGGGAGAGAAAAATGGGTTACTATTACATGCAGTATGGGAAGTAAGGAAGGAGGGATGGTGTTCTGATTTCACCATCATGCTCACCCTATTTATAGGCTTTTGGTGGTGCCACCTCACCCCAAAATAATATTAAAATAAGGCTGAGTTCATCAGCACTTAATTACCTTGTAATTAGCCACTAATCCTCAATTAATTGTCCAATTAATTTAATTACTCATAATTAAATTAATTTAATCTTCACCCAATAATTTTTATTTCATCTTCCAAAATAAATATTTATATATATATATTCACTCGAACATACATATATTAAATATTTTACAATTATCCCCAACAATACAATTAAAATTAATTCCATAATTTTAATTAAAAATTAAGGGTCTTACAGGTAACATCTGAGGGCAAAGCCCAAGGTCCACAATATAATAGCAAGGGTCACCGACCGAAATTAACAATTAAGCACATAGCATATATCTCACAACAACACATATATTCATGGCATAATATATGACAATGATGAGGAAAATAATAATGCTCATTTGAAATTTAATGACATATATTGTAAGACCCTTAAATTTAATATTAATTTATAGAATTAATAAAGGGTATTTTGGGGATATTTGTAAAAATATTTAATATATGTATATTTTGAGTGAATATATATATATATATATAAATATTTATTTTGGAAGATGAATTAAAACTATTGGATGAAGATTAAATTAATTTAATTTCAAGTAATTAAATTAATTGGACCATTAATTAAGGATTAGTGGTTAATTAAAGGATTAAGTGCTGAAATGATACAGCATTATTTTATTAGTATTTTAAGAACGAATGCACTCAAGTAGTTCTATGAGTACACGGCAGGGGGACTGAGCAAAGACCAGAACATCATCCCTCCTTTCCTTGCTGCCATACTGCATATAATAGTAACTCATTTTTCCCTCCCATTCTGCCTCTGTTTTCTGCCTTCCCATTCCAGTCACGATTATAAAAGAAGAAGAGAGGGAACTCTTCAAAGTATCACTATTAGAACATCCACACACTGAAACACCAAAACCCCAGTACAAAAGTTAATCCCCACCCCATTACGGAGCTAAAGAACCCAGTTTCGTAGCAGCAAACTCAGGCAGCAGTTTCACCGGATTTTGGCGCAGAAACGAGAACGAAAACAGAGACTTGAGCAGAAGCAGAACACGCGACAAGGGTAAGGGCACCTTCCATCTTTTAGTTGCATTAGGGCTGTAAATGCATGTTATTTCAGTTCTGTTTTGAAAGAATAACATGTTTTCGAAATGACATCTTGAAAAATGAAGAAAATGCATTTTTGTTGATATGTGATGATTCTGTGATGGCTGTTTTTGGTTGAATGCATTAATGCTGTTTTACTTGTGTGAGAAAACTAAAGATGTCTTGCATGTTATTTTAAAGATGGTTAAAATACATGTTCATAAAACTGTTTTGGAAAATAGTTTTAAAAATGCAAAAATGCATTCTGTTGGTGTTTTGTTGCTGTGTGATGATTTCTGTTTTTGTTGAAAACATTAGTCATGATTTGATGTTTGTGAAGGCTGAAATGATATGCATGTTATTCTGATGTTTGAGGAAGCTGAAATGCTTTGCATGTTGTTCTGATTGTTTGAAAAGCTGAAAGGCTATACATGTTATTCTGATGATTCGAGAAAGCTGTGATGCTTGCATGTTTGTTCTGATGGTTTCAAAATCTGAATGATTCTGGTGAGTGAACATTCTATTTTCTGGTTCTGGATGATTGGGGTTGGATCCTGATTCCATTTCTGTTTTGTGTGATTCTGGTGGTGTTGATGATTTAAAAGGAAAAGGGATTTTAAATGAGGGAAGTGTCTTCTGGAAAAAAGTGTTGAATCTGTTATGTTGTTTGGTTGTTGTTTTAAAAGAAAACAATTTGAAAAGGGTTGAATCTCAGGAAATTTTCACTGGTTTTCGCAGGTGTATTCGAATATAACATGTGTGTATTCGACTACAACCTGTAAAATTTCTGTTTTACTTAAGTTTTCAAACTTGTATTCGACTACGAGCCCTGTAGTCGAATACATAAGAAGAATTTCTGTTTCTGTTTTTGGTTCTGATGATCCTTGTGTGGATCATTTTGTTTCTGTTTCTGGTTCTGATGATCCTTGTGTGGATCATTCTGTGTCTATTTCTGCTTTTGATGGTTCTGATGTGAACCATTCTATTTCTGCTTCTGATGGTTCTGATGTGAACCATTCTATTTTTGCTTCTGATGGTTCTGATCTGAAACATTCTGTTTCTGCTTCTGATGGTTCTGATGTGAATCATTCTGTTGTTTCTGCTTCTAGTGATTTTGGCATGAACCATTCTGTGCTTCTTCTGATCAATTCTGAATGAAGTCTAGGCGAAGTCTGGGTTATTCAAAATTCGATTGTCATGCCATGTTCTGGTCAAATTATCTTCTGGATTACTTCTTGCTTTTGACAACTTATGGCCTCGAACAACTCTCCACATGGTAGGCTTCACAATGGTATGGTCCAATGAATCTTCTGATATTTATTCCCTCTGATATAATCCATCAAAGATATCTTCTGGTCACTTCTGGACAAATATGAAATGTGTTGTAATTACACTGCCAGACTATGTTCTGATCAGTATAACTTCTTGATTTCTTCTGATATTTGAATCATTCTTGTTTGGAGCTAGTCATATTATGGCAGGCTTCCCTCTGGTATTTTCCAGATGTTCTTCTGATTTTGTTTCTGTTTGATATAAACCTCCAAAGTTATCTTCTGGTCGGTTTTGGACATTCTAGTTTATCTTCTGATAATTCCAGAAATGCATCTTCTGTAAATTCAGAATGTATCCTCTATTACATTCATCTTTTGATGGTTTTGTGTGAATCATTCTGTTTTACTTCTGATGATTCTGATAATCATCTTGTTTCTACTTCTGATGATTTTGATAATCATTCTGTTTTGCTTCTGATGATTCTGATATTAATCATCTTGTTCTTGCTTCTGATTATTCTGATAATCATTCTATTTGTTTCTGATGATTCTGATGTTAATCATCCTGTTTCTGCTTCTGATGATTCTTGTGTGAATCATTCTGTTTCGCTTCTGATGATTCTTGTGTGAATCATTCTGTTTTGCTTCTGATGATTCTTGTGTGAATCATTCTGTTTTGCTTCTGATGATTCTAGTATAAGTCATTATGTTTTGCTTCTGATGATTCTTGTATAAGTCATTCTGTTTTGCTTCTGATGATCTTGGTATAAGTCATTCTGTTTTGCTTCTGATGATTCTGGTGAGTCATTCTGTTTTGCTTCTGATGATTCTGCTGTGAGTCATTCTGTTTTGCTTTTGATGATTCTGATTCTGGTTCTGTTTCTGATGTTGATCCTTTTGGTTCTGTTTCTGATGTTGATCATTCTGGTTCTGTTTCTGATGTTGATTATTCTAGTTCTGATTCTGGTTCTGTTTATGATGTTTTGGTGTTGATGATTCCGATTCCAATTCTGTTTCTAATGTTCTGATGTTAATCATTCTAATTCTGGTTCTGTTTTCTGATGATCTGATGTTGATCATTCTGGTTTGCTTCTGATGATTCTGGTATAAGTCATTCTGTTTTGCTTCTGATGATTCTGGTGAGTCATTCTGTTTTGCTTCTGATGATTCTGATTCTGGTTCTGTTTCTGATGTTGATCCTTCTGGTTCTGTTTCTGATGTTGATCCTTCTGGTTTTGTTTTTGATGTTGATCATTCTGGTTCTGTTTCTGATGTTGATTATTCTAGTTCTTTTTTCTGATGTTCTGGTGTTGATGATTCTGATTCTGGTTCTGTTTCTGATGTTCTGGTGTTGATGATTCCGATTCTAATTCTGTTTCTAATGTTCTGATGTTAATCATTCTGATTCTGGTTCTGTTTTCTGATGATCTGATGTTGATCATTCTGGTTTGCTTATGATGATTCTGGTATAAGTCATTCTGTTTTGCTTTTGATGATTCTGGTGAGTCATTCTGTTTTGCTTCTGATGATTCTGCTGTGAGTCATTCTGTTTTGCTTCTGATGATTCTGATTCTGGTTCTGTTTCTGATGTTGATCCTTTTGTTCTGTTTCTGATGTTGATCCTTCTGGTTCTGTTTCTGATGTTGATTATTCTAGTTCTGTTTTCTGATGTTCTGGTGTTGATGATTCTGATTCTGGTTCTGTTTCTGATGTTCTGGTGTTGATGATTCCGATTCTAATTCTATTTCTAATATTCTGATGTTAATCATTCTGATTCTGGTTCTGTTTTCTGATGATCTGATGTTGATCATTCTGGTTTTGTCTTCTGTATTCGACTACATGCATGCTGTATTCGAATACAGAATGTTAAAATTGCAGATTTTCACTAGTTTCAGCTTATGTATTCGAATACAAGGGATCTGTATTCGAATACAGATTCGTGTTTTTCCAGAAACTCAGTTTTTAGCTTCTGTATTCGAATACAAGGAAGCTATATTCGAATACAGATTCGTGTTTTCCAGAAAACTCAGTTTTAAACACTGTTTTGTGAATTTTAAGAGTTTGGGGAACAATGGAAAGACTTGAGATGATTAAGAATGGAATTTGTGAGATAATGTGAATTGTTAATGATTGCTTGACTGTTTAATCATTGATGTGTTGATGATGATATCGATCATGTTGAGATGTTTTGAAATATGGTGGGATGGCATGAATTTTTATGATTTTGCATACTGTTTTCAGTGAAGAGAAACATTGCAAGTTCATGCATTGCATAGTCAAGTGGTAACCGCGATGGGCCACAGAGTTGATGCGGTGACCGTGATGGGCCGCGAAGTTAAGTAGTAACCGTGGGGTATAGAATAGTTCCGCGTATATTAGACGATCTGTTCTATCCGGGGTCAGAGTAGTTCCGCGTCTATTAGACGGTCTATTCTAGTCGGACTACGGAGTGGTTCCGCATGTATTAGACGGTCCATTCTATCCGTGCGTGCGAGGATTTAACTTCTCTGTATTTGGCCTGGGAGAGGCTAATACATGTAATTGTAGTGACCATGATGGTTATAGAATAGGTCCGCGTGTATTAGACGGTCTATTCTATCCGGGTTTAGAGTAGTTCCGCGTGTATTAGACGGTCTATTCTATCCGGGCTACGGAATGGTTCCGCGTGTATTAGACGGTCCATTCCATTTGTGAAGTCGTGCTGGTCTGTTGAGCGACTGCACTGGTGCTGATCTGTGACCCGGATAGAATGGTTAACATCAGAACATCAGGAACAGAACTAGAATCAAAATCATCAATACTAGAATATCAGAAAACAGAACCAGAATAATCAACTTCAGAAACAGAACCAGAATGATCAACATCAGAAACAGAACCAGAAGGATCAACATCAGAAACAAAACAGTATGATTCACACCAGAATCATCATAAGCAACATAGAATGATTCACACCAGAATCATCAGAAGCAAAACAGAATGACTCACACCAGCATCATAAGAAGCATAAACAACAGAATGATTCACCCAGAATCATCAGAAGCAACACAGAATGATTCACACCAGAATCATCAGAAGCAGAAACAACATAATGATTCACCCAGAACCATCAGAAGCAACACAGAATGATTCACACTAGAATCATCAGAAGCAGAAACAACAGAATGATTCACCAAGAACCATCAGAAGCAACACAGAATGATTCACGCCAGAATCATTAGAAGCAGAAACAACAGAATGATTCACACCAGAATTATCAGAAGCAACATAGAATGATTCACACCAGAATCATCAGAAGCAGAGACAATAGAATGATTCACCCAGAATCATCAGAAGCAACACAAAATAATTCACACTCGAATCATCAGAAGCAGAAACGACAGAATGATGCATCCAGAATCATCAGAAACAACACAGAATGATTCATCCAGAATCATCAGAAACAACACATAATGATTCATCCAGAATCATCAGAAACCACACAGAATGATTCACACCAGAATCATCAGAAACAACAGAGAATGATGTTGGAACCCAGTTGGTTCTAAATAAACTGGATTTTGATGTGTACAAATACACTTGATGGAATCTTATTTTTAACTTGAATTACTACGGTAAAAACAATCAGAAGATGAATGTATCAGGGGATACATTCTGAATTTACAGAAGATGCATTTCTGGAATTATCAGAAGATAAACCAGAATGTCCAAAACCGACCAGAAGATAACTTACAGGCTTATATCAAACAGAAAAAAATCAGAAGAACATCTAGAAAATATCAGAGGGAAGCCTCCCATAATATGAATTGTTCCAAACAAGAATGATTCAAATATCAGAAGCAATCAAGAAGTTATACTGATCAGAACATAGCCTGGCAGTGTAATTTCAACACAGTCCATACTTGTCCAGAAGTGACCAGAAGATATCTTTGATGGACTATATCAGAGGGAATAAATATCAGAAGATTCTTTGGGCCATACTATTGTGAAGCCTGGCATGTGGAGAGTTGTTCCAGGCCATAAGTTGTCAAAAGCAAGAAATAATCCAGAAGATAATTTGACCAGAACATGGCATGACAATCGAATTTTGAATAACCCAGACTTCACCCAGACTTCATCTAGAATTGATCAGAAGAAGCACAGAATGGTTCATGCCATAATCACCAGAAGCAGAAACAACAAAATGATTATCAGAATCATCAGAAGCAGGAAACAGGATGATGATCAGAATCATCAGAAGCAGGAAACAGGATGATCAGAATCATCAGAAGTAGGAAACAGGATGATGATCAGAATCATTAGAAGCAGGAAATAGGATGATGATCAGAATCATCAGAAGCAGGAAATAGGATGATGATCAGAATCATCATGAAGCAGAAAACATGATGGTTATCAGAATCATCAGAAGCAACACATTTCAAATGGTTTCTTTGAAAAAAAGACAACCAAACATTAAAACAGACTCTGCATTTTTCCAGAAAACACTTTCCTCATTTAAAATCCCTTTTCTTTTAAAATCGTCAACATCACCAGAATCACTTAAAACAGAACAGAATTAGGATTATCAACAAGTCATCCAGACTTTCAAAATATCATACATCATTTCAGCTTTCACAACACATCAGATTAACATGCAAGCATATCAGCTTTCATACATATGAGAATAACATGCAAGCATTTCAGTTCGCACAACACATCAGAAGAACATGCAAGCATTTCAACTTTCATAACACATCAGAAGGACATGCAAGCATTTCGACTTTCACACATATCAGAATAACATGCACCATTCACAGAGCAGCAACACACAAACAAAATGCATTTTTGCATTTCAAAACCATTTTCAAAACAGTTTTATGAACATGCATTTTTAAATCATGTTTGAAATAACATTCAAGACATTTTCCACTTTCCCACATAAACAACACAACTTTAGTGCATTCACCTAAAAACAGAATCATCACAGAGCTTTAAAACGTCAAAAATGCATTTTTTTCCAGTTCTTTCTAGCACAGGCAAACCAGTTTCAAAACAGTCATGAAAACACTAGTAATGCCATGAAAATTATGCACTTACAACCCTAATGCAACTAGAAGTTTGGAAGGTGCCCTTACCCTTGTTGCGTGTTCTGCTTCTGCTCACGTGTGTGCGTCAAAACGGTGAAACTGCAACTGGCGTTTGCTGCTACGAAACTGGGTTCTTTAGCTCCGTAATGGTATGGGGAATAACTTTTGTACTGGGGTTTTGGTGTTTCAGTGCTTGGATGTCCAAGTAATGGCACTTTGAAAAGTTCCCTCTTTTCTTTCTTTGTAATCGTGACTGGAAGGGGAAGGCAGAAACAACACACAGGATGGGAGGGAAAGGTACTGTTACATGCAACACTATTACATGCAGTATGGGCAGTGAGGAAGGAGGGATGGTGTTCTGATTTCACCATCATGCTCACTCCTATTTATAGGTTTTTGAGGTGCCACCTCACCCAAAAATATTGTTAAAATAATGCTGAATCCTTCAGCACTTAATTGTCTTGTAATTAGCCACTAATCCTCAATTAACTTGTCCGATTAATTTAATTACTCATAATTAAATTAATTTAATCTTCACCCCATAATTTTTATTCATCCTCCAAAATAATTATTTATATATATATATATATATATATTCACTCAAAACATACATATATTAAATATTTTACAAATATCCCCAAAAATACAATTAAAATTAATTCCATAATTTTAATTAAAAATTAAGGGTCTTAAAAGCACGGTCTCCACCGTATCCTCTATAAGTCTCGTCTTCAGCCAACCGTCCGTCCCTTTGCGTTGTCCACGTAGACTCCGTACGTAAAGATCAGGGGAAACTAACGACGCTTCCGTCGTTAGTGTATTCGTCGATAGGACGGGTTCGGGTAACATCTGAGGGCAAAGCCCAAAGTCCACAATATAATAGCAAGGGTCACCGACTGAAATTAACAAATAAGCACAAAGCATATATCTTACAACAACACATATCTTCATGGCATAATATATGACAATGATGAGGAAAATAATAATGCTCATTTGTAATTTAATGACATATATGCCTTTTCAAAAACAACAGCCAATTATTATGAAATATGTGCTAAGTACAATCAACACCTCAGCAAATTGCAATCATTAAATCAGAAATTCAGATTCTGAACAGTACTCACACACATTCAATTTCCACTCATCATCATAATCCAATCGTGACCCACCGGTCAATCCCCCAATGCAATATGTATATGCTCATGTATACAATTTTCTTGGAATCACCAAGGTGCAGTCGCTCACAGACCAGCACACGTGCAGTCTCTCACAGACCAGCACGATTTATATATGTCAGACTTTAACGGCCCTTAAGACCAGGGTGCAATCTCTCACAGATCAGCACTAGTGCAGTCTCTCAACAGACCAACACGACATCACAAATGGAATGGATCGTCTAATACACGCGGAACCATTCCGTAGCCCAAATAGAATCGACCGTCTAATACACGCGGAACTACTCTAAACCCGGATAGAATAGACCGTCTAATACACGCGGAACTATTCTATAACCATCATGGTGACTACAATTACATGTATTAGCCTCTCACAGGCCAAATACACAGAAGTTAAATCCTCACACGGATAGAATGGACCGTCTAATACACGCGGAACCACTCCGTAGTCCGAGTAGAATAGACCGTCTAATACACGCGGAACTACTCTGACCCTGGATAGAATAGACCGTCTAATAAACGCGGAACTATTCTATAACCCACGGTTACTACTTAACTTCGCGGCCCATAATGGTCACCGCATCAACTCTGTGGCCCATCGCGGTCACCACTTGACTATGCAATGCATGAACTTACAATGTTTTCTCTTCACTGAAAACAGTATGCGACATCAATGAATTTCATGCATTTCCACCATTTCTCAAAATACCTCAACACAACCAATTTTATTATCAACACATGAATGCTTAAACATTCAAGTAATCATTAAAAATTCACATTATCTCACAAATTCCATACTTAATCATCTCAAGTCTTTCCATTGTTCCCCAAACTCTTAAAATTCACAAAACAGTGTTTAAAACTAAGTTTTCTGGGAAATACGAATCTGTATTCGAATACAGCCTCTCTGTATTCGAATACATGGGCCAAAATAGTGCAGAATTAATACTCTGTATTCGAATACAGCCCTCTGGTATTCGAATACAGAGGCAGTCTCAGTGCACAAATAAACATTTTTCACTACATCATTAAGGGTTTTCATTACATCATCCTCTCCTCTTCAAAACTATATCAAGGACTCCATTTTAAATCATTTTAATCCTTCTCAAAGTTCCCCAACACTTTAAAATTTACACGGCAGAGTTTAAAACTTGATTTTCGGGAAAACACGAATCTGTATTCGAATACAGCTTCCTTGTATTCGAATACAAAAGCTAAAAACTGAGTTTCTGGAAAAACACGAATCTGTATTCGAATACAGATCCCTTGTATTCGAATACAGAAGCTGAAACTAGTGAAAATCTGCAATTTTAACATTCTGTATTCGAATACAGCATGCCTGTAGTCGAATACAGAAGACAAAACCAGAATGATCAACGTTAGAACATCAGAACCAGAATCAGAATCATTAACATCAGAACATCAGGAATAGAACCAGAATCAGAATGATTAACATCAGAACATTAGAAACAGAACTAGAATCAGAA
This sequence comes from Cicer cuneatum, assembly GCA_037974295.1. Lineage (NCBI taxonomy): Eukaryota > Viridiplantae > Streptophyta > Magnoliopsida > Fabales > Fabaceae > Cicer > Cicer cuneatum. The sequence continues at coordinate 47,001,068 of JBBPBO010000001.1, forward strand.
TGGTTAACATCAGAACATCAGAAACAGAACCAGAACCAGAATCAGAATCACCAACACCAGAACATCAGAAACAAAACCAGAATCAGAATGATTAAAATCAGAACATCAGGAACAGAACCAGAATCAGAATCATCAACACCAGAATATCAGAAAACAGAACCAGAATCAGAATGATTAAAATCAAAACATCATGAACAGAACCAGAATCATCGACACCAGAATATCAGAAAACAGAACCAGAATCAGAATCATCAACACCAGAACATCAAAAAACAGAACCAGAATAATCAACTTCAGAAACAGAACCAGAATGATCAACATCAGAAACAGAACCAGAAGGATCAACATTAGAAACAGAACCAGAAGGATCGACATCAGAAATAGAACCAGAATGATCAACATCAGAAACAAAACAGAATGATTCACACCAGAATCATCAGAAGCAAAACAGAATGACTCACACCAGAATCATTAGAAGCATAAACAACAGAATGATTCACCCAGAATCATCAGAAGTAACACAGAATGATTCACACCAGAATCATCAGAAGAAGAAACAATGGAATGATTCACACCAGAATCATCAGAAGCAACACAGAATGATTCACACCAGAATCATCAGAAACAAAACAAAATGATTCATCCAGAATCATCAGAAACAACAGAGAGTGATGTTGGAACAAAGTTGGTTCTAAATAATTTGGGTTTTGATGTGTACAAATACACTTGGTGGAATCTTATTTTGAACTTGAATTACTACGGTAAAAACCATCAGAAGATGAATGTATTAGAGGATACATTCTGAATTTACAGAAGATGCATTTCTGGAATTATCAGAAGATAAACCAGAATGTCCAAAACCAACCAGAAGATAACTTTAGAGGCTTATATCAAACAGAAACAAAATCAGAAGAACATCTGGAAAACATCAGAGGGAAGCCTGCCATAATATGAATTGCTCCAAACAAGAATGATTCAAATATCAGAAGCAATCAAGAAGTTATACTGATCAGAACATAGCCTGGCAGTGTAATTTCAACATAGTCCATACTTGTCCAGAAGTGACCAGAAGATATCTTTGATGGACTATATCAGAGGGAATAAATATTAAAAGATTCTTTGGGCCATACTATTGTGAAGCCTGCCATGTGGAGAGTTGTTCCAGGCCATAAGCTGTCAAAAGCAAGAAGTAATCTAGAAGATAATTTGACCAGAACATGGCATGACAATCGAATTTTGAATAACTCAGACTTCGCCCAGACTTCATCCAGAATTTATCAGAAGAAGCACATAATGGTTCATGCCAGAATCACCAGAAGTAGAAACAACAGAATGATTATTAGAATCATCAGAAGCAGGAAACATGATGATTATCAGAATCATCAGAAGCAGAAACAAAATGATTATCAGAATCATCAGAAGCAGAAACAGGATGATTAACATCAGAATCATCAGAAGCAAAAACAGGATGATTAACGAAATCATCAGAAGCAGAAACAGGATGATTAACATCAGAATCATCAAAAGCAAAAACAGGATGATTAACAGAATCATCAGAAGCAGAAACAGGATGATTAACATCAGAATCATCAGAAGCAGAAATATGATGATTAACATCAGAATCATCAGAAGCAAAAACAGAATGATTATCAGAATCATCAGAAGCAGAAACAAGATGATTATCAGAAGCAGAAACAAGATGATTATCAGAATCATCAGAAGCAGAAACAGGATGATCAATATTAGAATCATCAGAAGCAGAAACAAGATGATTATCAGAATCATCAGAAGCAGAAACAGGATGATTAACATTAACATCATCAGAAGCAGAAATTCTTCTTCTGTATTTGACTACAGGGCTCGTAGTCGAATACAAGTTTGAAAACTTAAGTAAAACAGAAATTTTACAGGTTGTAGTCGAATACACACATGTTGTATTCAAATACACCTTCGAAAACCAGTGAAAATTTCCTGAGATTTCAACCCTTTTCAAACTGTTTTCTTTTAAAACAACAACCAACAACAAAACAGATTCAGCACTTTTTTTCCAGACAATACTTCCCTCATTAAAAATCCCTTTTCTTTTAAATCATCAACATCACCAGAATCATTCACAATAGAAGCAGAATCAAAATCATTAACACCAAATCATCCAGAACAGAAACAGAATGATCACACCAGAATCAGAACATGCATCTCCAAACTACATGCAAGGCATTTTCAGCATTCTTACACAAACAACACAACATGCAAGCATATTCTAGTCTTTCTCAAACATCAAAATAATCATGTAAGCATTTCAGCTTTCACAACACATCAGAATCACATGCAGCATCACAGAGCAGCAAAACAGAATGCATTTTTGCATTTTAAAACTATTTTTCCAAAACAGTTCTATAACATGCATTTTAATCATATTTAAAATAACAAGCAAAACGTTTTTCAGCTTTCCCACACAAATAAAACAGCTTTGCAGTAACAACCAGAACAACAACATCACAGATTCATTACACATCACAAAAATGCATTTTCTTCATGTTTTTCAAAAATGTGATTGCAAAATAGTTTTTCTTCAAAAACAGAATGAAACAGCAAGCATTTACAGCCCTAATGCAACTAGAAAGTTGGAAGGTGCCCTTACCCTTGGTGCGTGTTCTGCTATTCCTCTCGTTTCTGATTTTGCTCCCGTTTGCGCGTCCAAAACCGGTGAAACTGCAGCTTGCGTTTGCTGCTACGAAACTGGGTTCTTTAGCTCCGTAAAGGGGTGGGGATTAACTTTAATACTGGGGGTTTTCTGGTTTGGTGTCTGTATTTCTAGTTAATGGAACTTTTGAGGAACTCTCTCTCTGGTATTTTGAAATCGTGAAACTGCTTTTCAGAAAACAGGAGGCAAAAATGAGAGAAGAGGTTACTGTTACATGCAACACTATTACATGCAAAATGGGAGGTATGGAGTTCTGATTTCTGCCCAGCCCCTCACGTGTACTTATAGGCTCACTTGAGTGCCACCTCCTTTGAAACAATGATACAATAATGCTGGATTTTCCAGCTGGATTTCTCAGTACGTAATCCTTTTGCAATTAGCCACTAATCCTTAATTAATGGTCCGATTAATTTAATTACTCGAAATTAAATTAATTTAATCTTCATCCAATAATTTTAATTCATCTTCCAAAATAAATATTTATATATATATATATATTCACTCAAAACATACATATATTAAACATTTTACAAATATTCCCAAAATACCCTTAATATTAATTCCAGAATTAATATTAAATTTAAGGGTCTTACACTATGTTTTCTTTTCACTGAAAACAATATGCAGATACCAGCTGAAAATCCAGCCACTCCATCACCTCCTCAAACCATCTCAACCCATCTCAACAATTTCATTATCATCACATCAACAAAGAATTCAGAACCTCATCATTACCACCTCAACCCATCTCAAAAACTCCATTTTAATTCATCACAAGTCTTCCCAATGTTTCCCCAACTCTTTAAGTTCATAAACAAATGTTTAAAACTGGAATTTTTGAAAAAAAACCAATATGTATTCGGATACAGCTTCCTTGTATTCGAATACAGAAGCTAAAACAGTGAAAAATCAGCATTTATCACCACATCAACAAAGAATTCAAGAACCTCATCATCACCACCTCAAACCATCTCAAAAACTCCATTTTATTTCATCGCAAACCTTCCCAATGTTTCCCCAACTCTTAAAGTTCATAAACCAATGTTTAAAACTGGAATTTCTGGAAAAAATCCAATCTGTATTCGAATATAGAAGCTAAAACAGTGAAAAATCAGCATTCTGTATTCGAATACGAGGTTGTCGTAGCCGAATACAGATGCGAATACAGGGGCAAAAATTGCAGTCCTGTATTCGAATACAAATTCAAAATTTGAATAAAAACAAAAACCTTGCATGCATGTATTCGAATACACCAATGTTGTATTCGAATACACCTTCGAATGCAGTGATATTTTCCAGAAACTTCAACACTTTTTCAAACTCTTTTCTTTGAAAAACTAACACAACATCAAAACATAATCACCATTCTTTTGAAACCACAAAACTCAGAACATTTTTCAGCAATAACAGATTTTCCAGAAAACACCTCCACCCATTTTAAATCCTTTTCTTTTGAAAACCACCCTCAACACAACAACAACAAATTTTCAGAACAGAATCACAGTTTTTCTTTAACCACCAAAATAGAAAATCAACCACACAATAAAAACGATTTCATTCCCCACAATGAAACCTTAAAAACATCCTCCACTCAGAAACGAGTCAACATCACCAGTAAAAATCTTCCCCTAAAAAATAACCACAAAACATTGCAGCACAATCCAACTCATGCATTTTGATCATCCCCAAAACAACATGCAAAGCATTTTCCAGCATTCCCACACAAACAAAACAACATTGATGTATCAACCAAAACAACAAACATCACAGATCATCAAACATTAACAACATGCATTTTCATCCTTCAAAACGACATGCAAAACAGTTTCACTTCAAAAACAACAACGAAAACATCATCAATGCCACAACAACATGCATTTACAGCCCTAAATGCAATCTAGGAAGTGGAACGTTCCCATTACCTTTTGTTACGTTTTCTGCGCTCGTTTACGCTACTGCAACAAAAGTCGGCGAAACTCCCGTTTGCGCCGCCACTACAAAAGTTGGTTCTCTAGCTCTGTAACGATGAGGGGAACAACTTTTGTACTGGACACTTTCTAGTTCGGCGCTTGGATTTCCAAGTAATTTGAATTTTGAGCAACTCTTCTCACCACCAACACAACAACAAAAAAACAGAATGGAAAAGGAAGAAGAAGTTGGCGCATGCAGTGAGGAAGGAGGGAAAATGTTTCTGCTTTCCTTTTCTAGGCTCTCACTCATATATATAGACATATATGTGCCACCTCACTCAACACATTAATATTATAATATTGTTTGACCATCAGGTACTTAACCACTCTCGTCGTAATTAAAAGATAACATCTTAATTAACTGCCCAGAATTTAATTACTCGTAATTAAATTAATTTATCCTTCATCCAAAAATTTTAATTCAACCTCCAAAATAAATATTTATATATATATATATATATATATATATTTACCTAAAATATACATATATTAAATATTTTACAAATATTCCCCAAAATACATTTAATATTATATCCATAATTTAATTTTAAATTTAAGGGTCTTACATTACTACCCCCCTTAAATTAGTTTCGTCCTCGAAACTACATGTCGATAAACAACTGAGGATGTTGTTCCCTCATCTTACTCTCTAGTTCCCAAGTTGCGTCTCCAATAGTCGGATTCCAAATCACTTTGACTAGTGGGACTTCCTTGTTCCTCAACTGTTTAATCTTCTTGTCCTCAATTCTTACAGTTAATACTTCAAGTGACAGGTTATCCTTCAGTTGAATTGTGTCTTGTTCGATCACATGTGACGGATCCGAAATGTATTTTCTTAACTGCGACACGTGAAATACGTCATGAATATTGGAAAGTATTGGAGGTAAAGGAATCCGATAAGCCACTGGTCCAATTCATGCAGTAATCTGGTATGGTCCAATAAATTTTGGAGTCAACATTCTTGATTTGATAGCTCTTCCAACTCCAGTTGTAGGCGTGATCCTTAGAAATACATGATCACCCTATTCGAATTCTAAAGGTCTGCGACGCTTGTCCGCATAACTCTTCTGACGATCCTGTGAAACCTTCATTTTCTCTTGTATCCTCTTCACCTTTTCTGTAGTCTGTTGCACCATCTCAGGTCCAACAATCATACTTTCTCCGTCCTTATACCAGCATAAAGGCGTCTGACACTTGCGTCCATACAAAGCCTCATAGGGTGCCATTCAAATACTTGCGTGAAAACTATTGTTGTAAGTAAACTCAATCAATGGCAATACCTCATCCCGGTTTCCTCTATCGCCAACACACATGCTCTTAATAGATCTTCCAAGGACTGATTTGTTCTCTCGGTTTTTTCGTCTGTTTGCGGATGATAAGCTAAACTCAATTTTAGTTTCGTTCCCAACACTTCATGCAGCGCTCCCCAAAAGTGAGATGTGAACTTTGGATCACGATCCGATACAATACTCGAAGGAACTCCGTGTAATCTCACAATCTCAACAATGTAGATTTCCGTCAGCTTATCTCTTTTATAAGTGGTCCTTACCAGCAAGAAATGTGCGGATTTTGTCAATCGATCCACTATTACCCAAATCGAATCATTCTTTTTCCTTGTCTTGGGCAATCTGGTTATAAAATCCATGGAAATGCTATCCCACTTCAATTCTGGTATATCCAAAGGTTGCAACATTCCAGCAGGTCGTTGATGTTCCACTTTCGCCACTTTCGCTTTCTGACAAGTTAAACAAGCCGATACATACTCTGCTATGTCCCTCTTCATTCCTGGCCACCAGTAATTCTATCTTAAGTCCTGGTACATCTTGGTCGCTCCAGGATGAATACTCAACTTACTCTTATGAGCCTATTCCAAAATTGTTCTCCTTAGATCTGCAACGGCCGGTACACAAATCCTTCCATTACATCTCAGAATATTATCTGGTCCGATCCTGAACTCAGTTGTCTTTCCTTGCACTATCAAGTTCCTCTTTTCTTGGATTAATGCGTCATCTTGCAAGTTCGCAATCTCCTCAAGTAGGCCACTCAAAATCTTTATCATTCCACACTTTAAAATTCCTGGTACAAACTCTACGTCCAAGTGTAGATCTCTAAATGTGTAAGACCCTTAAAAATTAATATTAATTTATGGAATTAATATTAAGGGTATTTTGGGGATATTTGTAAAATATTTAATATATGTATGTTTTGAGTAAATATATATATAAATAAATATTTATTTTGGAAGATGAATTAAAATTATTGGATGAAGATTAAATTAATTTAATTATGAGTAATTAAATTAATCGGGCAGTTAATTGAGGATTAGTGGCTAATTACAAGACAATTAAGTGCTGAAGGATCCAACATTATTTTAACATTATTTTTGATGAGGTGGCACCTAAGTAACTCTATAAATACATGTGAGGAGGCAGAGATAAATCAGAACTCCATACCTCCCCATTCTGCATGTAACAGTACCGCCCTTCCCATTCTGAAATCTGTTTCCAGTTCACGATTTCAAAATACAAAAGAGGGAGTTCCTCAAAAGTGCCATCAATTGGAAACAAAAGCACCAAACCAGAAAACCCCCAGTACTAATGTTATTCCCCACGTCATTACGGAGCTAGAGAACCCAGTTTCGTAGCAGTAAACTCAGGCAGCAGTTTCACCGAATTTTGGCGCGTAAACGGGAACGAAAACAGAAACGTGAGAAGTAGCAGACACGCAACAAGGGTAAGGGAACCTTCCACTTTCTAGTTGCATTAGGGCTGTAAGTGCATAACTTTCATGGCATTACTAGTGTTTTCATTACTGTTTTGAAACTGGTTTGCCTATTGCTTGAAATAAATGAAAAATGCTTTTTATTGATGTTTTAAAAGCTCTGTGATGATTGCTGTTTGGGCTGAATGCACTAAAAGTTGTGTTGTTTATATGGGAAAGTGGAAAAATGTCTTGTATGTTATTTTAAACATGATTAAAATGCATGTTCATAAAACTGATTTGATAATGGTTTTGAAATGCAAAAATGCATTCTGTTGGTGTTTTGCTGCTCTGTGATGCTTGCATGTTATTTTGATGTGTTGTGAAAGCTGAAATGCTTGCATGACATTCTGATGGTTTGAAAATCTGGATGAATCTGATGATTCTAATTCTGTTTCTGTTTTGAGTGATTCTGTTGATGTCGATGATTTTGTGATGTTGGCTTTTTTGCTGATATAACATGTTGTTTTGCTAATGTTGAGAAAGCTGAAATGCTTGCGTGTTGTTCTGATGATTGAGAAAGCTGAAATGCTTTGCATGTTGTTCTGATGTTTGAGAAAACTGAAATGCGTGCATGATGTTCTGATGGTTTGAAAATCTGGTGTTGCGGATGATTTAAAAATAAAAAGGGTTTAAAACTGATGAAAGTGTTTTCTTCTGGAAAATCTAGTTCGATGTAAAAGTATGAGTTTTGTGGTTTAAAAGAGAGATAAACTATTTTGGAGTTGTGCTGATTTTTCAAAAGAAACAGTTTGAAATGTGTTGAATGTCTTAGGAAAATTTCACTGATTTCGAAGGTTTATTCGAATACAACATGTGTGTATTCGAATACAACCTGTCAAGCTTCTGTTTTACTTAAGTTTTCAAACTTGTTTTCGACTACGAGCCCAAGTAGTCGAATACAGAGGAAGGATTTTTACTTCTGATGATTCTGATGTTAATCATCCTGTTTATGCTTCTAATGATTCTGATGTTAATCATCCTGTTTCTGCTTCTGATGATTCTGATGTTAATCATCCTATTTCTGCTTCTGATGATTCTGATGTTAATCATCCTGTTTCTGCTTCTGATGATTCAGATGTTAATCATCCTGTTTCTGCTTCTGATGATTCAGATGTTAATCATCCTGTTTCTGCTTCTGATGATTCTTATGTTAATCATCCTGTTTCTGCTTCTAATGATTCTGATGTTAATCATCCTATTTCTACTTCTAATGATTCTGATGTTAATCATAAAGTTTTTGCTTCTGATGATTCTGATGTTAGTCATTCTGTTTTGCTTCTGATGATTCTGGTGTGAGTCATTCTATTTTGCCTCTGATGATTCTGGTGTGAATCATTCTATTTTGCTTCTGATGATTCTGGTGTGAATTATTCTGTTTTGCTTCTGATGATTCTGGTGTGAATCATTCTGATTTGCTTATGATGATTCTGGTGTGAATCATTCTGATTTGCTTCTCATGATTCTGGTGTGAATTATTCTGTTTTGCTTCTGATGATTCTGGTGTGAATCATTCTGTTTTGCTTCTGATGATTCTGGTGTGAATCATTCTGTTTTGCTTCTGTTGATTCTGGTGTGAATCATTCTGTTTTGCTTCTGATGATTCTAGTGTGAATCATTCTGTTTTGCTTCAGATGATTCTAGTGTGAAGCATTCTGTTTTGCTTATGATGATTATGGTGTTAACCATTCTGTTTTGCTTCTCATGATTCTGGTGTTAACCATTCTGTTTTGCTTATGATGATTCTGGTATTAACCGTTCTGTTTTGCTTCTGATGATTCTGGTGTTAATCATTTTGTTTTGCTTCTGATGATTCTAGTGTTAATCATTCTGTTTTGCTTCTGATGATTCTGGTGTTAATCATTCTGATTCAGGTTCTGTTTCTGATGTTCTGGTGTTGATGATTCTGATTCTGGTTTTGTTCCTGATGTTCTGATGTTAATCATTCTGATTCTGGTTCTGTTTCTGATGTTCTGGTGTTGATTATTCTGATTCTAGTTCTGTTCCTAATGTTCTGATGTTAATCATTCTGATTCTGGTTCTGTTCCTGATGTTCTGATGTTAATCATTCTGATTCTGGTTCTGTTTCTGATGGTCTTGTGTTGATGATTCTGATTCTAGTTCTGTTCCTGATGTTCTGATGTTAATCATTCTGATTCTGGTTCTGTTCCTGATGTTCTGATGTTAAACATTCTGATTCTGGTTCTGTTTTCTGATGATCTGATGTTGATCATTCTGCTTCTGATGTTGATCATTCTGGTTTTGTCTTCTGTATTCGACTACAGGCATGCTGTATTCGAATACAGAATGTTAAAATTGCAGTTTCATGCTTCTGTATTCGAATACAAGGGGTCTGTATTCGAATACAGATTCGAGTTTTCAGAAATTCCAAGTTTTTAAGAGTGTTTTGTAAACCCTGAGTGTTTGGGGGATATTGGGAATGTTGTGGTGAATTAAAATGGAACTTTTGGTGATATTTTGAGGACGTGGTGATGAAGTTTTTGAGACTTTACTGATGTAGTAAAAGATGTTGATTTGTGCACTGAGACTGCCTCTGTATTCGAATACCACAGAGCTGTATTCGAATGCAGAGTGTAATTTTGCACTGTTTTTGGCTTCTGTATTCGAATACAGAGAAGCTATATTCGAATACAGATTCGTATTTCCCAGAAAACTCAGTTTTAAACACTGTTTTGTGAATTTTAAGAGTTGGGGAAAAGACTTATGATAATTAATAATGGAATGTTGTGATAAAGTAAAGTGTTAATGATTACTGGAATGTTTAATCATTGCTGTGTTGATTATGAAATTATTTGTGTTGAGATGCTTTGGGGGAATGCTGGACAGGCTGTGTTTTCTGATATTGCATACTGTTTTCAGTGAAGAGAAAACACTGCATATTCATGCATTGCATAGTCAGGTGGTGACCGCGATGGGCCACAGAGTTGATGCGGTGACCGTGATGGGCCGCGAAGTTAAGTAGTAACCATGGGTTATAGAATAGTTTTGCGTGTATTAGACGGTTTGTTCTATCTGGGGTCAGAGTAGTTCCGCGTGTATTAGACGGTCTATTCTACTCGAGCTACGGAATGGCCGCGTGTTCGTGGTGGTCCATTCTATCCGTGCGAGGATTTAACTTCTATGTATTTGGCCTGTGAGAGGCTAATACACGTGAATGTAGTAACCATGATGGGTTGAAGAGTGGCCGCGTGTTCGTGGTGGTCCATTCTATCCGGTTTCAGAGTGGCCGCGTGTTCGTGGTTGTCCATTCTATCCGGACTACGGAATGGCCGCGTGTTCGTGGTGGTCCATTCAAAGATGTATAACGTGCTGGTCTGTTGAGCGACTGCACGAGTGCTGGTCTGATGAGCGACTGCACTGGTGCTGATCTGTTGAGCGATTGAACCATGGTCTTGAGGGCCGTTAAAGTCTATCATACATATAAATTGTGTTGGTCTGTTGAGCGACTGCACCTTGGTGATACCAAGAAATTGTATACATGAGCATATACATATTGCATCGGGGTGATTGACCGGTAGGTCACGTTTGGGTTATGTGATGATGATTGGAAAGTGATGTGTGTGAGTACTTTATGAAATCTGAATTTCTGATGAATGATTGTGAATGCTGAAGTGTTGGCTGTACTTACAACTTATTTTCCATCTTAATTGGTTGCTGTTTTGAAAAATACATGTCATGAAATTTCAAAATGAGCATCTTTATTTATGATCATTGATTTTATGATATGCCATGTGTATATTTGTTGCTGTGAAATATATGCTATGTGATTATTTGTTAATTTCGGTCGGTGACCCTTGCTATTATATTGTGGAAATTGGGCTTTGCCCTCATATGTTACCCGAACCCGTCCTACCGACGGATACACTAACGACGGAAGCGTCGTTAGTTTCCCCTGATCTTTACGTACGGAGTATCCGTGGACGACGCAGAAGGACGGACGGTTGGCTGAAGACGAGACTTATTAAGGATACGGTGGAGACTGTGCTACGGTAGCTTAGTGCATGATCAGACTAGACTTTTGTATAGGGTCTTGAGTTTTGGGAAATGTAATTTATTTTGGGAATTAATGTATGACTTTTCTGCTGTATTTTCCGCACTCTGATACTGTTTAGTGGCCACAGGCCGGGTGTTCTCTTTTGAAATGAACTGATGAAAATTTTATTTTTATTCCCTTGACATAATTTTTGCAAAACTCATTTTAATTATTTATTAAAAAAAAATACACTCGCGCTGTGTTTTAAACTCGGGGTGTTACAAAATGCTTCCCACAACTCTTGTTGTCTGGCCATTATCATTGAAGATACTGACACACTTTTCCTACTCAATGCATCAGCCACCACATTGGCTTTCCAAAGATGGTACTGCAATGAAAAATCAAAATCCTTGAGGGTCTCCATCCATCTCCTCTGACGCATGTTCAATTCTTTCTGACAGAACAGATACTTCAAACTTTTATGGTCACTGAATACCGTGAACGTGCATCCATATAAGTAGTGCCTCCAGACCTTTAATGCAAACACTACTGCAGCAAGCTCTAGATCATGAGTAGGATAGTTTCGTTCGTGAGTTTTCAACTGCCTTGAGGCGTAGGCTACAGCTTTCTTGTGTTCCATCAAAACACATCCCAAACCTTGGTGAGATGCATCACAGTAAACTTCATAGGGTTCCTCTGGTTGTGGCAAGACCAATACTGGTGAGGCTGTTTCAAAGGAGCTACAATCTTAGCAAATCCTTCAATAACTCTCCTGTAGTATCCTGCCAGTCCGACAAAACTACGTATGTCTGTGATAGTCTGAGGCTGTTTCCTGGCAAGAATTGTCTTAATCTTTGCTGGATCCACAACGATTTCTTCTTTTGTTATTACATGTCCAAAGAAATTCACTTTCTCTAGCCAAAACTCGCACTTCGACAAATTTGCATACAAATGCTTCTCGCGTAAGACTTGAAGAACTTGACGTAGGTGCTCTCCATGTTCTTCTTCATCCTTTGAATAAATCAATATATCATCGATGAATACCACAACAAATTTATCCAAGAATGGACTAAAGATTCTATTCATATAATCCATAAAAATCGCTGGTGCATTCGTAACTCCAAATGGCATAACAAGATATTCATAATGTCTGTAACGGGTTCTGAAAGCAGTCTTTTAAATATCTCCTTCTCTTACCCGAAGTTGATGGTATCCTGACTACAAATCGATCTTTGAAAACACCGCGGCTCCTCTCAATTGGTCCATCAAATCATCGATGCGTGGTAAAGGAAACGATTCTTAATAGTTACCTTGTTAAGTTGCCTATAATCCACACATAAGCGCGAACTTCCATCCTTCTTCTTAACCAACAACACCGGAGCTCCCCATGGCGACACACATGGTGTGATAAATCCTTTCTCCAATAAACCTTAAATTTGACCCTTAAGCTCGCTTAATTCCAATGGCGACATCCGATACGGCGCAATTGAAATAGGTCTAGTTCCTGGGTGTAGATCAATGAAGAATTCCACTCCTCTTACTAGGGGTAATCTTGGAATTTCTATTGGAAATACGTCCGGATACTCTTTGACTAACACCACATCTTCTATGCTCACATCCATCTTGGTCTCCACGTTAGCCAATGATAAAAATTCCAGAGTTCCTTCTTTCAGCGACACTCCTAGCTTGTTAGCAGCCAAATACCGAACGACTCCAGGTTCGGGGAAAAGAACTAATTTGCGAGCACAATCCAAGACTACATAATTATACGACATCCAATCCATGCCGAAAATGATCTCGAGTGATTGTAGGGGAAAACATATTAAATTAACCAAGAAATATGTATTCTGAATAGTTGCAGGACAGCGTAAACATGTAGAATTTACGGTCAAAGTCTTAGTAGGTGTGGAAACAACCAAATCAAAAGGCAAAGCAAACATAGATAACCTCAAACGATTCACACAGTCCATAGCAATGAAAGAATGGGTTGCCCCCGAATCAAAAAGTGCAGTTAGTGTGTTACCTGCAATCTCGCAATCTCACTGGATTAAATTAGGAGCTTGACACCCGGCTTCCGCACCCATGTGATAAACGGGTCCCCTAACAATAGGACGAGTAGCCCTAGTTGCGTTCACTGTTGGTTCCACCTTCGGAACCTTGCTATCCCTTGCAACGTGTCCTGGTTTCTATCAATTGAAACATGTAGGATCCTTTGTGGTATAAGCAGTAGCATAATGTCACTCTTTTCCACATCGGAAGCATCTAATCCCTTGTCCTAATTGTCTTCCAAAATTTTGATTTCCCGGCTGATTCTGGCCTCTATTGTTGTTCTGTGGCCGGTTATATGGCTTAGCAACTTGTTTCCCTTTATTATTTTGATAATTCATCCGGCTCGGCCCTCCTGAATTAAAGTTACCTCCTCGGTTGGCCCTTCTATTCTTCATGTCCTCAACCTCTCTGCATTTCTCCACTAATGCTTGGAAACGTTGAATTCCCAAGGGTAAAACTGAGTCTTGAATCTCATACTTCAGCCCACTTTGGAAACGATGACACATAAACTGTTCATCCACCTCTTCACAGAAAAATCTGAAATGCCTTGACAAAGATTCGAACTTAGCTGCATATTCACCTACCGGCATGTTTCCTTGGTGTAATTTCAAAAAATCATCACCCAACTTAGTTTTAGTGCTCATCGGGAGGTATTTGTCCAAAAACTTCTTTTTGAACGATTCCCAGTTCACCTCCTCATGAGCTGACCCCATCAGTAGCCTTGTACTCCTCCACCAATACTCTGCATCCCCTAGCAGCAAATATGTAGCATAGTAGACTTTTATCGCTGCCCGGCAATTAATCATTTCAAAAATTTTCTCCATTTCCTGAATCCATTGGTCCGCTCTTTCTGGACCCTCATCACCCTAGAACTTTGGAGGATTATGACGACGAAAATCCTCTAGTCCAATTGATTCAGCAGCACGAATCTCTCTTTCTCTTTTCTCTAGATCACGTTGAGTCTTCGCAGCCGTTTGTGCAGCAATAGACGCAGCCATGTTATTCATCGCTTCAGCCATCCTATCCTCCCGGCTAACGTTGGCTCTTGCAGTGTCGTCTCTCCTCGGAGGCATTGTTCCCTACAAAACAATCATCAAGTAGAAATCTCCCACCACTTAAAATAATCCCAAAATATAACTTTAACAGCATCATTACTTCAGCACACCACAACTATACAAGACTTGACACTCTAACTACTTGCTCCTATGCATGATCAGATAACGACTCAAAACCAACAATCTAACCAGAGCTCTAACCAAAACATTAACCAAATGCTCTGATACCACAATTGTAACACCCCGAGTTTTTAAACAGCGCGAGTGTATTTTTTGTTTTCAACCGAAATAAATAAATAAAAGAATTTTCGAATTAATTCACGATAATTAAAAATAAAATTAAAATTAAATCATTTCATTAAATAGTACGTCGTGTTTCAATTGATGAACGTAATTAAATAATTACATCATAATTGTAACTAAGAAAATTAAAATTTTGGGAATTAATACTTCCAGAATTAATAAAATATAATACATCACAAAAGACGGTGTCATAACATCTCAAAAAAAATATCAGAGTGCGGAAAAGATTAGTGGAAAAGATATACAATAATTCCCAAAATAAATCATTACATTCCCAGAGCTCAAGACCCTATACAACAAGTCTAAACTGATCATGCACTAAAGCTACAGTAGCAAGGATTCCCTCCGCATCCCATACAAGTCTCTTTTGACTCCGCAGCTCGTCTCGATGTGACGTCCTCCTCCTCATCATACAGGGAAGGATCAGTCTCCTCCGAAGTCAGATCAATCCATGATCTGGGTCGCTTCGGCGGTGCCAGAATCTCAAAACAATCATCCGCTGTCCTAGCTGGACCCGGAATGTCAACTGCTGCTAGCGTCGGTCTTTTATTCTTCTCTCCCACCTCGGGTTCACGCACAGCCACTCCAGCCACCGGGTTAGGAGTCACCAGACCTACCGTGGCTCCGTCTCAACCCCTTCAGTCAGATCCTCTGCGTCCGCAAAAACTCTATACTCCTCCAATATCAATTTGGAAGGTACCGGAAAGTCAATCCTCGCGTGAGTATGCTCTACATAATCCACCACCCCGTCTGTCCTGCAAGTCCTCGCCAATCTCCCCGTGTAAGTCACCCTGCTTGAGACGGGGTCATATACCTAAGCAGTACGCAAATGACGGTCATGGAAATCTAGCGACGTTTCCGTCGTCTGGGTACCCACCGGTGATACGGGTTTGGGGGGTATCTGTTTTCCACAATAAAATGAGCATCGACCGAAATTAACAATTACCACAAAGCACTTATTTATGATAAAAACAGATACACTCATGGCATATTATATAACAATGATGATAAATAAGGATGCTCATTTTTTTTTAAAACACATGATATTTGTACCTTTGCAAAACAACAACCAAATTAATATAAAAATCATGTTGTAAGTACAAATATCAATTCAACAATCACAACAATTCATTAGAAATTCAGATCTCATAAGGTACTTACACACATCGATTCCCACTCATCAACTCAGATTAAAATATGACTCACAGTCAACCACCCCATGCAATATGTATATACCAATGTACACAACTTCTTGGAATAACCAAGGTGCAATCACTCACAGACCAACACATGTGCAGTCTCTCACGGACCAAGGTGCAGTTTGCTAAGACTTTGACTATAAACTCTGCATGTTTACATTGTACTGTAACGATTCAGAATAGAGATTTCTTGGTAAATTTAATCTGTCTACCCCGACAATCACTCGAGATCATTCTCGGCATGGATTGGATGACATTTAATTACGTAGTCTTGGATTGCATTCGAAAATTAGTTCTTTTCCCTGAACCTAGAGTCGTTCGGTATTTGGCTGCTAACAAACTCGAGGTGTCTCTGAGAGAAGGAACTCAGGAATTTCTATCATTGGCTAACGTGGAGACCAAGATGGATGTGAACATAGAAGATGTGGTGTTAGTCAAAGAATATTCGGACGTATTTCCATCAGAAATTCTAGGATTACCCCCGGTAAGAGAGGTGGAGTTCTTCATTGATTTGCAACCAGGAACTGGACCTATTTCAATTGCGCCGTACCGGATGTCGCCCTTAGAATTAAGAAAGCTTAATGGTCAAATTAAGGGTTTATTGGAGAAAGGATTTATCAAACCAAGTGTGTCGCCATGGGGAGCTCCGGTATTGTTGGTTAAGAAGAATGATGGAAGTTCGCGTTTATGTATGGATTATAGGCAACTTAACAAGGTAACTATCAAGAATCGTTATCCTTTACCACACATCGATGATTTGATGGACCAATTGAGAGGAGCAGCGGTGTTTTCGAAGATTGATTTGAAATCAGGATACCATCAGATTCGAGTAAGAGAAGGAGATATTCAAAACACTGCTTTCAAGACCCGATATGGACATTATGAATATCTCGTTATGCCATTTGGAGTTACGAATGCACCAGCGATTTTCATGGACTATATGAATAAGATCTTTAGCCCATTCTTGGATAAATTCGTGGTGGTGTTCATCGATGATATTTGAAGGTGCAAACACGAGAAGGGGGGGTTGAGTTGTGTTTGACTTAACTTGCATACTTTTCCTGTTTTAATACTTTCAAAACAAAACTTGATGTATAATTAAAACAGAGTTAGCAGCGGATAAAAATAAAATAAAAACTCACAGATTTTATACTGGTTCACCGTTAACGTGGCAACGTCCAGTCCCTTTGCCTTGAAGGATTTCACTAATTCAACCTTGAATTATAACCTTGCTACTGACCCTCCAAGTCAGTCTTCTCAAATAGTCTAACAATCCTAGACTTCTTTGAGGAAAAACAACTCATGTTCTTTAGCCAATCTGACACCCCAGATTGTAGAAGAATTCACAACACTATGAATCTAATTGCTAAGTACCTTGCTACCCTTTCTGAATCCCTCAGTTTGTAGACTCTACTTCAACAACTTAGATACAACCCTATCTAATTGCCAAGTAACCTACTACCTCTACTGACTCCCTCAGATTGTAGACTCTACTTCAACAACTTAGATTTGCCACAGTGGAAAGAAAATAACCGAGTACTTGCTTCTTGAAAGCTGAAACTCACAATTGACTTATATAACAATTTGAGAGTGGTTGCTTTGGAAGTGTATGACTCTTTTGTGATTTTCGATTCTGAGTATTCTTCCTTGAGCCTCTTTTTATAGATGCAGATTTGGGCCTCTTCCAAGCTTAATTTCGAGCTGAATCTTGCTGGATTCTCTTGCAAAAATAACTTGACCAATTGGGCTTTATTTAAATAAAAAACATATCTTTTTAAGCCTTAGATTTCTTTCATAAATTAACTGGCCAATCAAATCCTTTTATTGCTTCCCGCCATAGCTTCTAACTTCCATGCTACTCCACTTTAATTTATAACAAATCTTTTATAATACTTGGATAAAAATAACATAAGATCTTCACCTTTAATCCCCATGATCAAATCTGCACCCTTGGATCTTCATGTGATATTCCACAACTGGACCAACCGAATTGATATGTTGTGATCCTCTAATTTCGACCATTCCTGGACCACTCTTCCTAACCCTCTGATCTTCTGATTTTGGCCTTCCCTGGACGCGGACCTGATATTCTAAAATCCTCTGAATTCGGCCTTTGCTGGACTACACAGTCTGTCCCTCTGATTTCGGCCACCACTGGGCCATGGTCTGATTTTCTGATCTGGACCATCACTGGACCAAATAATTATTTCTGAACCATTGATCTGGAAGTTTTTACTCTGATCTGGACAGATTCTGGACTTTGGTCTGGAACAAACTGAAATTAACTTGAACAAAAAATATTTCAGTCTGGACATTTTACCTTTAATTTTGGACCAGGTCTGGATTGATTCTGGAACTCATTTCTTTTGGTCTGGACTTAGTTCCATGCCCTGAATCATGCTATCTTATGATCTGGGCCGAATCTAGATTGATCCTCTTGTTCTGAACTCATAAACATACCTTCTAGTCAAGTCTGGAACAAGTCTGGACTGTGTAGTTTTTCACTGCCAGGCCATCTTCTAGTTAGAATAACTTCTAGAATAAAATTGATATTTGATTTCTGTTTGTCTGGAACAACTCTCCTTCTAGCAGGCTTTCCAATGGTATGATCCATGTTTCATTCTGATTTTTATTCCTTCTGATCTGGGCCATCAAAGATATCTTCTGGTCATGTTTTGACATTCCTGGAGTATCTTCTGGTCATTCCAGAATTCATTTTTCTGGAATCCTTTGATCTCTGCTTCTGTTTCCTTCAGTTTCTGGGGCATTTGACTTAATAATTCAAAGTACAAAATAAGTTTACATTGAGTACATTTGTAAGCATCAAAATCCTAAGTACTTAGAATTAACTTTGTTCCAACAATCTCCCCCTTTTTGATGATGACAAAACCTTAACTTATTTTGCTAACCTATGACTCGAAGACTTTGAATTACTCCCCCTTTGACCAATCTCTCCCCCTAAGTCTGATACTCTCCTTTTCAACTCCTTCTTTGTTCTCTCTTTCTTTTCTTCTCTTCTCCTCTCCTTTTCAACTCCTTCTTTTTGCTCTCTTTCTTTTTCTCTCTTCACATTTCTTCTCCTTTTCAACTCCTTCTATTTTCACTCTTTCTTTTTCTTTCTTTGTTTTTCTGTCTCCCTGTTTCCTGTCCTTTTCAACTCCTTCTGTTTTCTCTCTTTCTTTTTCTCTCCTTTCTTTTTATCTCTCCTTTTCTACTTATTTATCCTTTCTTTCTCTCTCTCTCTTTCTCCCCCTTTTTGTCATCAGCCAAAAAGTGGTCCTACTATTTTTGTATTTTTTTTTTGTTTTTCTCTTTACAAAGTACAGAAAATAAAAACATAAAATAAAATAACAAAAAATAAATTAACATGAAATTTAAAAACTCCTAAGATGACTACTTGAGCTAGTCAGATATGTAGGTCATGTTGAGATGCTTCTTAATGAACTCGAACCTATCTTCTGGTAATGCCTTGGTGAAGATATCAGCCCATTGATGATCAGTGTCCACAAACTGGATGCTCAAAGTCCCTTTTTGAACATGGTCCCTAATGAAATGGTGTTTTATTTCAATGTGTTTGGCTCTAGATTGTAAGATAGGGTTTATGGCTGAAGTGTTATCACAGAACAAAGTGCAGTTGCCACTTATACTTTTCCTTTCCAGCTCTGTATGTTTTCTGGTCTGCCTTTTGGCTGGTTTCATCTTTCTCAAGTGAGCAGGTTGGGTGCATGGGGGTGGCCATTGGCTTACAGTCACTCATCTTGAACTTTTTGATAAGTTCTTTAGTATATTTTGATTGGTGAATGAGTATACCTGATTTGCCTTGATGAATCTAAATTCCCAGGAAGAACTTAAGTTCTCCCATCATGCTCATTTAGAACTCCTTCTGCATTAGGTCAGAAAACTCTTTGCACAAAGTGCCATCAATTGATCCAAATATGATATCATCAACATAGACTTGAATAATCATAATATCATGTTTAATGGATTTCCTAAATAATGTATTATCAATCTGGCCTCTATTAAATTCATTCTTAAGCAGAAAGTTACTAAGTCTGTCATACTATGCCCTTGGTGCTTGTTTTAAACCATATAAAGACTTTTTATGTTTGAAAACATGGTCTGGAAAATCAGAATTTTCAAAACCAGGGGGCTGTTTGACATAGACTTCTTCACTTATGTAGCCATTTAAAAATGCACTTTTGACATCCATTTGACAGCATTATATCATGATTAGCAGCAAATGATAAGAGAATTCTAAATGCTTCTAACCTGGCCACTGGAACAAAAGTCTCAGTGTAATCCATACCTTTCTGTTGACTGTATCCTTGAGCTACAACTTCACCCTTTTCATTGAATTTGTTTCTGAATACCTACTTGGTTCCAATAATGCTTCTATTTGGTCTGGATACCAGATCCCAAACATCATTCCTTTGAATTTCATTCAGCTCTTCTTGCATTGCAAGTATCCAACCTTCCTCTGCCAAAACTTCATCAACAATGCTTGGTTCGCATCAACTTCTGGTTCTGTAACAGCTTCTGATTCTGATGAATCAGCTTCTGGTTCTGGTGAATCTGTAACAGCTTTAGATTCTGGTAAATATCCAGATTTCTCTTATGACTTATCTTGGCTGTTTCTGACTTGATCAGATTTATCTTTTGAAGATTTGTCATGTGTTGCTGACTTGCTTGTATCCTTTACCGTTCTAGGTACTTCTGTTTCTTATGCTTCTGCTCCCTGCACTATTTTTATCTTGCTTTGATTTGTTAAGATCAAGCAGTTTGTCATTCTACATAATGCAAACCAAATAAGTTAAAATTTAACTCAATACAGCCAAACCATTCGTTCTGCTTCTGCTTCTACTCCCTTTGGTTCTGATGAACCTGTACTATCTTTATCTTGCTTTGATTTGTCAAGCAGTTTGTCATATACCATAATATAAATCAATTAATTTAAAAATGAACTTAGTACAACCAAACCATTAATTCGGCTTCTGGTGGTTTCTGTTTGTTTTTGAAACCACTGGAATGCTGTTTCTTCTGAGTGTTCAATTCGTGTAAATCACCTGGTTCCTCTGATGTTTTGAAAACCTACAGAATACTTATCTAGCTTTGATTTGTTAAGATCAAGCTTCTTGTTATCACAGTAAATATTGAATAATAATAGTATTTACAGCAAGATGTAGCCTCAGGTTTACTCTGAAAATCCTCTTGCTTCTGATTTTTAGATTCCTAATCTATATGTTCTGAGATTACATGGTTTGGATGAGGGAATTTGAATTCCCTTCCAGGTTTGTAGTCTTGATGAATCTCACTGGAGAGTTTGAAGAACTCTCTTGATTCTGATTCTTTAATTTCTATTTTGGCTCATACACCATATTCCTCTGGTGATTCTGGAACTTATGGTGGTTCTGGTAATTATATTGATTTTGATAATTAGAGTAGTTCTGATGATCATACCTCGACCTTTGATACTGATACCTGTTCAGGTTCTGGTTCTGGTACTGATTCTAATTCTGATTCTGGTTCCAGTGTTGGTTCTGGTTCCAGTTCCTGTACCTCTGATACTGGTTCCAGTTTTGGTTCTGGTTCCAGTTTTTGTGCTTCTGGTACTGGTTCCAGTTCCTGTTCATCTGATACTGGTTCCAGTTCTGATTCTGGTTCCAGTTCTTGTTCTGATACGAGTGATATCCATGATATTTCCTGTTCCTCCTATAATTCTGGTTCTGGTTCTGATAGGTATTGTGTTGACCAGTTCTTCTTCCATCAAACTCATATTGCCTTTGTCTTGTTGTAGTAGGAACATACACCTTCTTCTGCTTGTGCATTGCCAACATCCATTGTCCAGGCACCATTGTTGGTGTCTCCTTCTGGTTGCTCAGAACATCTGCAACATAGACAATTTGATCTTTTGGTACCCAAAACTGATTGGGTCCAAGTTTGTTAGTCTTAACAGCTCTCTGATCTTGTTCAGATTTTACCATTGGACAAGATAATTCAGACTGACCTTTCTTAGCACAGACAATACATAAAACATCAGAATAAGCAGTTTTATTTTCAGTATTTGTTTCTGTAAAACCAAGACCTCTCTTTCCAGAGTTGCTGTTTCCATAAATCATAGATGCATACTTACTTCTTTCCATTCCATTAGAAATAAAATTTTGAAAAAATTGCTCATGCATATCAGATTTACTGTTAGTCTCAGAATTGGAACAATTATTATTTTTCAGAGTTTGGTTTTCAGACTTGAGTCTTGCAACTTTAGTTTTCAAGTCTTTGATTTCAGTTGATTACTCAAAAATTCGATTCTTTGAAACTTGGACCTCTTTGGTTAGATTTTTCTTATCTTCCCTAAGAGTTTTCAGTTTTAAAGATATCTTATTATTTGCATTTAACAAGTCCTTTAAAGTATCAATTAATTCAGGTTTAGAAAGATCAGAAAATACCTCACTGTCTTCATCTTCTGATTCTGTTTCAGAGCAGTATTCAGAACCTGACTTTGTATGAGCCATCAGAGACAGAATTGTTTCCTCTGATGTGCTTCCAGACTTGCCTGAGTGATTGCTTCTATCACTCTTCCTTCTGCCTATTTTCCCTCTGGGAATTCATGCTTTTATGAAGACCAGAAGCAGACCTGATGTGAGCCATCTTTGCTGTTTCTGCCTCTTCTTCATCAGAAGATTCTTCCTCTGATTCTGATACATCCCAGGCAGCCATCAGACCTTTCTTTCTGTATCTGGAACTTTTCTTATGCTGTTTGCCTTTTTCCAGATTAGGACATTCTGACTTGATATGTCCAGGTTTGTTGCATCCATAACAAACAACATTCTTTTTGTCAGATTCTTCCTTATCCTTGCTGTTATGTTTCTTTCTGAAGTTTCTTTTCTTCCTGTTTTCCCAGATCTTAACCATCTTTTCGGTTAAGTATGCCATATCATCACAGTCACTATCACTATCCTCTGATTCTGATTCTGCCTTTGCAGCTTTCTTCTGTTTCGATTTCAGAGCCAGATTTTTCTTCTTCTTCGGTTTATCTTCTTCTAGTTCTATTTCATGAGACCTAAGTGTGCTGATTAGATCTTCCAGCCTCATGGTACTCAGATCCTTAGCTTCCTGAATTGCAGTAACCTTTGGTCTCCACCTTTTTGGTAGACTTCTCAGAATTTTCCAAACATGATCTTCAGTGGTATAGCTTTTGTTTAATACTTTCAGTCCTGATACCAAAGTCTGGAATCTGCAGAACATTGTGTCAATGTCTTCATCCTCTTCCATCTTGAACAGCTCATACTTTCTGACCAATATGTTAGCCTTTGTTTGTTGAACCTACTTGGTTCCTTCATAGGTCAGAACCAGACTATCGAATATACTCTTTGTTGTTTCTTTATTTGTGCATCTATCAAATTCCTTGAATGTGATTGCACTGACCATGATGGTTCTGGACTTGTGATGAAGTCTGTGTAGTCTGATCTGATCTGGTTTCATATCATCCAAGTCTAGTTTCTTAGTTGGATCTTCTGGATCAGTAGGTGCAGTGTATCCTCTGACTATCATCTTCCATAATTCAGGATCTTGAGATATGACAAAACTTCCCAATCTGTCCTTCCAATACTCAAACCTTTCTCCATCAAATATTGGTGGTCTGTTGATGTTGCCTCCCAATTCTTCTGACATATTGAACCCCTTGGACCTTTCCTCAAACATTGTTAAGTGCTCAGCCTTGAAACTGAGCTCTGATGCCAATTGAAGGTGCAAACACGAGAAGGGGGGTTGAATTATGTTTGACTTAACTTGAATACTTTTCCTGTTTTAATACTTTCAAAACAAAACATGATGTATAATTAAAACAGAGTTAGCAGCGGATAAAAATAAAATAAAAACTCACAGATTTTATACTGGTTCACCTTTAACGAGGCTGTCCAGTCCCTTCGCCTTGAAGGATTTCACTAATTCAACCTTGAATTACAACCTTGCTACTGACCCTCCAAGTCAGTCTTCTCAAATAGTCTAACAATCCTAGACTTCTTTGAGGAAAAACAACTCATGTTCTTCAGCCAATCTGACACCCCAGATTGTAGAAGAATTCACAACACTATGAATCTAATTGCTAAGTACCTTGCTACCCTTTCTGAATCCCTCAGTTTGTAGACTCTACTTCAACAACTTAGATATAACCCTATCTAATTGCCAAGTAACCTGCTACCTCTACTCCCTCCCTCAGATTGTAGACTCTACTTCAACAACTTAGATTTGCCACAGTGGAAAGAAAATAACCGAGTACTTGCTTCTTGAAAGCTGAAACTCACAATTGACTTATATGACAATTTGAGCGTGGTTGCTTTGGAAGTGTATGACTCTTTTGTGATTTTCGATTCTGAGTATTCTACCTTGAGCCTCCTTTTATAGATGCAGATTTGGGCCTCTTCCAAGCTTAATTTCGAGCTGAATCTTGCTGGATTCTCTTGCAAAAATAACTTGACCAATTGGGCTTTATTTAAATAAAAAACATATCTTTTTTTAGCCTTAGATTTCTTTCATAAATTAACTGGCCAATCAAATCCTTTTATTGCTTCCCGCCATAGCTTTTGACTTCCATGCTACTCCACTTTAATTTATAACAAATCTTTTATAATACTTTGATAAAAATAACATAAGATCTTCACCTTTAATCCCCATGATCAAATCTGCACCCTTGGATTTTCATGCGATATTCCACAACTGGACCAGCCGAATTGATATGATGTGATCCTCTGATTTCGGCCATTCCTGGACCACTCTTCCTAACCCTCTGATCTTCTGATTTCGGCCTTCCCTGGACGCGCTCCTGATATGCTAAAATCCTCTGAATTCGGCCTTTGCTGGACTGCACAGTCTGTCCCTCTGATTTCGGCCACCACTGGGCCATGGTCTGATTTTCTGATCTGGACCATCACTGGACCAAATAATTATTTCTGAACTGTTGATGTGGAAGTTTTTACTCTGATCTGGACAGATTCTGGACTTTGGTCTGGAACAAACTGAAATTAACTTGAACAAAAAATATTTCAGTTTGGACATTTTACCTTTAATTTTGGACCAGGTCTGGATTGAATCTGGAACTCATTTCTTTTGGTCTGGACTTAGTTCCATGCCCTGAATCATGCTATCTTATGATCTGGGCCAAATCTGGATTGAACCTCTTGTTCTGGACTCATAAACATACCTTCTGGTCAAGTCTGGAACAAGTCTCGACTGTGTAGTTTTTCACTGCCAGGCCATCTTCTGGTTAGAATAACTTCTAGAATAAAATTGATATTTGATTTCTGTTTGTCTGGAACAACTCTCCTTCTGGCAGGCTTTCCAATGGTATGCTTCATTCTGATTTTTATTCCTTCTGATCTGGGCCATCAAAGATATCTTCTGGTCATGTTTTGACATTCCTGGAGTATCTTCTGGTCATTCCAGAATTCATTTTGCTTGAATCCTTTGATCTCTGCTTCTGTTTCCTTCAGTTTCTGGGGCATTTAACTTAATAATTCAAAGTACAAAATAAGTTTACATTGAGTACATTTGTAAGCATCAAAATCCTAAGTACTTAGAACCAACTTGGTTCCAACAATATTTTGATTTATTCAAAGGATGAAGAGGAACATGAAGAGCACCTACGCCAAGTTCTTAAAGTCTTCCGCGAGAAGCAATTATATGCTAATTTGTCGAAGTGCAAGTTTTGGCTAGAGAAAGTGAACTTCTTGGGACATGTGACAACAAAAGAAGGAATCGTTGTCGACCCGGCAAAGATTGAGACAATTCTTGCCTGGAAACAGCCCCAGACTATCACACATATACGATGTTTTGTCGGACTAGCAGGATACTACAGGAGATTTATTGAAGGATTTGCTAAGATTGTAGCTCCTTTGACACAACTCACCAGGAAGAATCAGCCGTTTGCATGGACGGAGAAGTGTGAGGAAAATTTTCAGTTGCTAAAGGAAAAGTTGACAACCTCACCAGTATTGGTCTTGCCACAACCAGAGGAACCCTATGAAGTATACTGTGATGCATCTCACCAAGGTCTGGGATGTGTTTTGATGCAACATAAGAAAGTTGTAGCCTACACCTCACGACAATTGAAAACTCACGAACGAAACTACCCTACTCATGATTAAGAGCTTGCTGCAGTAGTGTTTGCATTAAAGGTCTGGAGGCACTACTTATATGGATGCACGTTCACAGTGTTCAGTGACCATAAAAGTTTGAAGTATTTGTTCGATCAGAAAGAATTGAACATGCGTCAGAGAAGATGGATGGAGACTCTCGAGGATTTTAACTTTTCATTGCAGTACCACCCTGGAAAAGCCAATGTGGTGGCTGGTGCATTGAGTCGGAAAAGTGTGTCAGTATCTTCAATGATAATGGCTAGACAACAAGAGTTGTGGGAAGCATTTAGAGATCTACATTTGGACGTAAAGTTTGCACCACGAATTTTAAAGTGTGGAATGATAACAATTTCGAGTGGTCTACTTGAGGAGATTGCAAACTTGCAGGATGACGCATTGATCCAAGAAAAGAGGAATTTGATAGCGCAAGGACAGACAACTGAGTTCAGGGTCGGAACAGAGAATATTTTGAGATGTAATGGAAGAGTTTGTGTACCGGAAGTTGTAGAGATGAGAAGAGCGATTTTGGAAGAGGCTTATAAGAGTAAGTTGAGAATTCATCTTGGAGCGACCAAGATGTACCAGGATTTAAGACAGAATTACTGGTGGCCAGGAATGAAGAGGGACGTAGTGGAGTACGTATCGGCTTGTTTGACTTGTCAGAAAGCGAAAGTGGCACATCAACGACCTGCTGGAATGTTGCAACCTCTGCATATACCAGAATGGAAGTGGGACAGCATTTCCATGGATTTTATAACAGGACTGCCCAAGACGAGGAAAAAGAATGATTCGATTTGGGTAATAGTGGATTGATTGACAAAGTCCGCACATTTCTTACTAGTAAGACCCACTTACAAAGTAGATAAGCTGACGGAAATCTACATCGCTGAGATTGTGAGGTTACACAGCGTCCCATCGAGTATAGTATCGAACCGTGACCCAAAGTTCACATCTCATTTTTGGGGAGCACTGCATGAAGCTTTAGGAACGAAACTGAAATTGAGTTCCGCTTATCATTCACAAACAGACGGACAGACTGAGAGAACAAACCAGTCCTTGGAAGATCTATTGAGAGCATGTGTGTTGGATGATAAAGGAAATTGGGATGAGGTGTTGCCATTGATTGAGTTTACTTACAACAATAACTTCCACGCAAGTATTGGAATGGCACCTTATGAGGCTTTATATGGATGCAAGTGTCAGACGTCTTTATGCTGGTATAATGACGGCGAGAGTATGATTGTTGGACCTGAGATGGTGGAACAGACCACAGAGAAAATCAAGAGGATACAAGAGAAAATGAAGATTTTACTGGATCGTCAGAAGAGTTATGCGGACAAGCTTCGTAGACCCCTGGAATTCGAGCAGGGTGATCATGTATTTCTAAGGGTCACGCCTACAACTGGCGTTGGAAGAGCTATTAAGTCGAAGAAGTTGACTCCGAAATTTATTGGACCATACCAGATTATTGCACGTATTGGACCATTGGCCTATCGGATGGCTTTACCTTCTATACTGTCCAATATTCACGACGTATTTCATGTGTTGCAGTTAAGGAAATACATTGCAGACCCGTCACATGTGATCGAGCCAGATACAATTCAACTGAAGGATAACCTGTCATTTGAAGTATTCCCTGTAAGGATTGAAGACAGGAAGATTAAACAATTGAGGAACAAGGAAGTCCCACTAGTCAAAGTGATTTGGAATCCGACTATTGGAGACGCGACTTGGGAACTGGAGAGTAAGATGAGGGAAAAATATCCCCAGTTGTTCATCGACATGTAGTTTCAAGGACGAAACTAATTTATGGGGGGTAGTAATATCCCCTTCATGATTTGGTTATATGATGATGATTGGAAATTGATGTGTGTGAGTACTTTTGCAAATCTGAAATTCTGATAAATGATTGTGATTGCTAAAGTGTTGGCTGTACTTACAACATGTTTTCCATATTAATTAATTGCTGTTTTGAAAAGGCATACATGTCATGAAATTTCAAAACGAGCATCTTTATTTATCATCATTGATTATATGTTATACAATGGATGTATTTGTTCTGTGATATAAATGCTATGTATTTAATTGTTAATTTCGGTCGGTGACCCTTTACTATTATTGTGGAAAATTGGGCGTTGCCCTCAGATGAACCCTAAGAGTAAGTTGAGTATTCATCCTGGAGCGACCAAGATGTACCAGGACTTAAGACAGAATTTCTGGTGTCCAGGAATGAAGAGGGATGTGGCAGAATATGTATCAGCTTGTTTGACTTGTTAGAAAGCGAAAGTGGAACATCAACGACCTACTGGAATATTGCAACCTTTGGATATACCGGAATGGAAGTGGGACAGCATTTCCATGGATTTCATAACAGGACTGCCCAAGACAAGGAAAAAGAATGATTCTATTTGGGTAATAGTGGATCAATTGACGAAGACAACACATTTCCTACCGGTAAGGACCACTTATAAAGTAGATAAGCTGACAGAGAGCTACATCGCTGAGTTTGTGAGGTTACATGGAGTGCCATCGAATATAGTATCAGACCGTGACCCAAAGTTCACATCTCATTTTTGGGGAGCACTGCATGAAGCTTTAGGAATGAAACTGAAATTGAGTTCCGCTTATCATTCACAAACAGACGGACAGACCGAGAGAACGAATCAGTCCTTGGAAGATCTATTTAGAGCATGTGTGTTGGATGACAGAGGGAACTGGGATGAGATACTGCCATTGATTGAGTTCACTTACAACAACAGTTTTCACGCAAGTATTGGAATGGCACCTTATGAGGCTTTGTATGGAAGCAAGTGTCAGACGCCCTTATGTTGGTGTAAGGACGGAGAGAGTATGATTGTTGGACCTGAAATGGTGGAGCAAACTACGGAGAAAATCAAGAGGATACAAGAGAAAATGAAGATTTCACAAGATCGCCAAAAGAGTTATGCGGACAAGCGTCGGAGACCTTTGGAATTTTAGCAGGGTGATCATGTATTTCTAAGGGTCACGCCTACAACTGGTGTTGGCAGAGCTATTAAGTCAAGAAAGTTGACTCCGAAATTTATTGGACCATACCAGATTATTGCGCGTATTGGACCATTGGCCTATCGAATTGCTTTACCTCCAATACTATCCAATATTCATGACATATTTCATGTGTCGCAGTTAAGGAAATACATTGCAGACCCGTCACATGTGATCGAGCCTGATACAATTCAGCTGAGGGACAACGTCTCTTTTGAAGTATTGCCTGTAAGGATTGAAGACAGAAAGATTAAACAGTTGAGGAACAAGGAAGTCCCACTAGTCAAAGTGATTTGGAATCCGACTATGGGAGACGCGACTTGGGAACTGGAGAGTAAGATGAGGGAGCAATATCCTCAGTTGTTTAGGGACATGTAGTTTCGAGGACGAAACTAATTTAAGGGGGGAGTAATGTAAGACCCTTAATTTTTAATTAAAATTATGGAATTAATTTTAATTGTATTTTTGGGGATATTTGTAAAATATTTAATATATGTATGTTTGAGTGAATATATATATATAAATATTTATTTTGGAGGATGAATAAAAAATTATTGGATGAAGATTTAATTAATTTAATTACGAGTAATTAAATTAATCGGACAGTTAATTGAGGATTAGTGGCTAATTGCAAGACAATTAAGTGCTGAAGGATCCAGCATTATTTTTGGCTGAGGTGGCACCACAAAAGCCTATAAATATTAGTGAGAAGGATGGTGAAATCAGAACACCATCCCTCCTTCCTCACTGCCCACACTGCATGTAACAGTACCCCATTTTCCCTCCCATTCTGTTTTTGTTTTCTGTCCCTGCTCACGATTTCAAAGTGAAAAAGAGGGAGTTCCTCAAAAACACCATTACTGGAAAATCCAAGCATCAAACCAGAATACCCCCAGTATTAAAGTTAATCCCCACATCATTACGGAGTTAGAGAACTCAGTTTTGTAGCAGCAAACGCAGGCGGGAGTTTCGCCGTTTTTGACGCATACACTTTAGCAGAAGCAGAACACGCAACAAGGGTAAGGGCACCTTCCACTTTCTAGTTGCATTAGGGCTGTAAGTGCATAACTTTCATGGCATTACTAGTGTTTTCATTACTATTTTGAAACTGGTTTGCCTGATGCTTGAAAGAAATGAAAAATGCATTTTTTGACGTTTTAAAAGTTTTGTGATGATTGCTGTTTGGGCTGAATGCACTAAAAGTTGTGTTGTTTATATGGGAAGGTGAAAAAAAAATGTCTTGTATGTTATTTTAAACATGATTAAAATGCATGTTCATAAAACTGTTTTGAAAATGGTTTTAAAATGCAAAAATGCATTATGTTGGTGTTTTGCTGCTCTGTGATGCTTGAATGTTATTCTGATGTGTTGTGAAAGCTGAAATGCTTGCATGTTATTCTGGTTTGTTGTGAAAGTTGAAATGCTTGAATGTTATTCTTATGTGTTGTGAAAGCTAAAATGCTTGCATGTTATTCTGGTGTGTTGTGAAAGCTGAAATGCTTGAATGTTATTCTGATGTGTTGTGAAAGCTGAAATGCTTGCATGTTATTCTGATATTGAGAAAGCTGAAATGCTATATGATGTTCTGATGGTTTGAAAGTCTGGATGATTTGTTGTTGATGATCCTGATTATGTTTCTGTTTTGAGTGATTCTGATGATGTTGATGATTTAAAAAGAAAAGGGATTTTTAATGAGGAAAGTATTGTCTGGAAAAAGTGTTGAATCTGTTTTAATGTTTGGTTGTTTGTTTTTAAAAGAAAACAGTTTGAAAAGGGTTGAAATCTCAGAAAAAATTTCACTGGTTTTTCGAAGGTGTATTCGAATACAACATGTGAGTATTCAACTACAACCTGTCAAGTATATATTTTACTTAAGTTTTCAAACTTGTATTCGAATACGAGCCCCTGTATTCGAATACAGAGGAAAGATTTTTGCTTCTGACTCAGCATCTGTATTCGACTACGACCATGTCGTATTCGAATACAGAAGTGGGATTTTAACACTGTATTTGTATCTGTATTCGACTACAAGCATGATGTATTCGAATACAAAATGCATATTTTCACTAGTTTCAGCTTCTGTATTCGATTACAATGGATCTGTATTCGAATACAGATTCGTGTTTTTCCATAAGCTCAGTTTTTAGCTTCTGTATTCGAATACAAGGAAGCTGTATTCGAATACAGATTCGTGTTTTCCAGAAAATCAAGTTTTAAACACTGTGATATGCATTTTAAAGTATTGAGAAACCTTGAGAAAGGTTAAAGTGATTTTAAATGGGGTTCTTGAAATATTTTGAAGAGGAAAGGATGAAGTATTGAAAACCTTTAATGATCTGGGAGAAAATGTTGAATTCTTTCAAGGTTTTGTCTTCTGTATTCGACTACAGGCATGTTGTATTTGAATACAGAATGTTAAAATTGCAGTTTCATGCTTCTGTATTCGAATACAAGGGGTCTGTATTCGAATACTGATTCGAGTTTTCAGAAATTCCAAGTTCTTAAAAGTGTTTTGTAAACCCTGAGTCTTTGGGGGATATTGGGAATGTTCTGGTGAATTAAAATGGAACTTTTGGTGATATTTTGAAGTGGCGGTGATGAAGTTTTTAAGACTTTACTGATTTAATGAAAGATGTTGTTTTGTGCACTGAGACTGCCTCTGTATTCGAATACTAGAGGGCTGTATTCAAATACAGAGTGTGATTCTGCATTGTTTTTGGCTTATGTATTCGAATACAGAGAAGCTGTATTCGAATACAGATTCGTAAAATTCCAGAAATCCCAATTTTTAACACTGCATTTGAATTTTAAGAGTTTGGGAAAACATTTCAAAATGTTAATGAATACTTGGCTGTTTAGTCATGTTTGTGATGATGATAATCCTGATTGTACTGAAATATTTTAAACATGATGGAAAGGCATGAATTTTCTGATTTTGCATACTATTTCTAGAGAAGTGAAACACTGCATATTCATGCATTGCATAGTCAAGTGGTACCCGCGATGGGCAACAGAGTAATGCGCAACCACGTGCTAATCTGTTGAGCGATTGCACGAGTGTTGGTCTGTTGAGCGACTACATTAAGTACTGATCTGTTGAGCGATTGTACTTTGGTATATAGGTGCTGGTCTGTTGAGCGACTGCACTGGTACTGGACTATTGAGCGTCTGTACCCTAAAATGCGCAGCCACGTGCTGATCTGTTGAGCGATTGCACAAGTGCTGGTCTGTTGAGCGACTGCACTAGGTACTAATCTGTTGAGCGATTGTACCTTGGTATATGTCAAACGTGCTGGTCTGTTGAGCGACTGCACTAGGTGCTGATCTGTTGAGCGATTGCACCTTGGTCTTGAGGGCCGTTAAAGTCAAACATATTGTGTTGGTCTGTTGAGCGACTGCACCTTGGTGATTCCAAGAAAATTGTATACATGAGCATATACATATTGCATTGAGGGATTAACCGGTGGGTCACGTTTGATTATATGATGAATGGTAGGAAATTGATGTGTGTGAGTACTGTGCAAAATCTGAATTTCTGATTTAAATGAATGTGATTGCTGAGGTGTTGTTTGTACTTACCACATACTTCATAATAATTGGCTGCTGTTTTTGAAAAGGCATATATGTCATTAAATTTCCAAATGAGCATTATTATTTTCCTCATCATCATATGTTATACCATGGATATATTTGTTGCTGTGAAATATATGCTATGTGATTATTTGTTAATTTCGGTCGGTGACCCTTGCTATTATATTGTGGAAATTGGGCTTTACCCTCAGATGCCCTCCAAAACCATGCCACCCGTGGGAACCCGAACGACGGAAACGTCGTTAGACTTCCTTGATCGTTATTCGTGCACTGCTTGGGTATTCGACCCCATCTCAAGCAGAGCGACTTACACGGGGTGGTTGGAGAGGACGAGTAGGACCGACGGCGTAGCGGATTTCGTGGAGCGCACACATACGAGTATAGATTTTCCCGTGCCTTCCCGTCTGGTATTGGAGGCGCACGGAATTATCGACGATGCTGAGGAGTCTGCTAGAGGGGTTGAGACGGAGGCCACAGTAGGTGTGGTGACTCTCAACCCAGTGGTTGGAGAAGATGTACATGAGTCTGAGGCAGAAAGGAAGAACGATGAGCCGAAGCCAGTAGCAGCTGAGATTCCGGGTCCGTCTAAGATCTCTGATGATTGTTATGAGATTCCAGCGCCGCCGAAGCGACCGAGACTTTGTATTGATTTGACTTCGGAGGAGTCCGACCCCTCTCTGTATGATGAGCAGGAGAAGGAGGTCACGTCGAGGCGAGCGGCAGATTCGGAGGAGACTTGCTTGGGATGCGGAGGAAATCTGTGCTACTGTAGCTTTAGCGCATGATTAGTTAGACTTGATGTATAGGATTTGAGCTGGAAATGTATTTTGTTTTTATTTTGAAAAACAATTGTTGTACTACTTATTCCGCACTCTGATATTGACTTTTGGGAAAGTTATGACATTATTACCGTTCAAAAATGTCTTATTGTTTATTATTAAATTTCTAGAATTAAGTATTTATTGAGATTACGATGAATTTATTTTGTTACGTTCATCGATTAATCCACGGCGTACTATTTTACGAAAAACTTTATTTTAATTAAATCTGGAAAATCATTTTATTATTGAAAAAAATATATGCATGAAAAGAATTATCCCACTCATGACTTGGAGTTAGCTGCAATTGTCTTTGCATTGAAAAATTTGGAGACATTATCTGTATGGGTGTAGTTTTGATGTATTTAGTGACCATAAGAGTTTGAAATACTTGTTTGATCAAAAGGAGCTTAACATTTGACAGAGGAGATGGATGGAGTTTATTAAAGATTATGAGTTCACATTAAATTACCATCCAGGGAAAGCGAACGTGGTGGCTGATGCCCTCAGCAGGAAGCACGTTCATCTCTCGTTTGTAACAATGAAGGGGTTGGAGTTGTTAGAGAAGTTCTGTGACTTGAATCTTAATTTGGAATCTCCATTGGTGCACTGTGGAGTGATCATTATAGATAGTCAACTGATGAATGAGATTAAAGTTCTCCAAGTTACAGACGTGTTGACTCAAGAGAAAAGGAAGTTGATCGAGGTTGGCAGGGCACCTGAATTCAAGGTGGGCCCAGATGATATTTTGAGATGTAATAGACGTGTTTGTATACCCGAAAATACCGAATTAATGAGGACTATCTTGGATGAGGCCCACAAAAGCAAGCTGAGTATTCACCCTGGTACCACCAAAATGTATAAAGACCTTAAGCATAAGTTTTGGTGGCCAAGAATGAAGAAACAAGTAGCAGAATATGTGGCTTCGTGTTTGACTTGTCAGAAAGCTAAGGTGGAACATCAAAAGCCAGGGGGACTATTAAGGCCATTAGACATACCAGTATGGAAATGGGATAGTATATCCATGGATTTTGTGGTAGCATTGCCTAAGACTCAACGGAAGTTTGACTCCATTTGAGTGATTGTCGATAGGTTAACCAAATCTGCCCATTTCATACCCGTGAGGACTAATTATGATGTGACTAAGCTTGCAGAGATATACATTGCAGAGATTGTCAGACTACATGGGGTACCTTCTAGCATTTTGTCAGATAGAGATCCGAAGTTCATTTCTCGTTTGTGGGGAGCATTACATGAGGCGTTGGGTACTAAGTTGAGATTGAGTTCGGCCTATCACCCTCAAACCGACGGACAAACAGAAAGAACTATTCAAACCTTGGAGGATTTACCGAGAGCGTGTGTGCTGGATGAGCAAGGAAGTTGGGATAATATATTGCCTCTCATTGAGTTCACCTACAACAACAGCTATCATGCAAGCATTGGAATGGCACCGTACGAGGCTCTGTATGGGCGTAAGTGCCAAACCCCCTTGTGTTGGTATCAGGATGGTGAGAACTTAATTGTGGGGCCAGAATTGGTACAACAGACCACAGATAAGGTCCGTCTGATCCAAGAAAGGATGAAGGCAGCACAAAGCAGACAAAAGAGTTATGCCGACCAACGGAGGAAACCGCTTGAGTTTCAAGAGGGTGAAAATGTATTTTTGAGAGTGACGCCTACTACTGGAGTTGGTAGGGCACTGAAGTCTAAGAAGTTAACTCCTAAATTCATCGGCCCATAACAAATCCTCCGATGTGTGGGTCTAGTAGCTTATCAAATTGCCTTGCCTCCAAGTTTGGCCAAGCTGCATGATGTGTTCCACGTGTCACAGTTGAGGAAGTACATGGCTGATCCTTCCCATATTATCATGCCAGATGATATCCAGTTGAAGGAGAACCTTTCTTTTGCAGTTCCACCATTGAGCATTGGAGACAGGACTACTAAGCACCTACGAGGTAAGGAGATCACATTGGTCAAGGTAATTTGGGACCAAACAACTGGAGATGCAACTTGGGAATTAGAGGAAAAAATGAGAGAGCTCTACCCTAACCTTTTCATGTTAGACTAGTTTCGAGGACGAAACTGTTTTTAAGGGGGTGAGTATTGTAACATCCTTTAAATTATTAGTAAGAATTTAGGTGTGATAATTATTTGTCTTGTTCGACTTATTGTAGTTGATAAAATTATTAGTAAGAATTATTTAATCAATGGAGAAATTTTATATAATTATATATATATATACATGTTTTTTTAGTACAAGAAGAATTTGAGCTAAGGGTTTGTGGCTAGGTGTGACCCAACCCGTAATAGAAATTTGGGCTTGGAGTTGGTGGCTTAGTTTTTGTATGATCAAGGTTAAGAAAAAAAATAATAAATAAATAAAATAATATTTTCTCTCTTCTTTCTTTATTTGGGCCCAACACTATCTACCCAATAATCTCCACTTTAAATTTTCCCTAAAGTCTACAATATTTCGATACTAAGTAATAGTAAGCAGAAAAAAATACTGAAACCCTAGCCATCATCTCCTTCACACCTCATCTCCTTCGTGCGGCAAACTTTTCGTGTGAACAACTTCGTGGGGGCTTAGAGTTTCGTACTAGGAAGAAAAGCGGCAAGGTAAGGGCTTTTCCCCACACAAATTTGAGTTAGACCGTTAGTTGGATGACATAGAACTAATAATTGTAATTGCTTGCTTTTAAAAGAAATAAATGTAGACTAATAAAATAAAATAATGGAATATGAAATCTTTTACGTTGAGTTCGATATGTAACGTATGTCTTTTTAAGAAGTAAAATATGAATTTTTATATTATACATGATAGAGTTTTAATTTTTATGATGGATATGAAGCAAAATATGATTTTTCTTATGTTATATATATGATAAAGTTTTGATTTTGATGATGTATTATGAGTTGGAGTTTGAAGTTTCTTGTTATATATAAAGTTTTAATCTTTATGGTGTAAATGAAGTCAAGTCCCGATTTTTATGCGTACGTGGTGAAAATTATTATTGAATGATTATGTGTCTATGAATATATGATTCTCATGATAAGGATGTGTGATATGTGATCTTTGTGATGTGAATAAGATGATGGTTTTAAAAAGGTGATTTTTTTGAATGTATATGACATGATTCTTAGTGGACTGTGTGCGAGTATAATTGTGATAATATATGGTCATGTCATGGCATATGCATCTTCGTGGGAGTTGCCTTAGTGGCAGGTTTATTTTCCCCATTGGTATGGGTGATCTTTCTGTGTGGAAGTTGTCTTAGTGGCAGGTTTATATCCGGATCATATAGTTTTAGGAGCATGCATTATGCATATTTTTTATATACGATTTACTGTTTGCGCATTTTTTCTTTTAAATTACAAGTTTTTACCTTTATATGTTTTGTGTTATTCTTCTATATGTTTAGCTTTGGTTTGATGTGGATGATGGAAAAAATTGACCCTTACAACAACATTTTAGGTACTAATGAGTTCGAGGAGATTCAAGAGTAATTGATGAGTATTAACGTGCGGCGAACGTGGGGTAAAAATGGGGTTTTCAAGACAATTTTGTAATAATAAGTATTGCCGCAAAATTTCTATGTTTATTTTTTTTTTCACTAAACTTTTAAATTCATTCGAATTCTATAAATACGGAAGTGGATTTTTGCTTCCGTTAGGAATAATTGATTTTTCCTTTATTTTAGCTTGAATAAACCTTTTTTTATAATATTAAATAAATGTGATTGTTACTAATTATTTAAAAGCATAAATGTGATTGTTACTAATTATTTAAAAGTATAAATATAGATATTCTTACTAAAAAAAATTATCGTAAATTTTTCTAAAAGTATTTTTTTTTAGTAACGTTTTGGACCAGAAATCTGGCGCGTTACAATGACGTCACTAGAGGATACCTCTATAAGACGTCATCAGAGGATACCTTTATAAGACGTCACCAGAGGGTACCTCTAGAAGACGTCACCAGAGGATACCTCAAGAAGACGACACCAGAGGATACCTCTAGATGACATCACGAGAGGATACCTCTAGAAGATGATATCAGAGGATACCTATAGAATACTATCAGAGGATACCTCTAGAATACTATCAGATGATACCTCCAGAAAATACTATCAGATGATACCTCCAGAAAATACTATCAGATGATACCTCCAGAAAATAGATTTAGAGGAAGAACCAAGTCTATTCTTGAACATCAGAATGTCCAGAATGATTTTCTGTCAAGAATGATCATCAGTCTCCAAAAATGATCATCAATCTCCAGAATGAATATCTTTCTCCAGCATGATTAACAATTATCTCCAGAATGATCAAACATCATCCTCCAGTATGATAACATCAGTTTAGAATGATACAATCATTCTCGAGCATATTGAACATCATTCTCCACCTTGACTGCCAAGAACGTTGAACGATCTTGAAGTATATTAACATCATAGGAGATCCAAGAAAAGATCAGGAAGACATCCAGAATGATCAAAACTGAACCTCAAGATTGATTATCCATCTCCAGAATTTTCGTTAACATTCTGCAGAAGTTCATCATCATTCTCCAAAGCTGTTTTGACATAATCAAAACTCCATATCAAATCAAAGATATTAATAAATATATTTGAAGTACAAAGGATCATTAAACAAAGGAAATCTGATCAAGAATCGAAGAACTCAGCCCATTTAACAGAATTCAAAAGTGTTCAAAAGCTGGAACATTTTTTAATCATATAAATTGGTTTTTGGTCAATACTAACAGAGCACTACCAACAACTCTATTTGACCATCATTAAATGTTCTAAACGGCTATAAAAGGAATGCCAATACTCAAGGAAAAAATATAGCTTCAAGTACAAAGAAAAACATCACTCACATACACTTACATACTTGAAAGCTTCTCAATCACAAACAAAAGATCCAGTTCTGTTTTTCTTCTTCATATTAGAATCATTCTACTGAATTCTTTTGTCAAGAATCTAATCTCAAACACGATTTGAGCATACTCAGATTCTATCCAAAATCAAAGACATTCAAGTGCCAAGATATATCATCAATCACTCACATTCATACTTGAAAAGTCTCACAGGAAATCAGTAACATTCATTCACGAATTCATTAGCTTACTGAAATCTCTTGTAAAAAATCTAAACCTCAAACCAGAGTTGAGATTTAATCAGATTCTGTAAAAACACTCTACATCATTATTGTGTAAACTCAAGACTAAGAGGTGTTTATAGCTTGAGTAGTTTGTTTAGAAAATCCTTTTAAGATTAAAAGGTGAAGTGTAAAATCCTATCAAAGTTGATAGGTGACCTGATTGAATTCATTTCTGGGTGGAAAGGATTGAAGGTTGTAACAGATCAAGGTTGATCTGAGCTAAGTGCTGTAAAACCAAGAAGGTTATTAGTTTTGAACACTTAGTGGAAAATCTCACCGTTGTAAGGACTGGACGTAGCCCGGGTTGGGTGAACCAGGATATATCTGTGTGTGATATCTTTTCCCTTATCTCTATTTACTTTCAGTATGTTAATTATCAAGTTAAATAGATAAACTGAACTGTTGATTTTAACTAACCAAGAATGTTCTCTGTTTTCTGGTGAAAACCAAGAACGTTCTCCGTTTTTTGTTTTCACAACCAAGATCAATCTTGAGTTATTTTCTTAAGTTTTTAACAGAAATTTTAAAAGGGCGAATTTACAATTCAAACCCCCTTTCTTGTAAATTGACATTGCTACTTCAAGTCTAACAAAATATAATGGTATGACAACCAATCCATCCCAAGGATAACATCCAGGTTCTGAAGAGGCAGACAAATGACATTTACAATAAACTCCCTACCCAACACAACTACAGGACAATACATACTAGTTGTATTTGCAGTTAAAGTCTTATTAGCAACAGTAGTAACATACAAATCAAACAATAAGGTTGTGACAGACAACTCCAATAGTTTAACACATTCCATAAAGATAAATAAATATGTTGCGCTAGAGTAAAAAAGAACAGGTAGAATGTCCTCATTCCTGTGAATCATCTCCATCTGATTTAATGTCCTCTTCTTGTGAATCATCTCCTATCATTCTGCCTCTCAAACCTCTCGCAACTATTCTTCCACCATTGCATCAATGTGGACTTCCCTCCATTACTCAGACTCCACCACCATCAAAACGAAGATCAATGCGCGTTCTTGCTGGCATTGGTACCTCTAAAACGAAGAAAACAGACACAACAGTCCACATCATCTCTGATAATGACTCTGACTCCACACCTGTACAAGAACATATCATCTCTGAACCAATACCACCAAATCCTAGGTCCAACAAAAAACCTTCATCCAAAAAATTGAAAAACCCTAAAACTGCAAACCCTAAAGAACGTTCTCCACAAAAAGACCCAAACCCAGAACGTTCTTCGAAGAGAACCACAAAGCCTAAAAACAAACCATCTCCATCGAACAAACCTGTTCGCCCCCTGATCTCTCTCAAAATGAAAACAATCTACAATGACAAATGGGCTCAGCGACCTATTACCATTGGCTGAGTCTTTGTGTTTGAAAATATATTCAGCATCTCATTGATGCCTTAGGTTGGACCAACTTCCTCAAAATCTCTGATTGTTATTACCCTGAGGTAATGAGGGCATTTTGCTGCAACGCTGAATGCTTTCCTGATAAATCCCTTATTGTATCCAAAATCAAGGGAACTGAAATCCAACTAACTCCATCCATCCTTGCTGAAATTCTAAAATTACCTACTGAAGGTTCTGCAGTCTTTGGTCAAGACTGGTATTCTACCCTTGAAGTTTCAAAAGAGGATGTATTCCACGAGTTTTCTGTCTGCAAATTTGAAGCTGGTTCCCAAAATTCTTCACAGTATTAGTCAACATTCTGTGCTACCTAGATGTGGAAGCCACGTGTAACACCCCGAGTTTAAAACACAGCGCGAGTGTATTTTTTTTTTTAAAAAAAAACGAATAAATAATAAAAGAGTTTTCAGAATTAAGTTCAAGGGAATTAAAATCAATTCAAATTAAATATCATTCGACATCGTAATCCAAAATAGTAAGGTAATTAAACAACAACATCACGATTAATCGAATGAGATATTTTTGGGAAATTGATCTTTATAATATACTAAAATAAAGATACATCAAAACTGGATTCTCGATCCACCAAAATATTTATCAGAGTGCGGAAAAGTTTTACAATAATTCCCAAAATAAATATTTACAACCACTGAGCTCAAAACCCTATACATAAGTCTAAACTGATCATACACTAAGCTACAGTAGTACGGTTTCCACCGCATCATCCACAAGTCTTATCTTCACCCAGCTGTCCATCCCTTTACGTAGCCCACAATGTAAAGATCAAGGAAAATTAACGACGTTCCCTGTCGTTAGTGTGACCGTCGGGGGTACGGGTTTGATTAACATCTGAGGGCAAAGCCCAATTTTCCACAATAATTGTAAAGGGTCACCAACCGAAATTAACAAATACCACATAGCATTTATATCAGCAATATTAAACATATTCATGGCACATCATAAAACAATGATGATAAATAAGGATGCTCAATTTTGAAAATACATGACATGTATGCCTTTGCAAAACAGCAACCAAATTAATATGAAAATCAAGTTGTAAGTACAACAGTCAATTCAACAATCACACCAATTCATCAGAAATTCCAGATTTCATGAAGTACTTACACACATAACAATTTTCAACCATCATCATAAACCAAAACATGACCCACCGGTCATTCACCCCAATGCAATATGTATATACTCATGTATACAATCTCTTGGATTCACCAAGGTGCAGTCGCTCAACAGACCAGCACATTTTACAAATGTAAGACTTTAACGGCCCTCAAGACCAAGGTGCAATCGCTCACAGATCAGCACCAGTGCAGTCGCTCACAGACCAGCACGTTTGACATAAAACCAAGGTACAATCGCTCATAGATCAGTACCTAGTGCAGTCGCTCACAGACCAGCACTCATGCAATCGCTCACAGATCAACACGTGGTTGCGCATTTCAGGGTACAGACGCTCACAGTCCAGTACCTGTGCAGTCGCTCAACAGACCATCACTTATATACCAAGGTACAATCGCTCACAGATCAGTACCAAGTGCAATCGCTCACAGATCAGCACGTGGTTGCGCATTACTCTGTGGCCCATCGCGGGTACCACTTGACTATGCAATGCATGAATATGCAGTGTTTCACTTCACTGGAAACAGTATGCAACATCAGTAAAATTCATGCATTTCCATCAGTTTTCAAAACATCTCAACACAATCAATATCAATCATTCAAGCAAACATTATCACTTTGCATTACCTCAAGGTTCCACTCTTAATTAACAAAAGTTTTTCCCCAACTATTAAAATCCATAAAACAGTGTTTAAAACTGAGATTTTTGGAAAAATACGAATCTGTATTCGAATACAACTTCATTGTATTCGAATACAGAAGCCAAATAGGGCAGAATCAACACCCTGTATTCAAATACAGACTCCTTGTATTCGAATACAGAGGCTTTCACAGTGTAAAAGTTAGAATTTCCACAACTTTAGTAAAGTCTCAAAAACTCCATCACCACCACTTCAAAACTATCACAAAAATTCCATTTTTATTCACCACAAACCTCCCCAAGGTACCCCAACACTTAAGGTTTATACAACAATGTTTAAAACTTGAATTTCTGAAAAACACGAATCTGTATTCAAATACAACTCCCTTGTATTCGAATACAGAAGCTAAAATAGTGAAAAATCAGCATTCTGTATTCGAATACGAGGTTGTCGTAGTCGAATACAGATGCGAAGCCAGTGGCAAAAGTTGCAAATCTGTATTCGGCTACAGAGGGTCGTAGTCGAATACAGATGCTAAAACAGAAGCAAAAATTGCTAATCTGTATTCGACTACAGAGGGTCGTAGTCGAATA
Source organism: Cicer cuneatum (assembly GCA_037974295.1). Classification (NCBI taxonomy): domain Eukaryota; kingdom Viridiplantae; phylum Streptophyta; class Magnoliopsida; order Fabales; family Fabaceae; genus Cicer; species Cicer cuneatum. The sequence goes on from JBBPBO010000001.1 coordinate 47,043,630, forward strand.
CAAGTTCAAAAATCTGAAGAAAACAGAAGCTTTGCAGGCTGTATTCGAATACACTCAAGCCGTATTCGAATACACCTTCGAATTCAGTGAAATTTTCCTGAAACTTCAATACATTTTCAAAACCTTTTCCTTTGAAAAACCAACCCAACACCAGGATCATATTTATCACTCTTTAGACACCTCAAAACTCAGAATATTTTTCATTAAACATCAACAACAGATTTTTAACAAAACAATATCAGAAACAGAATCATCACTACCAGAAAAACTTCACTGGTTTTCTTAAATCACCAAAACAGAAAGTCAACTATAAAATAGTTCCACACAAACTAATTCAAGCATTTGGATCATCTCCAAAACAACACCAAACAAATCATCATTCAACACAACAGAATGATTTCTTACTCAACACAACAAACAAACATCATCAACACAATAAATTCCTTCACTAAGAACAGCAAGAACATCAAAACAGTTTGATTTCCAAACCCTAACACAATGTTTTTCACAAACATAAACCAATAATCATTCATCACACATGCATTTACAGCCCTAAATGCAATCTAGAAAGTTGGAAGGTGCCCTTACCTTAATTACGTTCTCTTAACTCGTACGCTTCTGCGACAAAAGTCGACGAAACTCCCGTTCACGTTCGCTGCTACGAAAGTTAGTTCTTTAGCTCCGTAACGATCAGAGGAATAACTTTCGTACTCGAAACTTTCTGATTCGACACTCAGATTTTCAAGAAAAATGAATTTTGAGTAAACTGTTTTTCTTCGCCAACACCCCAAAAATCTCAGAAGAAGAAGAAGATAATAAAGCAGAAACTGGCGCAATAGAGGAAAGAAGAAAAAGCTTCTCACTTAAATATCCACATAAATGCATACTGACACAGCAGAGGAAAGAAGAATTTGTTTCTTTCTTAATAAATATCTACGCCACCTCACCCAACACTTATATTAAAATATCTTTTGATCCTCCAGCACTTAACCCGTCTCGTCGCAATTAGCAGAGAACATCTTAATTAACGACCCGATAATATAATTACTCGAAATTAAATTAATTCATCCATCATCAAATAATTTTAATTCCACCTCCAAAACAAATATATATATATATATATATATATTTACACAAAACATACATATATTGAATATTTTACAAATATTCCCAAATACACTTAAAATTAAATCTGAATTTAATTTTAAATTTAAGGGTCTTACACCACGAATCTGTAACTGATAATGACGCTCTGGTCATTTATCATCTTCTTCACAAGAAAAAGCTCAATCTGCCCCATCTGATCATACATCACATTATCTCTGCAATCTGCAAAGATTATAAGCTCAACACCATTTCCTACGGTTTAGTTTTCTCTCAAATTTTTAAGTTCTTCTCAGTTGATTTAAGCTCAAAAATTTCAAACATCAAACTATCAAAATTTTCCCTAAAAAATATTGCTCACATGAAACAAACCCCATCTGCTCCATCCTTCACCACACGAAAAAGGAACGTTCTTCACTCCCCACAAAAACCAGCCTATCCTGCTTCTGCTGAACCATCACCAATTTCCTGATCCAAAACGCACTACTACTGCCCCAACCACTCTTCCAACATCACCTCCTCAAAATGAATGTCCACCTCTGCCTAATCCACAATCATCCACAATGTCACCCATGTTTGTTTCCCCCCAAAAAACCTGCTCTTCAATTTTTTGCATTAGCCAATTATTGGCATTTCCAGAAGATGGCTCACCTGTACCTTCAAACATCAATACTCCAAACTCTCTTCCACATGTCTCTTCCTATTTTGCTACCATTTCCACCTTTTGTACTATTGCTGCCCCTCCACAATTAACTCTAACAGGTTCTCAGCCTCTATTGAAAAAGTCAAAAATTGATTCTGACAGTTCTAAAACCAACATAGCCATCTTTGACTCTCTTCAGACAATCCTGGCGCGGCAAATCCATCAGGACAAAGAGCAAGCTATTCTCCGTGACTGGATGACAACTCAGTTGGCTCCGAAGCTAGGCCTCGAGCCACCCATGCCTAATCCGCCCCATATGTTTCCACCGATCCCAGAACTGCATCTCTCGTCATTATCTGAAGGCTCTTCACCCTCTCTCTATGCTTAGCTGTTTTAGTGTCTTCTGTCCCCTTTTTGCTGTGGCAAAGGGGGAGAAGTAATATTTATAGATTTTAAGTTCCAAGTTTCAAACATAAAAGTTGTGTAATATCTTGCTAATTCTCGCACATTTGTTAACACATGAACTACCATTTGATATTACTTTTTGCGATATTATGTTTGATCTGATGAAATCTACTTTATGTGATACTTTGAGTCTGCTGTGATATGTTGAAATTCATGCTGTCATATGCTATCTTGAATCAATATGCAAAAAACTATTTTAGACAATCAGTGTTTTTTAACATTGTTTTATGATGTTTAACAAAAAGAATAGCACATGTTGAGGGGGAGTTTTATCTAAAAACCCCTATCTAATTATTTTAGAATCCAAATTAAAATCAAAATTAATATGTTTGTCATCATCAAAAAGGGGAGATTGTTGAGACAAAACCCCAACTTAAATAATTTTGATGATAAACAAAGATTAATTAAGAATTATAATTATGATTCTAAAGCATGTTTTTGTACCTAATAAGTGTGCTTGAGTGTATTAATCAAGATAGGTACCAAGAAACTTAAACAAAATCAGTTGAGACAAGCAAGATCAAATATGAAGATCCAAGAACATTCTGGACAGCATTCTGATGTCAGCAGAGGATGACGTCATCAGAGGACGTCACCAAAGGATGACGTCATCAGAGGACGTCACCAAAGGATGACGTCATCAGAGGACGTCACCAAAGGATGACGTCATCAGAGGATGTCACCAAAGGATGAGGTCATCAGAGGATGTTACTAAAGGATGACGTCGCCAGAGGATGATATCACTAGAGGATACCTCCAAAAGACGTCACCAGAGGATACCTCTAGAGGATATTACCAGAGGATACCTCAAGAGAATATCACCAGAGGATACCTTCAGAGGATACCAGAAGATACCTCCAGAGGATATCACCAGAGGATACTAGAAGATAGCTCCATAGGATATCAGAAAATACCTCTAGAGGATATCACCATAGGATCCCTCTACAAATTTAAAAGCCAAAAATATGCATCACTAAGATCAAGACTCATTTGCCACAAAAAGGAAGAACCAAGTCTGCTCTTGAACATTAGAAGCAGAATGAAGAACGTTCTTACATTTTGGCCTGCTGTCACCTAATCACTGACAAAGGACAACCAGCTATTCTCAACGGGCAAATGAACTATTACAAGAACCTTTTAAGTCTATAAAAGAGAACTCAAGATAAAGGCAATAACTAGAACTTAACAAAGCAATCATTCCATCATTCATAATCAGATTCAAGAGTTTCTACACTTTTCACACATTTCGCTAAGTTTTGTCCAGTTCTTAGAAACTGCAACATCCAATCACGATTGTGTTCTAAGATCACTCTCAGTTCCAAAGAACAGAACCAAATACTCAAACACGAGTTGAGGATATTTAGATTCTATCAAACACTTTATCATTCTATTGTAATCTCAAGATAAAGTGAGTAAAAACTAGTCTTGAGAAGTTGTGAAAATCCTTCTATGTTATAGATAAGGTTGTGTGAGTAATCATTTGTAAAGATTGAAGGATAGATCAGTAAAAAAACTCCTTTATGGATTGAAAGGTATTGGTTGTAATAGATCAAGATAAATCTGCAAAAAGTTTGTGTAAAAGTCAAGTGAGTTCTTGTCTTGGAGCACTTAGTTGAAAATCTCACAGTTGTGAGGACTGGACGTAGCACAAGTTGGGTGAATCAGGATATATCTGTGTGTTATATTCCTTTCCTTATGTATTTACTTTCAAGTCTTTAAATATCAAGTTTAATAGATTAACTAAAACTGTCATTTTCAACTAACTAAGAACGTTCTCCATTTCTGGATCAGAACCAATAACGTTCTCCGTTTTTCTGATTTACAACCAAGATCAATCTTGAGTTAATTTTTTTCAGGAATTTTTAAAAGGTTAATTTACAATTCAAACCCATTTTCTTGTAAATTATTACTTCAACAACTACTCTACTATTCGATATTGGTCATCTTACGACACCCAACTCACAATCTAATCAAGACCGAACTCCTCTGATACCACAATGTAACATCCCACTTTTTTTTGGGACATTATCTTGAAATACTACATTTAAAATACAATTCATTTGTTTTTTAAAATACTTCAATTCTTGTGCAAGTAAAATATATAATTGCACATGTAAACTCAAACAAACAATCCATAATTAATTAAAAATCTCCAAGTATCTCAATCAGATAACTTAATACTCAAGTTTTAGGATTTAAAAATATCATACCAAAAAGATAATAAATGGTATAGACTAGAGTTCAACAGAAATAAATTCCCTAAAGCTAATCACTACTACCCTTCATAAAATTAAAAGAGATGCTCCATCTATTCATCCGAAAACTCCTCTGGATGCGCAAGTAAATTGGGAATGTCATCTGTCCAAAAGTAAAGGTCATCTCCAAAATACTTACCAATAAATAAAAAAATAATAGTACGATATCTACATAATTAATAACACTTATTTCTCACAAGAACCAATAGCAGGAGGTACAATAAATCAATTATCTTTATAAAACACTAACCACACCTCAATCAAGATGCATACCCAAACAAACCTTATTACTTAATCTATATGCCAATGCAATGATTGCGGAATATCACCTCCCCTGCAAGGGCTTCGTGGATCCTTCCAAGCAACACCACTGACTCAAAATCCATGCAAGGATCTGTGAGCTCCAACCAATTATGGACGCACCGCACAACTATGAATGCATGAATGTAGACACTTTTGTAGCAAATCACCAATATTATGCGAGATTAACTTATTAACGACAACATATTTACACCTTCAGAATTAACCACAACACGTCAAGTACAACCATTATAACAATGTATCATATAACATTTATTTTCCACACTTTGAACATGTCAAACACAACCATTATAATAACGTATCATATAATGTTTCCCACAATTTGAACATGTCAAGCACAACCATTATAACAATGTGTCACATAACATTTATTTTCCACAATTTGATGAAAATTATTTCAGCATAATATATATCTAATTTCGCACATTCAAGAATAAACACAACCATACATAGGTATAATTAGAGTGATGCCCTTATTAATATGAGTGTCGTTATTAAAATTCTTACCCAGCGATCTTTGCTCCAAATATGCTACACCTTCGCAAATTTATTTACTTCTCACTTAGTGTCAAAACCTTTTTTTTATTTTTTATTTTTATAGATTAATGTACAAAAATCTATTATTAGTGTGACGATTATTACAATAATAATGAGATAATAGAGTTCCTAATAATATATCTCCCAATTTCTGTTTTCTCCACCTTTAAGAAGATATTAAGAACTTTCCTTTCATATGTAACATTGCATCAAAGACTATCTTTATTTATTTATTTCTAAACTCCTACTTTATCTAAACTCCTAAGCCAAATATAACACCTATATTCTTGGTAGTTGATTAAGATAAAAAAAAAATCAATAAATGAAAGGTTCTTATATACGAGCAATAAATATACAATCAAAGAGACATATCCATGAATCAAGAAATGGCTTATGCATAAACATGTATTTATTTGTCTTTTGTTGAAATCAATTTTTATTTTTTGGATTAGGAATACAAAAGTAAATAAATCAATAAGGGATTTTGTTCTACTAACAATGAAAAATGGTTAGACAAAGTTAACATGATTATAATTAAAGAGTTCTTACTTGAGGGGATGAATCACTAACTCTTTAAGGATTTTCTTGAATTTCTTTCTTTTTCTCTCCTAAGTCCTTTTATTTTTCTTTCTCGTATAAATTGTATATGAGTATTCAGATTGTGAATAAAAAACATTTAGTTTTTTTTTTCTTTCTAGAATGTGTTGTTTTCAACCTAATCCATTAAGACCCTAAATGTAATTTTGTTTTAACTTATGTTTCTCAATTTATGCTTATTTCCTTTCTATTATTATTATTATTATTATTATCACCAAAAGTTAAAATAACAAAATATAATTAAGTTAAAAACTAATAACCATCCCCACAAATTTCTAGAATAATTATCCCTACTCCTAATAAGGTAAAATATAAAAATAAAATACCTAGATGTTATATTAAAAGTAAATTTACGATGAGTTAATCCACTTAATAAAATTTTAATTATGCATGTGTAAAATAAGTTTTACACCATTGGTGTATACAAATTATATATAAATTGATCTTAAGAGAAAACAGATCCTCACCCATCAAATATTATTTCCTTCGTTTTCATAATAAAAGTCGTTTAAAATTTTACATATTAAAAAATATAATAATTAAAAGAAATTATTTTAACAAACTACTCTTTTTAACTATCAATAATTTTTAACTATTATTAATACAAAATATAATAATTTTTTTAAAATTGTTTACATAATAATAATAATTATAAAATAATATAAAAAAATTAATTAAAATTACATTTAAAATAGTAAATTACATTCATTGTAAAACAATAATTTTTTTTTGGCCGGTGACATTGATACTGATACCGTGAGACGGATGAATAATATAAACGAATGTAATGACGAAAAAAGACAAAAGGGTGCCTTTCCTTTGTTTTGAAACGACGAGAGAGGGCAGAATCAATCAATCAATCGAATCGAGGGTTTCATTTCTCCTATTCTTCACATATATCCGCACCCGCAATTACATTACAACCGCCAGAATCCCACTTATGAATTAATCATCTACACCCTGAAATTCCCAACCATCGTACTCGTACGTACTTTTTCTTTCTCCTTCCCCATTTTCACTTTTGTATATTCATACCTATATTCTTTCTTTTTTGTTTTTTATCTTCTCATCTTAAATTTTTGTTCCACAGTTTCATTTGTCTAATCAAGATGATTTTTGTCTAATCAAGATGAGTTAACAGTTTCATTTGTCTATTATACATTTATTTATTTTTCTTTGCTGTTGTTGTAACAACGAAGCTTGAAACTTGGAATGAATTTATTCTTCAGTTCAATAGGCACTGTAGCTAGGCCTTACTTTCTGTCTGTTATTGAATTTGAAAATTGGGCGTTTACTTTGTGAAAACATTCTCTGTTTTCATTTTCTAAAATGTGTGTTCATCTTATGTTGATGAGTAAACCACTGTCATGAAGATAAGCTGAAATGCTAATTAACCAAGATTTATTTCTGAAAATAATGAAATATTTTATTGAAATTTTCATAGTTTCTAGAAAAGTAGACAATCTTCCACTTGAAAAAGTCTCTTATCTCTTTATTAACCAGTAAATTTAACACAAATTTCAGGAAATGAAAATAGGAAATATTTTCACCAAGTAAATAACCTTTTAGTCTTTTGCCTCGTGCTGATTGTTTTGTTCACCGATATTTTTGGCATGATAATTTGACTGTGTTAGTGTTTACAGGCTTGGCAGTTGGCAGGATGGGCTCAAACTCACAGTCTCCGCCTCATGACAATTCTGATACCAAAAATGCATTTCGCAAGCCTTCTGGGGAAGCAACTAATAGGAACTATCGCCGTCGATCACCTATTGAGGGATCATCATCACCTGATGGTTCGAGTCTTTTAAACTTTGTATTTTTTAATGAGTTACAGTGTTTTTGTGATGAATGATTATAATGTTGATGGGCCTTGTTTAGTTTTGGTATTATTGTTTGAAGTTGTCTATGCACGATACTTCTTCTGCTGGAAAGTTGTTAGGTATTGGTGTCTATTAGGAACCCAAGAATTGGATTCCAAAGGAATTAGGGACATAAAACTTTTATCTAGAAAATATAAGAAATAGTAGTTGAGAAATCTCTCCCCTTCACAATAGAGTCACTACTCTCTATTCAACAAATGTTTACAATGTTCATTGATATCAAATCCAACTCATAACTCCCTATTTATACACAATAATCCTAACTAAACACATAACCAACTAACTACTAGTAACTAACTGTCCTAATAGAATGGATGATAAAAAACACCAGTTTGCATTGGAATTTGAGAACCCTAGGTAAAAAAGAATCATTGAAGATGAATAATGGCAAAAAAGTATAACTAGATAGTAGATACTATACTATTGAGGTATTGGAAGGGTTAGGAAAGAATATAAAAAATGAGTCACAAAGTTGTCGAACAAGGTTTTGTTGTTTAATAGCATGACAGACAAGTGTAGAGAAATACTTTGGGTCTGTTAGGTTTGTTAAAATGTTTTGGTTTTCATTTCCTGATCTCACCTTGCTTTACTTCGTTTCCTGATTTAAGTATTTTACTATTTTTTATGTAAAAGTTTAAGTTAATCCTTAGTGCTGCCATGACTTCTTTGGTCTAGTGAATCATCTCTCTTTTGCTTATCTGCTGAAGTTTTTTTCATTACTTTTCTCATCAATTTCCAGTGCTTCCTCTTTGATTAAACTTATCACCACTTTCTTTTGTCTTGGTGCATAAGTCCATATAGGGTGTTTGTATTAGGAGAGACATCACTTAGCTAGAAGGACCGAACTTTTATCCTTATTGAAGAAACACTACTATTATCCCTACATTCTGCAGTCTCTAACCTGTCACTTCCCCTCTCACCTAGATGCGGCTCACATAGACTCTTGCATCTAGAACCCATTCTCTACCTGGTTGGCTGCTTCAAAGCTTCTTTTGGTTTCTGCAGCCTTGGATGGATAACCTATAGTCTTTTCAGCAGCCTTTACTATATGTGCCATTGTGCCTTTCATCTCTGGTACAGATTGGCATCTTTTGTTTCAGGGCCATATTTCTTTTTATGCTGTTTTGGATACAATTTATTCTTGTCTTTCTATCTTCTATTTTTTATTTGCAGAAAGTCTTTTTATCTTCTAAATAAGATAGGTGTTGCTGAGATGAGAATGCCATAATGGAAGAGTGTTAATTCAAGACAGAGTGGAGACAGCTCATATTGTAGAAAAGGTGGTAGATTCTTGTCTTATTGAGCTTGTGTGGAGAAGACTCTTAGAAGCACCACTACGGAGGGTAGATGAATGGAGGATGGTCTATAGGTTGAGGAGACAAAAGGAAAACTTAAATGGTTTATCTCTAGATATTATTTATGACAGGACATTATGGCTTCGTCTAATCCATGTTGTCAACCCAACTTACAGAGAAAAGGCTTTGGTTTTTGTATTTCTTCATCTTCCAAGCTCAATCAAATGTTTTACTGTTCGTATAGGTTAAATAATTTATATGCTTTAATACGTTAAGTATCATTCATTGCACATAATGGCATTGCTTATTGGTAAACAATTGGCTTTTAGCTATGTGCTATTAGTAGTCCTGTGCTGCAATCTGTCGCTAAGTACTTTGTAAATTGTGTTGCCAAATTTTATCCGAGTTATTATATATATGGAGTAGGGATTGAACGAAGAGATCTATACTCTTCATTATATGCAGGTAGTCCTAGGCGTGAGCACAGCTCAAGTCCATATCCATCAAGGGAAGATTCTGTGAGAGTCTCTCACCATCATTCAAGGAAATGTGATGGCAGGGAACAAGACCGACAATACGACAGAAGTCACTATGGCAGAAGCAGTGATTCTCTTAGACATTCTGACAGACAGTCATCCCGGAGCTCTTATGGTCATTCTAGGCATGACAAATACGCAGATGAAGATAGAAAACGTGAGAGGTTGTCATCACGTTCTGGACGTGAGTCAAGGGGTGATCATATGAGAGAAGAAAGTGATAGCAGGTCAAAAGACTACGGGCGTAGTTTGGACAAGTATTCACGTGACAAATATGAAAGGTCTGATTATAGGAGCAAGGAGAAAGGTAGGGAAACATATTTGCAACATGAGAAATATAAAGAAATGGGTTCTTCATGTGACAGGTCTGGATCTGGCAAGAGGTCTGCGCCATATGATGAGGTGGGGAAGGAGAGGCGTATGAGGGACGGGAATGGTCTAGATGAAAGAAAGGATTCTCAAAGAAGTTCTGGAGAACACAAAAACGATCGTGCAGTTTCCTATTCAGAGTCTAGGGGCCAAAAAGACGACATTGAGATTAGTAAGAATAAGGAACGAAACTGTAGAAAGGTAGGGGAAGAGTTTGGGATTGAAGATAAAGAATCTTTTGGAAAGAAACCAAAGCTTTTTGGGGCTGAAAAGGATGACATTTCTGGAAAAGATGGTATTTTTTTTTTTTGTAATTTTTTTACTTATGCGGGATACAATTATTACTTTCAGAAATGATTATATTATGAAGTTGTTATTGTGCTAAAGCAGATGAAAAGAAGACTTCAAGTTCAAAGCTTTCTCATGAGAGCAAGTTAAATTTAGGGGCTGCCAAGACCAGTGGTTTTGATAGTGGCAATGATCTAGATGCTGCGAAAGTGGCTGCCATGAGAGCTGCCGAATTAGGTATACACTGCATTTCCTGTAAAGCCTTTTATTGAGATGTGGGCATATGTTTGGTTTCTGTCATTGGTCGGATTCTGATTGTTTGATGGTTCATGATTAATATTTTTAACCATTTGCAGAATGTGGATTGTTGGGGGTTGGTTGGACATATACCATGGGCGATTGGGCATGATTATTACTTTCGATTTTTTAAACACATTTGTCTGCTATTGACTTTTATATTTTCCTCATTTTTATTTTGTAATAATTTATGTTTCCAATTCTTTCATTTTTTATTTTATACTTGTAGATCTCCTATGTGGCTTACTTATTTGGAAATTTTTTTATGCATAACAGTGAACAAGAATTTAGTAGGGGCTGGTTGCTTGACTACGGACCAAAAGAAGAAACTGTTGTGGGGCAGCAAAAAGAGTACACCCACCGAAGAGGTATCTTTAATTATTTGTTAAATTTTCCCATTTATTATCTCAGTTCTTACCTTTTTTTGTAAAACATTAGGCGTAGTACTTCATGCTCAAGGAATTATTGAGCCAGGTTGTGTAGTGTCCCTTTTCTTCTTGTTTATATTGGATTCTTGGTTAACAGCTGTAGTATAGACTATATAAATATTTGGTGTTGTAAAAAATTAGAGTAAAAATATATTTATTGAATTGAATTATTTTGGCAATACATCAAATATATATATACTAGATTACTAAACAACCAAATCCTATTATTACTCATATATAACTAAATCCCTATTAGTACTCATATATAACTAAATCCCTACTAGTACTCCTATTTAACTGAATCCCTATACTTAGGGATATAAAACAAAAACATATTTTGACACTCCCCCTCAAACTGGTGAGTAGATGTTATCTATTCCCAACTTGGATACAATTTTTTCAAAATATTATAAGATATTTTCTAATATTCTAACACTCTCCCTCAAGCTAAAGCTTACTAAGCTTTAGCTTGCTACAAGAAAACAATATTTTGCTCCACAAAAAAGATGGAAAGGCAACACAGGGATGCATGTGAAGTCGGAGAGAATTGCTATAAATATAACCTAGCCAGATAGCCTGATTGATCATCAGCCTGAGGGAAATTCATGGCAAACAATTGAACAAAGCAAACTCCGTTCTTCTAAAAAACTGCATTTGGAAGCTTCAAACCAATAATATCAGAGACTCAAAATATTTAAACTTGAATCTGCTTCAAGGAGAGAGAGGCGTGCTTCAAGGAGAGAGAAGCAATGTCAGTGCATCTAGGACAAATTGCCAAGATAAACTGAGTCATGAAAATAAAAGACACTGTCAGAATAACCACCAACGGAAGAAGTCATCACTAATATGATTTATATGTGGAAAAAGGGACACCATCAGAATGATCGTCGGTGGGAATATAAGCCACTATTATAATCTATTAGTAATAACTAAATTGCATGACAAACACCGAAGAAGAAGCAGTGCAACTCTAACGAAACAAAGCTATGATCGATCAATGGAATAAGAAAATGCGTCCAAAACACCAGAGATAACGGCTGTTTGAACAAAAGCACATATTTTCGTTGATCAAAATTGGAGAGTAAGGACAGATCTGGAACCGTCGAAGAGAGAATAATCGTGCACCAAAAAGGTAAAAAGAAGGCCCAAAAACATGGCAGTAACCTTAGCTGCTGCATCATGTTTCAGCTGATCTCCAAGCGGGTACAAAGCCTCCCCAAGTATAGTCCTCTGCTGTTCAGAGGGTGCATTTGCGATTGCTGTAGCCAAAGCCTGAATGGGCATTGCTCAAATTCTCCAATTTGAGCAAGTGAGATACCAACTATAAATGATGTCTTAAGACTAGTAACTATAAAAGCAACAGCAGTCTTAACAACAACTAAAATAACAGATTCAAGCAAGATGTTCACATGGTTCCAAAGGAACGGCACATGTATAAGCATTCCAATACTTGAGAGGAACAAGCTGCAAATAGGTTACGAATTGGTTCCACCTGATCCAGAGTATGTTGAGCAAAGTCTGTTGTAGAAATCATAACACCAGCCATTAATGAACCCAGCTCAAGACTAAGACCAAGCTTATCACTGCACCATGCAGATAACAAGCAGAAAGCAACAGCAGCAAGCTGATAAAGTTCATTTGTTTGAGACGAGAGCCGCATCATCAGTTTGAAAAAGCGGGGAACAAACAACCAAGACAGTATAGATGTAGCAGTGAGATACAAGGACAATACTAGCAACAGTTTTCCTATTGAAATAATCCCTTGTAAAAGACCACTGTTACCACCCAAGACTGGAAGTAAAGCAAATAGTAAACCCACTGCACAATCCTGAAAAATAAGAGTGCCAATTGTAACTTGAACATGAAGAGCATTATTACTATTCGCTCCACCAAAACACTTTACCACCACTGCTGTTGATGACATTGACAGAAAGGAGCCAACAAAAACACCCTCAGACAATTTTCCTCCACATAACATCGCAAGAATTCCGCAAAAGAACATAAATATTACAATTTGAAGCAGCCCTCCAAGAACAGCAACAGGACCCACTGCTTTTAACTTTGCCAAGGAAAACTCCAGCCCCAAAGCAAAGAGAAGAAACACTACCCAAATTGTGCAACAGTCTCAACCTGCACCATTTCACTTATGAATTTTAAACCCCCTGGTCCAATAAGGGGGCCTGCAAGAAGATATCCCACAATAACAGGTTGCCCCATACAGGAAAAGACAATTCCACCAATGGCTACAGAAACTATGATGACCACCAAATCTGATATTAGCCTCACATCCAAGCACAGGGTATCTGGATTTCTCGTTTTGCGTACACCAACACTGCAAGTTCAATGAAAGAGGTTGCGTGCCGATCTGGACAAACTGAACGGATCTTGGAGGTAGCGAACTGAATGGAAAACGAGTGAAACTGGTGTCGGAATGAATAACGTCCCTTCACAGCTGATGTCAGAGATGGCACCAAGGGATTAAAGGTCTGACAAGACTCCTGAATCCTTGAACAGTATGATTGATATACAGCTTGTCCATGGATGTGTGATATTTCCTTCTTGGTCTCGCTTTCCCTAGCTATAGCATCAGCCATAGCAGCTGCGTCCTTAGACAACACGGATTCAAGTGGAAGAAGAATGGCATTCGCCTCTGAAAGATTTTCCATGAGAGAAAGGTGGACTGAAGCTGCCTCTTTGCCCAGATTGTAAACATCATGTACATCTTCAGTAATTGTAGAACCTCTTCAAACATAGAACCACATTCAGAAGTTAAAGCAGTATGTATCCTTGAAACCCGAGCAAAAGCAGACAATGCGACACTAGCCTCATATGCACAATCCCTCATTGAAAGAACTATGCTTTGTAAATCACCAGAAGCTGACTTTGCTTTCAGAGAGGCAATACAGAGTTCATTGGTTGCAGTATATAGGCCATTGGATTTCACACCTAAAAAAGATTTAAGAGGAAGAGGATGCAAAATCACAGCACCAACACTGTGATTCAAAGTGGCGGCGACGGCGATGGCAGTAAATAGACTAAGGATAAACCCGCCGGTGATTGGAACGGATGAGGGATACGGCAGAGAAACTGAAACTTTTTTTTTTTTTTTTTTAAACTTGCGGTAAAACTTTCCCTGCAGTGATGGCAGGCAGTAGCAACAACTCTTGGTTAGAGTTTTATAAAGCTTTCCACAACCCAATGGGATTTGGGGCTCCAAAACTAAAAGGGTTGAACCTCCAAACTTGTGATTAATAGCATAACGCTGTAACCAACTGAGCTACGAACCTTGGAGGTAGTAGGTGTAACCGTAGTACGAAACTAGAATACGAAGACAGAATCAAAACCAAATGGGTGACAACAGTGGTTTGAAAAAAGGAATGATTATATTCCCAAACTGTTGGGAACTCGACAACAGACTGCAATGAAGGCAGCAAATAGACTTTATGGATCACAAACAAACTGCAATGAAGGCAGCAAAGGGACTTTATTGATCACAAACAGATCACAAACAGACTGCAATGAAGGCAGCAAAGGGCCACAATGACGGTGGCTAAAGTTTAGGAAAATAGAATTCGCAATGAAGGCGGAACCGCAATGAAGGCGGCAAAGGGCCACAATGATGGTGGCTAAAGTTTAGGAAAATAGAAACCGCAATGAAAGCGGAACCGCAATTAAGGCGGCAAGTTTAGGAAAATAGAAACCGCAATGAAGGCGGCAAAAAGGTTTATGCGGAAGCAGGGCTCTCAAAGATCGAGAGCTCAAGGGCACACAGTGTCAGCGGTACAATGCTAGTGGTGTGGCTGGTTATTAGAAAGGCCTCCGTAGTTGACGGCGACAAACGACTCTATGTGACCAAAAATAAAATAAAAACTGAAAGGTGGTGCTGCCGACGGCAAATGCCGCCGCCGGCAGCGGTAGTGAAGCACAAAGACGGGTCACAGAATCAGAACATGCTTTGATACCATGTCAAAAATTAGAGTAAAAATATATTTATTGAATTGAATTATTTTGGCAATACATCAAATATATATATACTAGATTACTAAACAACCAAATCCTATTATTACTCATATATAACTAAATCCCTATTAGTACTCATATATAACTAAATCCCTACTAGTACTTCTATTTAACTGAATCCCTATACTTAGGGATATAAAACAAAAACATATTTTGACACTCCCCCTCAAGCTGGTGAATAGATGTTATCTATTCCCAGCTTGGATATAATTCTTTCAAAATATTATAAGATATTTTCTAATAGGTGTCTTCTAAATTTTGGAGATGCTTGTAATTATTGAGCCAGGGTGTATAATGCCCTCTTTTTTCCCCGTTTATGTTGTATTCTTGGTTAGCGGTTTTATCAGTATGGTCTCTTCTAAATTTTGGAGGTGCTTGTAATTATGGTCTCTTTATGACTTGCATGTTTTGAGGTGACAAAAGTCTGTTTTTGTTTAACAGAACTTCCTCCGTTGTGCAAGTCATGAAGGCATCCAACCTTTTAAAATCTGTTCACTCTCATAAACCTCCCATTATAGGGAATTTAGAGTACTCGGTACTCACTTTAGAGGGTAATGTAAGACACCTCAACCATTAGATGAGAAAATCAATTGTTGATATCCTAATACATTTATGCATGTGCACGTTATATCAATCACCTGTTGACTTATTCGTTAATGTCCAAAGTTACTTACGTTATCTTCTATAAGGTGAATTGTGAACTTTAAGGAGGTAGATCCCACTCATGGTAATCTTTTCCCGCAAAGTGAGGGTAAAGTTGGGGTCTTTCGTGCTAGATCAGAAAGGTATAGTCTGACCTGAGCTGCAGTGGCCTTTGGTTGATTGGTGTTCTCCTTTGATGTTGTTTACTGTCTCATTATGAGGGAAGGATGTTATAAATTTGATGGTGCAAGTTGTCCTATTACATTGACTGAATAGTTAACCGACTTATCTATTTCATTTTGCACAAAGATGATACGCTTCTTGTCGAAGTTGTATATGTGGTAATAGGATAAGTAGAACAATAGTGGGGGGAATTGTGAGTGCTAGGCCTACAGTTCTGGATAACCTCTGCCTTAGGTTTCTGGATTTGTTATCGTGCCACTTTTCTTGCTTTATGCCACGGGTAATCAAATATATAAATATTTGTTGTATGTTTTCTACAACTTGCTACATAAAATGTGATTTCTGCTCTGTAATGCATTTTCCAAATGTTGCAGTCTGGCCACCGCTGGGATATGGCAATGTTTGATCGCGAGCGGCAAGAGAAATTTAACAAACTCATGGTAAGTCTGGATTGAGTTGGTTGCTATATTCTGACAAATAAAAACATGGGAGATTGTTTAGTTGCTCCTGAATGACTGACTCACTCTGTTAATGTTTCTTCGCCTACTAACACATTTTGAATCTGAGTTTGTCCTCGTGCCTATGGCAAATTGTAGGGTGTGAAAGGAGACGCCAAAGTGGAGCTGAACTCCGATAATCAAAATGACAATGACGTACTCCGTGCTGAGAAGCAGAAGGAACTCCAGCTGGATCTAGAGAAACAGTACACTGCAGGTCTTCGGCGAAGAGATGGCCGTACAGTTGGATTAGGTCTTTAAACATTCGCCGGAGGAATTTTGCATCATGTGACTTTTGCAGTGATTTACGCTTGGTTAGGAGGAACTTATCACATGTTTGTTACATGTTTTGGAGTTTATCATGTGTATGATCTGATGCTTAGAGGAACTTATCACAGTCGTACAATTTAAATTGGATGGTTTGATGCTATAGAATATATAATGGGGCTGGGAGAGGTATGAGAAAACATAGATAGTGATAAGCTTTTATTGATATCAACTATTTTAGAATTTTTGAAGTACTTTTATGTGATTCTTGATATGTGGATAGGCATAGGATTAAGGATCACTTGAGAGTGATTATGGCATTATGAATATGTTAAAATGTCACAGGTATAGCAGGAATTAGAACTGTTTTTCATCTGAAAAATTTAAACTAGGCCACTGAAAATGATGAAAAAGCATGAAAGAATAGAGTAACAATTAAGCGAAGTAGAATGGTACCTAACAATTCTTTTTACCCTTAGGCTCTTTTCCGGAGTTTGGAGGGGAGAGAAGTAGATAAAAAAATATAATTTCTTTTTACCTTTCTTAAAAGAGTTTTTGTATATGTTTCAGTCTTGGAAAGCAGTGCGGAACGTCCAACCCCGAAAATAGGACAGCGATATGACCACTATTGCGTAGATAAAAAAACAGTATATAAGCTAAACATAAAATACAAATAGTAGATAAAAATATTAAAGAATAGCAAAAATAAAATATACAAAAATAAAGGATAATCATATTTTATAGTCAAAATCTTACATCAAAATCAAGATATAATAGTAATCAAAATTAAATTCTAATAGTAATTAAAATTAAGTTCAAAAAGTAATCAAATTTTGCAACATAAGATTCAAACCAAAAAACAATCCAATCAAGCAAAATTATCTTTCTCATCTTCACTTGTAATTTCAACTACATCAACATTATCTTGTTCATCACTTGATTCAAATTCTTCTTCTTCCACCTCCTAGTCTCCATTAGTCATAGTTGTAGCGATTATTGATTGTTGCCTAGTAAGTCTTACTGGTTCATTAACCCTAACTGCATCACCAACAAGTTCCCAAGTCAAGTCATCTTCTCTTAAAGACCAAATCATCTACAAGTACACCGTTTTCATCCGATTCTTTTTCAAGCCAATCATAACACGTCAATATTGTTGAGGAGAATGAGGTCAATTAAATCCTTGTTATTAAAATGATCTTTAACAGTTTGGTTGTACTTCACAAAAACCAAGTTATGTAGCCTTTGGTGTTCAAATTTGATTCACTTCTTAGAATGGATCTATATTACAATTTTAAAAGAA
Organism: Cicer cuneatum; assembly: GCA_037974295.1. NCBI lineage: Eukaryota > Viridiplantae > Streptophyta > Magnoliopsida > Fabales > Fabaceae > Cicer > Cicer cuneatum. Next base: position 47,061,554 of record JBBPBO010000001.1, read on the forward strand.
AATAATTAATTCTAAATTCACTACATCCAAAGAAAACCAATTTACATTTACTTATTTGCTCAAATGTACTCCAATTGCTCACTTGTTGATGAGATGCATGTCAAACTTAATACTTTGATTGCAACAGCTTGCAAATGTGGAAATAATTTCCATACATGGTTCATCACTCAACTGTAATGCAATAAATAATTAATCCCAATGTTTACATACAAGTATCAAGTATGTAATTTTAAATTAACAAAACATTGTACTTTAACTTTCCAGGGACACAGTAGACCTCATTCTAATTGCAGAAGGTATACCATGATGGAACCAAGTTGGTTCTTGCAATTAAAGTTTTGATGTTAAAAAATGTATTTTATGAAAATCGTATTTTGACTTAGAAGGAAAAATCAGAGGATGACACCACCAGAGGATGACGTCACCAGAAGATAAAAAATGCCACCAGAAAGTTTGGCCAAAGGATACATCCAGAGGATACTAGAGGAAACATCCAGAGGATGCATCCAGGAGATACCAGAGGATGTCATCAGAGGGTACTAGAAGATACCTCTAGAGGATATCATCAAAGGGAAGGAAAAATAACATCATCAGAGGATATCTTTCTTGGCCCAAATCAGAAGGAAGCAGAGTCCAGAAGGAGACCTGATCCAGACCAGAAGGAAGTTTGTCAAAGGGAGACTTGGTCCAGACCAGAAGGAAACATAAGTCAGACTTGGTCCAGACTTAATCCTGACCAGAAGATATCATGGTCGTGAATATAAGAATCAGTCCAGACTTAATCTAGACTTGGTCTAGAGCAGAAGATAATTGGTCCAGAACAAATGACTTGGTCCAAAATAGAAGATAACTGGTCCAAAACAAATGACTTGGTCCAAACTTGGTATAGAACAGAAGATAGCATGATCCAGAACATAAAACTTAGTCCATATTAGAAGATATAATTGTCTAGAACATAAGACCTAGTTCAGATTTAATCCAGACTTGGTCCAGATCAGATGATAAATGTCCAGATTAAAAGATCAATGGTCCAGATTAAAATATCAAATGTCCAAATTAAAAGATCAATGGTCTAGATTAAAAGATCAATGGTCCAGATTAGAAGATCAATGGTTCAGATAAGAGGATCACAAGATTGGTACAGATCAGATTACTTGGTCCACAATTGGCCGAGATCAGAGGATCATAGAATTGGTACATATCAGATTATATGGTCCAGAGGTGGTCGAGATCAGAAGATCATACGGTCCATAATTTAAATCATGATGCAAATCAGTGAAGACTTGATTAAAATTCGAAGAAGACTTGATTAAATTTTGATAGAAATTTGATCAAAGTATTAAGGGGATTTGATTCAAAAAATCACTGAAGACTTGAAGAAATTCAAATGCAATCTGAAGCTTAAAAATATATGGTTTGAAATTAAAAGAAACAAGATTGGTCAACAAAATTTTCAAATGCAATCTGAAACTAAAAATATACGATTTTTATTTAAGTGAAACAATATTGGTCAACAGTATTTTCAAAGGAAATCTGAACAAGATCTATTTCGAATTTAAGCTTGGACAAAGTCCTATCTACAGCTATAAAAGGAGGCTTCAGGCAACAACATCAAGCATCAAAAAACACAAGAACTCAAGCTTCATATTCAACACAATCCGAGAGTTCAAAAGAGAGAATCACTTGAGTGCAAAAGCAATATTTTCTAAGTATTTTCGAGAGAGAAATTCAGTGCAGCAATCAGCTTTCCAGAAGCAACAAAAGTGTGCAAGAATCATCCCAGCAATCATCTTTTCAGAAGTAAAATTGCAGAGTTCCAACCTTTGTAATCTAACCCGATAGTGGTGCAAATTCCTTCTTCAATATGAGGTTTTCAGATTGGTAGAAGAAGACTTGACCTGTAGAGTCAAGGTGTTGTTTTCGTTCCTCAAAAGTCTGGGGTTGTCAGGCTGTTTGAGAAGACTGACTTGAAGGGTCAGGGGCTGTAATTCAAAGGTTTTGAATTAGTGGATTAAAGCCTTCAGGATGAAGGGACTGGATGTAGCCAAGTTAATGATGAACCAGGATAAATTTCTGTGTGAAGTGGCTAGAATATCACTAGAAGGGGGGTTGAATAGAGATATTCGAGGTTTAAAAATTCTGTTTTAGTTTTAAACTATTGTTCTATTTGAGAGGATGATTATCAGACGTTGAAATAAAGAGAGAGACTAATGACACACGGATTTTTATACTGGTTCACCCAATGAAGGCTACGTCCAGTCCTCACACACTTGTGAGTTTTTTACTAAGTATCAAAAGCTATCAGCCTCTTACTGAGGTTGATTACAAATCGTGTATTCTATAGCTTCACCAAGCTTACAATTCTTTCTTTCTGATTTCACTCAAGTGTAACTCACTTGAAGTTCTAAAGATGATATGAAGTAGTTTGATTGGTATTACTTTCTACAAAGATCTAGTGTAAGATTATAGAAAGCTTGAGGGGAGATTGAAAATGCTCTTGATAGCCTCTTGATATTTTCTTTTTGTGCGTGTAGTTGTGTATATTGCTGATGAAGAGCAGCCTCCTTTTTATAGAGAGAAGGAAACTTTCTCTTCAAGAAAGTTTGTCCTTTATGACTGTTTATCCAAGTTATAATGATCCTGAATTTTGTTTTTGAATTACAGTTTTGCCATTGAATTCTGTCCTTTGTCAGATTAGCATTTGGGAGGTTACTTCTTTACATAGTTTTCTAGGAGGTTAGATCTTTCCATATGATTTGACAGCTGGAAAGTTCTCTTTTCTGGTTCCAAGACATGACCTTTCTCTTTTCGTGAATGATGCAGCTTTTGATACTTTAGTACGGTTAGTTATTTTTAATGTAGGAGGATGAAGACGCAGCTAGAGTTTATCCTCTGGTAATTACCTTCTGGTGTTTGAAGTTCACCTTATGATATTTGTCTTATGATGTTTACCTTCTGGTGTTTCATCTTCTGATGTTTACCTTCTGGTGTTCATCTTCTGATGTTTATCTTATGGTGTTCATCTTCTGATGTTTATCTTATGATGTTTATCCTCTGAAGTTCATCTTCTGATTTTTATCCTCTGATCTTTTTATCCTCTGATTTATTTCTTCTGAAATTTATCTTCTGATGTTCATTTTCTGATGTATATCTTCTGATGTTCATCTTCTGGTTTTTTACTTCTGGTTTTCTGCTTCTGGTGTTCTGCTTCTACTTCTGGTGTTCAACTTTGCTTCTGGTGTTCTGCTTCAACTTCTGGTGTTCTGCTTCTGCTTCTGGTGTTCTGCTTTTGCTTCTGGTGTTCAATTTTATCTTCTGGTGTTCAACTTTGCTTCTGGTGTTCAACTTTGTTTCTATATTTCTAGTTTTCTGCTTCTGGTTTTCTGTTCCAGATGTTCTGCCTCTAGTGTTTTAACTTCAGGTTTTCTGCTTCTGGAATTAATGACTTTGTTTCCTACATACGTTTATTCTCTGGATAGGAAGTTGCGATCTTGAATCTTTGGATTTTAATCCTGTTCCTTTCTTAGTACAATACTTAAAATGCACGCATTAGTATAATCATAATCTTGAGATAATTTTGTTATCATTAAAAGAGATTTTTTCTCAACACTGTGTTCTTAAGTTGTTATTATCCGCTGCTAAGTCTGATCAATTATTCATCCAATAATCCGCATCAACATTCAACAAAACAGCAAAAGAATTCAAGTTTGACAAACACAATTCAACCCCTTTCTCGTGTTTGCACCTTCATACCAAACATGTCATGCAGTTTCCTATATTGAGAAATCTCCTTCAGAGCTTCATCATTATCACCAGAATCTTTAAAAAGCTTAAAAGTGCAAGCATAAATTCCATCTTTCACTTCCAGATCTTTGCCAACATTTGGGTCATTGTAGAAGTGATGGGGGTTAAGCAAATGTCATGTTGTATGCAATATATGATGAAATTGACACTCCCATCTATTATCTATAGTTGAGTAAATTTCAGTGTATTTACTCTCATTTCCATTTAACGTTGTTGCAATAAACTTCTTCGCCATATCCATTGCCTCAAATATGTAACTCATTGCCGGCTTTTTCTCGCTATCAATCAGCCTTAAAATATACACCAACGACCCCATTTCCTTGAGAGAGAATAAAACATCCTTCCGAAATGATACATTGATAACAATACTATATGCCCTTTTCCCCTTATGATCTTTTGATGCATTTGTGTTCACCCACTCTTCTGATACAAACATTCTTCTCAGGTTATTCTTTTATTTATACAACCTTTGAAGAGTGAGGAATATAATTGCAAACCTTGTCACTCTACTTCTGTAACACCCCGATTTTTAACAGCGCGAATGTATTTTTTTTTTAAATTAAAAGAATTAAAATAAAACCACTCAATAAAGTAATATGTCGTAATACAAAACGACAAAAGTAATTAAATAATTACATCATCAATATAACCAGTTAAAATAGTTTTGGGAATTAATATTCAAAATATACAAATAGAAAATACATCGGGGCTATGAGACCAGTCAGACAACGCTCATACCCCTGGGGTATTCTCGACAGACACCTGCACAGAAGTGCTGCTCCAAGAATGCTATCTCCCCCATGGTCACATCAAAAAATTTGGATCATGGACCCACTGACAAAAGTCACTATCAAAGTACGTCATAAATACAGTCATCCCAAAATGAAACAAGTACAACCACCAAAACACTAGGGCCCTATACAACAAAAACTAATCTGATCATGCACTAATAGCTACAATAGCAAGGGTTACCACCACACTCTCCACAAGTCTCATTCGACGCAGTCACTCGCCTCGACGTGACATCCTCCTCCTCATCAGCCAGAGAAGGATCAGTCTCCTCTGAAGTCAGATCCACCAATGATATAGGTCGCTTCGGCGACGCTGGAATCTTGAAACAGTCCTCTGCCGGCCTAGACGGACCTGGAATGTCAACCCTCGATGGCGTCAGCCCTTTGTCCTTCTTGTTGGAACAAAGTTGGTTCTTGCAATTAAAGTTTTGATGTTAACAAATGTATTTTATGAAAATAACATATTTGACTTAGAAGAAGAATGAAAAATGTCACCAGAAGAATAGATCAGAGGATGACGTTACCAGAAGCAGAAACCAGTGGATGACGTCACCAGAAGATGACGTCAACAGAAGCAGAAATCAGAGGATGATGTCTCTAGAGGATATCATTAGAGGAATCAGTCAACGAAATATGCTCAAAACAGAATCTGAGAAAAATGCTTAAAATAGAATTGGAGCAAAAGACTCGAGAAACAAAATCTAGCTAAAAATATGCTCAAAACAGAATCTGAGAAAAATGCTCAAAACAGAATTGGAGCAAAAGACTCGAGAAACAGAATCTAGCTAAAAGTATGCTCAAAACAGAAGCGGAGCAAAATGCTCAAAACAAATTAATCGAAATACACTCCAGAAGTAAAGCATCAGCGAGCAAAAGACTCAAAACAGAATCTGAGCAAACTACTCCAGAATATTCTCAAAACAGATTAATCGAAATACACTCCAGAAGTAAAGCATCAGTGAAGTCCTAAAGTTCAACTATAAATAGAGACTTAATGCTGAAGATTAGAGCATCGAAAAACACAAGAACTCAAGCTTCAATTCAAAGTTATTTGAGAGTTCAAAAGAGAGAAACACAAACGAGCAAGAGCAATATTTTATAAGTGTTTTCGAGAGAGAAATAGAGTGCAACAATCAGCTTTCCAGAAGCAATAAAAGAGTGCAAGAATAAGTGCATCAGTTAGCTTTCCAGAAGCAACAAAAGAGTGCAAGAATCAGTGCAGCAAATAGCTTTCTAGAAGCAACGTTGCAAAGTTCCAAACCTTTATTATATAACCCGATAGTGGTGTAGATTCGTTCTTCAATCTGGGGTTGTCAGATTGGTAGCAGAAGACTTGACTTGTAGAGTCAAGGTGTTGTTATCGTTCCTCAAAAGTCTGGGGTTGTCAGGCTGTTTGAGAAGACTTGGCTGGTTTAGTCAAGATGTTGTTGTTCCTCAAAAGTCTGGGGTTGTCAGGCTGTTTGAGAAGACTTGGCTGGTATAGTCAAGGTGTTGTTGTTCCTCAAAAGTCTGGGGTTGTCAGGCTATTTGGGAAGACTGGCTTGTAGGGTCAGTGGTGTTGTAATTCAAAGGAGTTTGAATTAGTGAAAAGGCCTTCTAGAGGAAGGGACTGGATGTAGCCTAGTTAACGGTGAACCAGTATAAATTGCTGTGTGATTATGTTATTATTATCCGCTGCTGAATCTGATTAGTTATCTATTGAATAATTCACATTAACATTCAACAAAACAGCAAAAGTAATCAAGTTTGACAAACACAATTCAACCCCCTTCTCGTGTTTGCACCTTCAATTAGCATCAGAGCTCGATCTCAAGGCTGAGCACTTTACAGTGTTTGTGGAAAGATCCAAGGGATCAACATGTCCGGATTCAATGAAGAAGCTACTAGAGGAAACATCAACATACCACCTCTGTTTGATGGAGAACAATTTGAATACTGGAAGGACAGGCTGAACTTTGGGACTTGGTGGAAGATGGTTATACTGCTCCACAAGATGCTGATGGTGTTAAAATTTCCAGAAGAGATATGGATGCTGGTCAGAATAAGATGTTCAAGTTGCATCACAATTCCAGAACGTTCATGATCAATGCAATCACGTTCAAGGAGTTTGCAAAATGCACTAACAGAGAAATAGCGAAAAACATCTATGATTGTCTGATTCTGACTTACGAAAGCAGTAAGCAAGTCCAAGAAGCAAAGGCTAACATTCTAGTCAAGAAGTACGGTTATTCAAGATGGAAGAAGATGAAGACATTGAAACTATGTTTTCCAGATTCCAGACTCTAGTATCAGGATTAAGGGTACTAGAAAAGAGTTACACTACTGCTGATCATGTAAGGAAAATACTTAGAAGTCTGACAATCAAGTGGAGACCAAAGATCACTGCTATTGAGGAAGCTAAAGATCTGAATACTCTAAAGCTGGAAGAATTAATCAGCTCCCTCAGATCACATGAAATTGAATTGGAAGAAGATGAACCCAAGAAGAAGAAAAAACTCTAGCCCTGAAATCCAAGCAGAAGAAGGCTCTAAAAGCAACATTAGAAAATAGTGATTCAGACGATCAAAGTATGAACTCAGAGGAAGAAGAAATTGCTTTCTTATCCAGGAAGTTTAGAAAGATGTGGCATAACAGAAGGAATAAATTTCCCCAGAGATATTCCAATCAGTCCAACAAAGGAAGTGATGATACACAAGGTATCATCTGCTACAGATGCAATGAATCTGGACATATCAAGTCAGAATGTCCAAATATGGAGAAAGGGAAGTACCAGAGGAAAGATGTCAGAACTAAGAAGAAAAGCATGATGGCTACATGGGATGATTCTGATGAATCTTCTGAAGACGAACAAGCATATTTGGCTATGATGGCTCACACTAACTTTGGATCCAACAAAGAATCTGATTCTGGAAGAGAATTAGAAGATGATGAAATTAAGGTATATTCTGAATTCACTCGATCTGATTTGATTACTGCTCTAAATGATTTTTTAAACAATAATTACAAATTATCTTTAAAACTGAAAACTCTTAAGAAAGAAAATACAAATCTAACGAAAGAAGTTAATGTTTTAAAGAATCAGATTGCAGAATTTAAAACAGAAAGTGTCATGCTTGAAACAGATATTGCAGAATTGAAAACAGAGAATGTATGCTTGAAAAACAGTTTTGCTGAACTTAAAGATGAAAGTTTAAATATGAAAAATAATCATAATTCAACAGCAATTGAAATACCACAAGTAATTATGATATGCATGAACAACTTTTCCAAGAATTTCTTGCTAATGGTATGGAAAGAAGCAAATATGCTTCTATGATTTATGGAGCCAGTAGGAATGGAAATAGAGGTATAGGAGTTGAAGAAACTATAACTGAACCTAAACCTGTGCTTAAACCTATTCCCTTTGATATTGTGTGTTCTGTTTGTTACAAGAAAGGTCATTCCAAAGTGTCTTGTCCTATGCTAAATACAAGGAAAAACAAGAGACTTTTCAAGACTAACAAACTTGGACCCAACCAGATTTGGGTACCAAAAGATAAAATTGTTTATGTTGCAGATGTTCTGAGCAACCAAAGTGAAACACCAGTCATGGTGCCTGGTCAATGGATGCTGGCAACATATGAAGGGAAAAAGGTCTATGTTCCAACATCTACCAAACATAAGCCAATTGACTCTAGTAGAAGAAGAACTGGTCAACACAATACTTATCAGAACCAGAATTAGAATCATAGGAGGAACATGAAATATCAAAGAAATCACACATATCACACAAATCAGAATAGACAAAGAATTCACTCATATCAACAAACCTGGAACTACCAAAAGAATCAGAATTACCATCAGTTCTAGAACCAGAAGAATCAGAATTATCATCAGTTCCAGAATTATCAGAGGAACCTGATATATCAACAGAAAGAGAAGAATCAGAATCAGGAGAGTTCTTCAAACATTCCAGTAAAATTCGTCAAGACTACAAACCAGGAAGGGAATTCAAATTCCTCATCCAAACCATCTAATCACAGAACATACAGATTCAGAATCTGAAAATCAGAAACAAGAGGATTTTCAGAGTAAAACTGAAACTGTTGACATAGAGGTTACATCTTGCTGTAAATAATATTATTGTTTGATATTTATGTTTACTATGATAACAAGAAGCTTGATCTTAAAAATCAAAGCTAGATAAGTATTCTGCAGGTTTTCAAACTGTCAGAGGAACCAAGTGATCCACGTGGTGTGAACACTTCAACAGAAACAGTATTTCAGTGGTTTCAAAAACAAGCAGAAACCACCAGAAGCAGAATTAATGGTTTGGCTGTATTGAGTTCATTTTTAAATTATTTGATTTGTATTATGTTATATGGCAAATAGCTTGACCTGAAAAGTCAAAGCAAGATGAAGCTGATGCAGGTTAACCAGAACTAGAGGAAACTAATGCTGGTTTACTAGAACCAGAGGAAACCAAAGCTAGTTTACCAGAACCAGAGGAAACTGATGATGGTGTACTAGAACCAGAAGCTGATACAGATCTACCAGAACCAGAAGCTGATACAGGCAAAATAACTTGAAAAAGCAGAAGATACCAGCAAGCATACGACAAGTCTTCAGAGGATAAATCTGAAGATAAGTTAGAAGAAAGAATAGATCACTCCAAGACATGGCCTGAACTATGTTAAATGATTTAAATGTTGCAAAACAATTTTGGGCTGAAGCAATCAACACTGCATGTTACATTCAGAATAGAGTCTATATTAGATTTACAAGAACCAGAGAAAGTAGAAGTAGATAAACCAGCAGAACATGGAGAAGTGGAGGATACAAGCAAGTCAGAAGCATGTGACACATTTTCAAAGGATGAATTTGATCAAATTAGAACCAGTCATGAGAAATCAGAAGAGAAATCTGGATGGAAATATCAATCATCTCATCTTGAAAATCTGATCATTGGAAGTGGAAGTGATTCTTTAAAAACCAGATCATCACTAAAAGACATCAGTTTGTTTGGCTTACTCTCATCGATTGAGCCTACCTCTGTTAGTGAAGCATTGCGACAGATGATGGATGGATTATTGCAATGCAAGAAGAGTTAAATGAATTTAAGAGGAATGATGTTTGGGATCTAGTTCCAAGACCAGAAAAGAACATTGTTGGAACCAAGTGGGTCTTTAGGAATAAGCTAAATGAAAAAGGTGAAGTCGTCAGAAACAAGGCAAGACTTGTGGCACAAGGTTACAGTCAGCAAGGAGATATTGACTACACTGAGACTTTTGCTTCAGTGGCCATAATTTTCTGAATTAATGCAACACGAATTTCAAATGAGTATGATGGGAGAACTTAAGTTCTTCCTAGGAATACAAATTCAGCAAAGTAAAAAAGGTATATACATTCATCAATCAAAATATACAAAAGAGCTTCTCAAGAAGTTTAAGATGAGTGATTACAAACCTATGGCTACTCCAATGCAACCTACCTGCTCACTTGAAAAGGATGACTTAGAACAAAAAGTTGATCAAAAATCCTACAGAGGAATGATAGGATCTCTACTCTATCTCAGTGCTTCGAGACCTGATATCATATTTAGTGTATGCGTATTTGCTAGATTTCAGTCTGACCCTAGGAAATCCCATTTAACTTCCATTAAGAGAATCCTTAGATACCTTAAAGGCACTACCAACCTCACCTTGTTCTACAAGAAAACACCTACTTACAAACTGAGTGGATACTGTGACTCTGATTATGCTAGAGATAAACTCGAAAGAAATAGTACAAGTGAAAACTGCACATTCTTATGAGAAAATTTAATATCCTGGACAAGCAAGAGACAAAGCACCATTGCCATGTCAACAGCAGAAGCTGAATACATTTCAGCAGCTGGCTGCAGCTCTCAAGTACTATGGATGAAGCATCAACTTGAAGACTACAAAATATTAGAATCCAACATACCCATTTATTGTGATAACACCTCTGTAATTTGTCTAACCAAAAAGCCGATCCTACACTCAAGAGCCAAACACATAGAGATCAAACATCATTTTATCAGAGATTATGTTCAGGAAGGAGTACTCAACATTCATTTTGTAGACACTGAACATCAATGTATATTCACTAAACCACTATCTGAAGATAAGTTTGAATTCATCAAGAAAAACCTTAATCTTATCTTCATCCCTAACCTAATAGCTTAGTTTAATTTTTTGTATGTTATTTAATTTTTCGTGTACTTTTATAATTAAAAAAAAATCAGAAATGAAAATACAGAGGATCTCTTTTCTTCATTCAATCCTTTTTGTCTGATGACAAAGGGGGAGAAGATGTAATATTTGATAAAATATCCGAGGGAAAAGATGATGTATTTGAAAGGAGGAGAAAATGATGTATGATGTATTTGATATGATATCTGGGCATTAGACTTGGGGGGAGAAAATATAAAATGAAGCTTAGTCTTAGGGGGAGTCAAAGTTAAAAAAAAAGAAAAAGTATTATAAAAAATATATTGTTTGTCATCATCAAAAAGGGGGAGATTGTTGGAACCAAGTTGGTTCTTGCAATTAAAGTTTTGATGCTAACAAATGTATTTTATGAAAATAACATATTTGACTTAGAAGAAGAATGAAAAATGTCACCATAAGAATAGATCAGAGGATGACGTTACCAGAAGCAGAAATCAGAAGATGACGTCACCAGAAGATGACATCAACAGAAGCAGAAATCAGAGGATGATGTCTCCAAAGGATATCATTAGAGGAATCTGTCAAAGAAACATGCTCAAAACAGAATCTGAGAAAAATGCTCAAAACAGAATCTGAGAAATATGCTCAAAATAGAATTAGAGCAAAAGACTCGAGAAATAGAATCAAGCTAAAGATATGCTCAAAACAGAATCTAAGAAAAATGCTCAAAACGGAATTGGAGCAAAAGACTCGAGAAACAAAATCTAGCTAAAAGTATGCTCAAAACAGAAGCGGAGCAAAATGCTCAAAATATATTAATCGAAATACACTATAGAAGTAAAGCATCAGTGAACAAAAGACTCAAAACAGAATCTGAGCAAACTACTCCAGAATATTCTCAAAACAGATTAACCGAAATACACTCCAGAAGTAAAGCATTAGTGAAGTCCTAAAGTTCAACTATAAATAGAGACTTAATGTTGAAGATTAGAGCATCGAAAAACACAAGAACTCAAGCTTCAATTCAAAGTTATGTTAGAGTTCAAAAGAGAGAAACACAAATGAGCAAGAGCAATATTTTCTAAGTGTTTTCAAGAGAGAAATACAGTGCAACAATCAGCTTTCCAGAAGCAATAAAAGAGTGCAAGAATAAGTGCATAAATTATCTTTCTAGAAGCAACAAAAGAGTGCAAGAATCAGTGCAGCAAATAGCTTTCCAGAAGCAACGTTGCAAAGTTCCAAACCTTTATTATATAACCCGATAGTGGTGTAGATTCCTTCTTCAATCTAGGGTTGTCAGATTGGTAGGAGAAGACTTGACTTGTAGAGTCAAGGTGTTGTTATCGTTCCTCAAAAGTCTGGGGTTGTCAGGCTGTTTGAGAAGACTTGGCTAGTTTAGTCAAGGTGTTGTTGTTCCTCAAAAGTCTGGGGTTGTCAAGCTGTTTGAGAAGACTTGGCTGGTATAGTCAAGGTGTTGTTGTTCTTCAAAAGTCTGGGGTTGTCAGGCTGTTTGGGAAGACTGGCTTGTTGGGTCAGTGGTGTTGTAATTCAAAGGAGTTTGAATTAGTGAAAAGGCCTTCTGGAGGAAAGGACTGGATGTAGCCTAGTTAACGGTGAACCAGTATAAATTTTTGTGTTATTATGTTATTATTATCCGCTGCTGAATCTGATTAGTTATTTATTGAATAATTCACATTAACATTCAACAAAACAGCAAAAGTAATCAAGTTTGACAAACACAATTCAACCCCCCTTTCTCGTGTTTGCACCTTCACTTCTCACCCGTTCCTGGCTCAAGCATCGCATCTCCTACTACCACGGTAGGAGTCACCACACCTACGGTGGCCTCAGTCTCTATAAGACCCTTAAATTTAAAATTAAATTATGGATTTAATATTAAGTGTATTTTGGGGAATAATTGTAAAATATTTAATATATGTATATTTTGTGTAAAAATATATATATAAATAGAGTGCTGATTTTACACTGTTGTAGCTTATGTATTCGAATACAAGGAAGCTGTATTCGAATATCGAGTGTTGATTTTGCATTGTTTTAGCTTATGTATTCGAATACAAGGAAGCTGTATTCAAATACAGATTCGTTTTTTTCCAGAAAACTCAGTTTTAAACATGTGTTTATGAACTTTAAGAGTTGGGGACACATTGGGAAGACTTGTGATGAATTAAAATGGAGTTTTTGAGATAGTGTGAAGTGGTAATGATGAGGTGCTTGAATATTTTTGTTGATGTGATGATGATGAAATTATTTGGGTTGAGGTGAATTTGGGGAAATGATGGAAAGGCAAAATTTTGCTGAGGTTTGCATACTGTTTTCAGTGAAGAGAAAACATTGCATGACCATGCTTTGCATAGCCAGGTGGTGACCGCGATGGGCCACAGAGTTGATGCGGTGACCGTGATGGGCCGCGAAGTTAAGTAGTAACCATGGGTTATAGAATAGTCCCGCGTGTATTAGACGGTCTGTTCTATCCGGGGTCAGAGTAGTTCCGCGTGTATTAGACGGTCTATTCTACTCGGGCTACGGAGTGGTTCCGCATGTATTAGATGGTCCATTCTATTCGTGCGAGGATTTAACTTCTGTATGTTCTGGCCTGTGAGAGGCTAACATACGTGGAACGTGCTGGTATGTGAGCGACTGCACGAGTGCTGGTCTATGAGCGACTGCACTGGTACTGGTCTGTGAGAGATTGCACCATGGTCATGTTGGCCATTAAAGTCTAACTTATATAAATCGTGCTGGTCCGTGAGAGACTGCACGTGTGCTTGTCTGTGAGCGATTGCACCTTGGTAATTCCAAGAAGTTAAGTACATGCGCATATACATATTGCATCGGGGTGGTTGACCGGTGAATTATGATTGAATATGATGTTGACGTGTGAAAATCGATGTGTTTAAGTACCATATGAAATTTTGAATTTCTGATGAATTGGTGTGATTGCTGAATTGATATTTGTACTTACAACATGATTTTATATTAATTTGGTTGCTGTTTTGCAAAGGTATAAATGTCATATAATTTCAAAATGAGCATCCTTATTTATCATCATTGTTAGATAACATGACATGAATATGCTTGTTATTATTGACATAAATGATATATGGTATTTGTTAATTTCGGTCGGTGACCCTTTACTATTATTGTGGAAAATTGGGCTTTGCCCTCAGATGATACCCAAACCCGTCCCACCGACGGTTACACTAACGACGGAAACGTCGTTAGTTTGCCCTGATCTTCACGTACGGAGTATTCGTGGACAACATAGAGGGATGGACGACTGGGGTGAAGACGAGACTTGTGGAAGAGGCGATGGAAATCACTTGTTATTGTAGCTTAGTGCATGATCAGACTAGACTTTTTGTATAGGGCCTAGTGTTGTGGGCTCTATTCACTTATTTTGGGATTATTGTGTATTTTCTTTCCGCAACTCTGATAATATTTTAGATTGGGATAATTGTATATTTTCCGCACTCTGATAAATATTTCGGTGGGTCCAGGATACAGTTTTGATGTATCTTCATTTTGGTATATTTTGAAAATCAATTTCCCAAAATTTTCTTACGTGGTTATAATCATGGCGTAATTAATTAATTACTTTTAGTCGTTTGGATTACGAAAAAATATTTTAATAAATGACTTAATTTTATTTTAATTCATTTGAATTAATAATTTTGAAAATTCCTTTTATTTATTTTGGTTGAAAAAAAAAATACCCTCGCGCTGTGTTTTAAATTCGGGTGTTACAGTCTCAACTCCAACTGTAGGACCCTCTGCGTCCGTAAGTACCCCATTCGCCTCAAGTACCAATCCTGAAGGTACATGAAAATCGATCCCCGCGTGAGTGTGCTCCACATATGACATTGCCCCGACAATCCTACTAGTTTTCACCACCCTCCCCATATAAGTAGCCCTGTATGAGATGCGGTCGTATACCCAAGCAGTCGGCCTATGAAGATCAGGAAAGTCTAACGACGTCTCCATTGTCAAGGTAATCGTTGGTGGTATTAACTTGGGTATCATATGAGGGCAAAGCCCAATTTTTCACAATAATGTAAAGGGTCACCAACCGAAAATAACAATTAACAATTAGCTGTTATGTCAAAAGACAACAATACATACATAGTATGTTCCAACAAGATAACAACATTGACAAAATAAGTATACCCACTTATTGAAAATGTACAACATATATGTTTTCGATGAAACAAAAGATTTAAAATACAGATCATGTTGCAAGTCCAAGTACAATCAACAATCACAACAACTTATTAGGAACTTAGAATTTAAGGTACTTGCACATATCATTTCCACATATCGGAATCATAACAATCATGCCTCGCATGTCAAACACCCTAATGCAATGCGTAAATGCCAATGCACATGATCTCGGAATTCTCAAAGCAAAACCCTCCGCAAGGGGCGTAAATCATAATTGTAGCGCCTATCACAAGCCTAAGTACTAATTACCGAGGTGCAGTCGCATCACAGACTAGCAAGATTTACTTAGAGTGTAGCCTCTCACAGGCTTTACACATAAGTTAAATCCTCGTAAGGATGAGATGACCCAACTTATCACATGGAACCACCCCGTAGCCCATCACGGTCACTACTTAACTTTATGGGTGCAGTCTCTTACAGACTAGCACAATTTACTTAGAGTGTAGCCTCTCACAGGCTTTACACATAAGTTAAATCCTCGTAAGGATGAGATGGACCAACTTATCACATGGAACCACCCCGTAGCCCATCACAGTAACTACTTAACTTTATGGGTGCATTCTCTCACAGACTAGCACGATTTACTTAGAGTCTAGCCTCTCACAGGCTGTACACATAAGTTAAATCCTCGTAAGGATGAGATGGACCAACTTATCACATGGAACCACCCAGTAGCCCATCACGATCACTACTTAACTTTATGGGTGCAGTCTCTCACAGACTAGCATGATTTACTTACATTGTAGCCTTTCACAGGCTTTACACATAAGTTAAATCCTCGTAAGGATAAGATGAACCAACTTATCACATGGAACAACCCCGTAGCCCATCACGGTCACTACTTAACTTCACGACCCATCATGGTCACCGCTCAACTCTGTGGCCCATCGCGGTCACCACTTAACTATGAAATGCATGAGCGTACTCTGTTTCTATTCACTGAAATCGGTACGTAAATGCAAATATGAACAGACCAGCACTCGTGCAATCGCTCAACAGATCAGCACGTGGTTGCGCATTACTCTATGGCCCATCGCGGGTACCACTTGACTATGCAATGCATGAATATGCAATGTTTCACTTCTCTGGAAACAGTATGCAAAATCAAAAAATTCATGCCTTTCCATCTTATTTAAAATATCTCAGCACAATCAGGATTATCATCATCACAAACATGACTAAACAGCCAAGTATTCATTAACATTTTGAAATGATTTCCCAAACTCTTAAAATTCATAACATAGTGTTTAAAACTGGGATTTTTGAAAATTACGAATCTGTATTCGAATACAGCTTCTCTGTATATGAATACAGAAGCCAAAAACAATGCAAAATTACACTCTGTATTCGAATACAGCCCTCTGGTATTCGAATATAGAGGCAATCTCAGTGCACAAAACAACATCTTTCACTACATCCGTAAAGTCTCAAAAACTTCATCACCACCACTTCAAAATATCACCAAAAGTTCCATTTTAATTCACCACAACATTCCCAACATTCCCCAAACACTCAGGGTTTACAAAACACTCGTAAAAACTTGGAATTTCTGAAAACTCGAATCTGTATTCGAATACAGAAGCATGAAACTGCAATTTTAACATTCTGTATTCGAATACAACATGCCTGTAGTCGAATACAGAAGACAAAACCTTGAAAAATTCAACATTTTCTCCCAGATCATTAAAGGTTTTCAATACTTCATCCTCTCCTCTTCAAAATATTTCAAGAACTCCATTTAAAATCACTTTAACCCTTCTCAAGGTTTCTCAATACTTTAAAATGCATATCACAGTGTTTAAAACTTGATTTTCTGGAAAACATGAATCTGTAGTCGAATACAGCTTCCTTGTATTCGAATACATAAGCTAAAAACTGAGCTTCTGGAAAAACACGAATCTGTATTCGAATACAGACCCATTGCATTCGAATACAGAAGCTGAAACTAGTGAAAATTTGCATTATGTATTCGAATACAGCATGCCTGTAGTCGAATATAGATGCGAATACAGTGTTAAAATCCCACTTCTGTATTCGAATACAGGGGCTCGTATTCGAATACAAGTTTGAAAACTTAAGTAAAACAGAAACTTGGCAGGTTGTATTCGAATACACACATGTTGTATTCGAATACACCTTCAAAAACCAGTGAAATTTTTCCTGAGACTTGAACACATTTCAAATTGTTTCTTTTAAAAAGAACAACCAACATCAAAACAGATTCAACACTTTTCCAGACAATACTTCCTCATTCAAAATTCCTTTTCTTTTTAAATCATCAACATCAACAGAATCATTCACAACAGAAATAGAATCAGACTCATCAACACCAAATCATCCAGAAACAGAAACAGAATGATCAATCATTAGAACATCACACAACATTTCAGCTTTCTCAATATCAGAATAACATGCAAGCATTTCAGCTTTCACAACACATCAGAATAACATGCAAGCTTTTCAGCTTTCACCACACATCAGAATAACATGCAAGCATTTCAGCTTTCACAACACATCAGAATAACATGCAAGCATTACAGAGCAGCAAAACACCAACAGAATGCATTTTTTTGCATTTCAAAACTATTTTCAAAACAGTTTTATGAACATGCATTTTAATCATGTTTAAAATAACATACAAGACATTTTTCCACTTTCCCATATAAACAACACAACTTTTAGTGCATTCAGCCCAAACAGCAATCATCACAGAGCTTTTAAAACATCAAAAAAATGCATTTTTCATTTCTTTCAAGCAACAGGCAAACCAGTTTCAAAACAGTAATAAAAACACTAGTAATGCCATGAAAGTTATGCACTTACAACCCTAATGCAACTAGAAAGTGGAAGGTGCCCTTACCCTTGTTGCGTGTTCTGCTGTTTCTCTCGTTTCTGCTGTCGTTCCCATTTTTGCGCCAAAAGCCGGTGAAACTGTAGCCTGCGTTTGCTGCTACGAAACTGGGTTCTTTAGCTCTGTAATGGTATGGGGAATAACTTTTGTACTGGGGTTTTGGTGTTTCAGTGCTTGGATGTCCAAGTAATGGCACTTTGAAGAGTTCCCTCTTTTCTTCTTTGTAATCGTGACTGGAAATGGAGGAAGGCAGAAAACAGCAAACAGAATGGGAGGGAAGAGTGTTGTTACATGCAGCACTGTTACATGCAGTATGGGCAGTGTAAGACCCTTAAATTTAATATTAATTATGGAATGAATATTAAGGGTATTTTGGGAATATTTGTAAAATATTTAATATATGTATGTTTTGAGTGAATATACATATATATAAATATTTATTTTTGAAGATGAATTAAAATTATTGGATGAAGATTAAATTAATTTAATTTCGAGTAATTAAATTAATCGGACCATTAATTAAGGATTAGTGGCTAATTGCAAAAGGATTACGTACTGAGAAATCCAGCTGGAAAATCCAGCATTATTGTATCATTGTTTCAAAGGAGGTGGCACTCAAGTGAGCCTATAAGTACACGTGAGGGGCTGGGCAGAAATCAGAACTCCATACCTCCCATTTTGCATGTAATAGTGTTGCATGTAACAGTAACCTCTTCTCCCATTTTTGCCTCCTGTTTTCTGAAAAGCAGTTTCACGATTTCAAAATACCAGAGAGAGAGTTCCTCAAAAGTTCCATTAACTGGAAATACAGACACCAAACCATAAAAACCCCCAGTATTAAAGTTAATCCCCACCCCATTACGGAGCTAAAGAACCCAGTTTCGTAGCAGCAAACGCAAGCTGCAGTTTCACCGGTTTTGGACGCGCAAACAGGAGTAGAATCAGAAACGAGAGGAATAGCAGAACACGCAACAAGGGTAAGGGCACCTTCCAACTTTCTAGTTGCATTAGGGCTGTAAATGCTTGCTGTTTCATTCTGTTTTTGAACAAAAACTATTTTGAAAAAATGAAGAAAATGCATTTTTGTGATGTGTAATGAATCTGTGATGTTGTTGTTCTGGTTGTTACTGCAAAGCTGTTTTATTTGTGTGGGAAAGCTGAAAAACGTTTTGCTTGTTATTTTAAATATGATTAAAATGCATGTTATAGAACTGTTTTGGAAAAATAGTTTTAAAATGCAAAAATGCATTCTGTTTTGCTGCTCTGTGATGCTGCATGTGATTCTGATGTGTTGTGAAAGCTGAAATGCTTACATGATTATTTTGATGTTTGAGAAAGACTAGAATATGCTTGCATGTTGTGTTGTTTGTGTAAGAATGCTGAAAATGCCTTGCATGTAGTGTGGAGATGCATGTTCTGATTCTGGTGTGATCATTCTGTTTCTGTTCTGGATGATTTGGTGTTAATGATTTTGATTCTGCTTCTGTTGTGAATGATTCTGGTGATGTTGATGATTTAAAAGAAAAGGGATTTTTAATGAGGGAAGTATTGTCTGGAAAAAAGTGGTGAATCTATTTTGTTGTTGGTTGTTGTTTTAAAAGAAAATAGTTTGAAAAGGGTTGAAATCTCAGGAAATTTTCACTGGTTTTCGAAGGTGTATTCGAATACAACATGTGTGTATTCGACTACAACCTCTAAAATTTCTGTTTTACTTAAGTTTTCAAACTTGTATTCGACTACGAGCCCTGTAGTCGAATACAAAAGAAGAATTTCTGCTTCTGATGATGTTGATGTTAATCATCCTGTTTCTGCTTCTGATGATTCTGATAATCATCTTGTTTCTGCTTCTGATGATTCTGATATTGATCATCCTATTTCTGCTTCTGATGATTCTGATAATCATCTTGTTTCTGCTTCTGATGATTTCGATAATCATCTTGTTTTTGCTTCTGATGATTCTGATAATCATCTTGTTTCTGCTTCTGATGATTCTGATAATCATTCTGTTTTTGCTTTTGATGATTCTGATGTTAATCATCCTATTTCTGCTTCTGATGATTCTGATATTAATCATCCTGTTTCTGCTTCTGATGATTCTGTTAATCATCCTGTTTTTGCTTCTGATGATTTTGATGTTAATCATCCTGTTTCTGCTTCTGATGATTCTGTTAATCATCCTGTTTTTGCTTCTGATGATTCTGATGTTAATCATCCTGTTTCTGCTTCTGATGATTCTGATAATCATCATGTTTCTGCTTCTGATGATTCTGATAATCATTCTTTTTCTACTTCTGATGATTTCTGATAATCATCATGTTTCCTGCTTCTGATGATTCTGATAATCATTCTGTTGTTTCTGCTTCTGGTGATTATGGCATGAACCATTCTGTGCTTCTTCTGATCAATTCTGGATGAAGTCTGGGCGAAGTCTGAGTTATTCAAAATTCAATTGTCATGCCATGTTCTGGTCAAATTATCTTCTAGATTACTTCTTGCTTTTGACAACTTATGGCCTGGAACAACTCTCCATATGGCAGGCTTCACAATAGTATGGCCCAAAGAATCTTATGATATTTATTCCCTCTGATATAGTCCATCAAAGATATCTTCTGGTCACTTCTGGACAAGTATGGACTGTGTTGAAATTACACTGCCAGGCTATGTTCTGATCAATATAACTTCTTGATTGCTTCTGATATTTGAATCATTCTTGTTTGGAGCAATTCATATTATGGCAGGCTTCCCTCTGATGTTTTCCATATGTTCTTTTGATTTTATTTCTGTTTGATATAAGCCTCCAAAGTTATCTTCTGGTCGGTTTTGGACATTCTAGTTTATCTTCTGATAATTCTAGAAATGCATCTTCTGTAAATTCAGAATGTATCCTCTGATACATTCATCTTCTGATGGTTTTTACCGTAGTAATTCAAGTTCAAAATAAGATTCCATCAAGTGTATTTGTACACATCAAAACCCAGATTATTTAGAACCAACTTTGTTCCAACATCACTCTCTGTTTTTTCTGATGATTCTGGATGAATCATTCTGTGTTGTTTCTGATGATTCTGGTGTGAATCATTCTGTGTTGCTTCTGATGATTCTGGTGTGAATCATTCCGTTGTTTCTGCTTCTGATGATTCTGGTGTGAATCATTCTGTGTTGCTTCTGATGATTCTGGGTGAATCATTATGTTGTTTATGCTTGTGATGATTCTGGTGTGAGTGATTCTATTTTGCTTCTGATGATTCTGGTGTGAATCATTCTGTTTGGTTTCTGATGTTGATCATTCTGTTTTTGTTTCTGATGTTGATCCTTTTGGTTCTGTTTCTGATGTTGATCCTTCTGGTTCTGTTTATGATGTTGATCATTCTGGTTCTGTTTCTGAAGTTGATTATTCTGGTTCTGTTTTCTGATGTTCTGGTGTTGATGATTCTGATTCTGGTTCTGTTTTCTGATATTCTGGTGTCGATGATTCTGGTTCTGTTCCTGATGTTCTGATTTTAATCATTCTGATTTTGGTTCTATTTTCTGATATTCTGGTGTTGATGATTCTGATTCTGGTTCTGTTCCTGATGTTCTGATTTTAATCATTCTGATTCTGGTTCTGTTTCTGATGTTCTGGTGTTGGTGATTCTGATTCTGGTTTTGTTTCTGATGTTCTAATGTTAACCATTCTGATTCTGGTTCTGTTTCTAATGTTCTGATTTTGTCATTCTGATTCTGGTTCTATTCCTGATGTTTTGATGTTAATCATTCTGATTCTGGTTCTGTTTCTGATGTTCTGACGTTGATCATTCTGGTTTTGTCTTCTGTATACGACTACAGGCATGCTTTATTCGAATAGAGAATGTTAAAATTGTAGATTTTCACTAGTTTCAGCTTCTGTATTCGAATACAAGGGATCTGTATTCGAATACAGATTCGTGTTTTTCCAAAAACTCAGTTTTTAGCTTATGTATTCGAATACAAGGAAGCTGTATTCGAATACAGATTCATGTTTTCACGAAAATCAAGTTTTAAACTCTGCCGTGTGAATTTTAAAGTGTTGGGGAACTTTGAGAAGGATTAAAATGATTTAAAATGGAGTCCTTGATATAGTTTTGAAGAGGAAAGGATGATGTTTTGAAAACCCTTAATGATGTAGTGAAAAATGTTGATTTGTGCACTGAGACTGCCTCTGTATTTGAATACCAGAGGGTTGTATTCGAATACAGAGTATTAATTCTGCACTGTTTTGGCCCCTGTATTCGAATACAGAGAGGCTGTATTCGAATACAGATTCGTATTTCCCAGAAAACTCAGTTTTAAACACTGTTTTGTGAATTTTAAGAGTTTGGGGAACAATGGAAAGACTTGACATGATTAAGTATGGAATTTGTGAGATAATGTGAATTGTTAATGATTACTTGAATGTTTAAGCATTGATGTGTTGATAATAAAATTGATTGTGTTGAGGTATTTTGTGAAATGGTGGAAATGCATGAAATTCATTGATGTCGCATACTGTTTTCAGTGAAGAGAAAACATTGCAAGTTCATGCATTGCATAGTCAAGTGGTGACCGCGATGGGCCATAGAGTTGATGCGGTGACCGTGATGGGCCGCAAAGTTAAGTAGTAACCGTGGGTTATAGAATAGTTCAGTGTTTATTAGATGGTCTGTTCTATCCGGGGTCAGAGTAGTTCCGCGTGTGTTAGACGGTCTATTCTACTCGGACTACGGAGTGGTTCCGCGTGTATTAGACGGTCCATTCTATCCGTGCGAGGATTTAACTTCTGTGTATTTGGCCTGTGAGAGGCTAATACATGTAATTGTAGTGACCATGATGGTTATAGAATAGTTCCGCGTGTATTAGACGGTCTATTCTATTCGGGTTTAGAGTAGTTCCGCGTGTATTAGACGGTCTATACTATCCGGGCTACGGAATGGTTCCGCGTGTATTAGACGGTCCATTCCATTTGTGAAGTTGTGCTGGTCTGTTGAGCGACTGCACTGGTGCTGATCTGTGAGAGATTGCACCCTGGTCTTGAGGGCCGTTAAAGTCCGACATATATAAATCGTGCTGGTCTGTGAGAGACTGCATGTGTGCTGGTCTGTGAGCGACTGCACCTTGGTGATTCCATGAAAATTGTATACATGAGAATATACATATTGCATTGGGGGATTGACCGGTGGGTCACGATTGGATTATGATGATGAGTGGAAATTGAATGTGTGTGAGTACTGTTCAGAATCTGAATTTTTGATTTAATGATTGTGATTTGCTGAGGTGTTGATTGTACTTACCACATATTTCATAATAATTGGCTGCTGTTTTTGAAAAGGCATATATCTCATTAAATTACAAATGAACATTATTATTTTCCTCATCATTGTCATATATTATGCCATGAATATATGTGTTGTTGTGAGATATATGCTATGTGCTTATTTGTTAATTTCGGTCGGTGACCCTTGCTATTATATTGTGGACTTTGGGCTTTGCCCTCAGATGTTACCTGAACCCGTCCTACCGACGGATACACTAACGATGGAAGCGTCGTTAGTTTCCCCTGATCTTTACGTATGGAGTCTACGTGGACAACGCAGAGGGACGGACGGTTGGCTGAAGAAGAGACTTATAGAGGATACGGTGGAGACCGTGCTACTGTAGCTTAGTGCATGATCAGTCTAGACTTTTGTATAGGGTCTTGAGTTTTGGGAAATGTAATTTTATTTTGGGAATTAATGTATGACTTTTTCCGCTGTATTATTCTGCATTCTGACACTGTTTTGTTGCCACAGGCTGGGTGATAACCTTTGAAATGAATTGAACTGATTTTATTTTAATTCCCTTGAATTAATTCTGAAAATTCTTTATTTATTTATTTAAAAAAAAAATACAGTCGCGCTGTATTTTAAACTCGGGGTGTTACAGGCAGTGAGGAAGGAGGGATGGTGTTCTGATTTTACCATCCTTCTCACTCCTATTTATAGGCTTTTGTGGTGCCACCTCACCCAAAAATAATGTTAAAATAATGCTGGATCCTTCAGCACTTAATTGTCTTGCAATTAGCCACTAATCCTTAATTAACTGTCCGATTAATTTAATTACTCGTAATTAAATAATTTAATATTCATCCAATAATTTTTATTCATCCTCCAAAATAAATATTTATATATATATATATATATATTTACTCAAAACATACATATATTAAATATTTTACAAATATCTCCAAATACACTTAAAATTAATTCCATAATTTTAATTAAAATTTAAGGGTCTTACAATATGCATTTTACTTCACCAACTATATATATATTATATTTAAACTAACTCACAATTAACTAAATACTCTCGTCGCAACTCTATTGACAGATAAATTTTTTGATAAACTGCCCGATATTTAATTACTCGTAATATAATTAAATTATTCTTCGACAAATAATTTTAGTCAATCTCAAAATATATATATATATATATATATACACACACACATATTAAACGTATGACAAATATCCCAAAATATATTTGATATTTAATCCATAAATTAATTTTAAAAATTAAGGGTCTTACAACTTCTAACCAATTCAGCTTTTTGGGTGAACCTTCTCATAATGTTAAGGGTGATGGTATGTTTGTAGATGAACCCAATAAGATATTGTCTTCTTCCAATGACCCTCTTAACAATTAGCAACTTTCTAATATCTTCTAGCATTAAATCCACACAATGGGCAACACACGAAGTCCAAAAGTGATTAGGATACTTATCTTCTAAATATTTTCCTAACACAAAAATAAATTAGTCACATCATATGGAAACATATAATTAATATAATAAATTAGATAATGACAATTATAAAATCCTTACCATTTGAGACATAGTTGCTACCATTGTCGGTAACAACTTGCACAACATTTTTCACTCCAATTTCTTGAATAAATGTGTCCAAAAGTTCAAATATCTTCAATTCGGTCTTCATATAGCTAGAACCATCAATACTCCTTACGAACATAGTCCCAACTGGATTGTTGACCAAGAAATTAATCAATATCCTAGCCTTTCGATCTATCCATGCATTTGACATGATAGAGCATCCATATTGAGTTCACTTGATTACAAGTCCCTATAACATTTTCTTTGTGAGCTCTAGTTCCTTTTTTAGCAATGTAACTCTAATCTCATGGTAACTTGGAGGCTTTAAGTATGCTCCATAATTTCCAATTGCTTCAATCATCAACTTGAAGATTTTTAGACTTCGCAACATTAAAAGGAATACCATTCCTATAGAAGAAACGACCAATGTATTGATTATTTAATTCACTTGCGTCTTTCACCCAAACATTTTTTTATCGATGTTTGACATTTGGCCATTGCTATTGTTGTCTTATGAGATACCTCAAGATTTTTAAACATAAGCACATCCATAGGGCCTTTAACATTCGTCTTGGCAATTTGTTGCAAACATCATCGTGCTCCTCATCGATATTGATCTCAACCATATAGGAATCATTAACTATTTTCTTTTTCTCCTGAGCCTCCTTGAGTTTGATTACATCAGTTGGTGTTTTCCTACAAGGAGCTATTTCTCCCATTATCCCCATTTGATCCAATCTTGCTCTCGTAATACTTCCTTTCAAAACTTTCCCACAAAAATCACAAATAACGACCTTGTCATTAGTATCTTGCAAAGAATTCCATTGCTAAGCCATGTAAAGGTTTTCACTAGTAGGTTTGAATAAGCCTTTGATGCTAGTTGATGGTGTTGCAGATAAAGATGCCACTCTTCTTACAAGATTAAAGTAGAAGAAAGAAACAAAGCAGAACAAAATTGTTTATGAAACAGAGGAAGAAAATGAAACTGTGACATTGTAATAAAGGACGGAAATGATGGAGGAAAACAAAGAAATAAAGAAAGAAAAAGAAACAATTTCTTTTTTGAGGACGAAACAGAGGAATAAGAAGAATCAGTTTCTGTTTTGAGAGAAAGAAACAAAGGTTCATATTAACAAAATAATAGGGCTTTAATAGGTGCAAAAAGACCCAAATACCCTTAATGAAATAAAAAAATTCACAAAAAACCTGTGTTTTTTTTGGAAAACATAGAATGCGGGTTGTGCCGCGACAATGACATGTGATTTGTGGTCGCAAGTGACGCACCAATTGATGGCATTTTCATGCCTCGCAGTGAAGTCGTCTGCCGCATTGGGATTATGGGATCGCAAACGATCCCACCAGGATCGATAACATAGGTTTTTGTATTTAATGATAAATGAATATCTATAATTAATATATTTTTAATATTGAGAGTATTATACCAACATAGATTGAATTTTAAGAATTTATCAAAGTCTTCCAAAATCTTCATCTAATGCAATTTTTGAGTTCTCCAAATTAGGGACATTTTGTTTGATGAAGAAAAATAAAGCTCCCAAAGCCCACTACATCCAAAAATCCTTAATTCTTTCTACGTTAATCTTTTTTTCTTCAAAGTCTTCCCCTCCTCTCTCCTTGACGAAAATAATGACTTGATAAACTCAAACATTTGATCTAAATCAATTAATTTGGTTTGAGTTTTTTCTTCATGATTGAGTCCAAACTAAACTACACTATTGATTCGGATATTGATTTCACATCATTAAAAATCAATCACTCAAGACTTGAGTTAAATCTATATTATATATTTAACTATTATTATTTTATATCCTCTCTGATTTTAAATATAAGCTACAAAAATGTCGTATTTGTGATCTAAAATATAAGCAAAAAGTAAAATAATTATACCATTATCTAATATTATTATAGTTCAAATATCTTTAAATTAATTTGCATTTTATTTTTGCAGAATAAGTTCTTAGAGAAATACCTCTCATGAGAAATTCTTAACTACTTTTTTTAAAAGAATGAAAAGTAATATATTTTTTTTCTTACATATAAATCATAAATCATAAATCATAAATCATAAGGATATTATTTTGCTTTTCTTAAGTAAAACTAGATTATGGCCCGCACGTTGCGCTTGGCCGGTCCAACACATGTAGAGGTTTAAAGCAAATTTTCTAAATTTTAACATGATATTCCTAAATTAACATAATTGATGTAATGTAATATTTTTTTTCAATTGATTTAATATTATTGAGACAATATTAAATTTAGAAATGATTTACATATTTTAATTTTAAAAATATTAAAATCTGATGCATTTTTTTATTAAGTAAATTTTTTTAGGCCGTTTTAATAAAGTAAAAATTTTGTTTTTTATGGAGGCCTAAAGCAGTTGCTTTAGTGGCCTTAGGACATTAATTAAATCATTTTACGAGTTTTATAAGTAATATTCTATGTATTATAAATATAGTTATCTTAGAATATAACTCTATTGATTTGGAGTAATTGAATATGATCAGAAAAATTAAAATGAGGGAAAATCGTGTTTACCACAATTATTTAATTTAATATTTTAAAACTTTTTGTAAAATTTGCATGAAAACTTATAATAATGGATGATTGTTTTTATCCTTGTACTTTGATTGTCAATTTGTTTTTCAACACATAATGATACTTGTATTTATTTGATGAAATAAAATGTAAAATACAGACGAAAAAATAAGATGTAAAAAGTTAAAAATATGATTTAATATTTAATATTTTTTGTTTTAAAGAATGATAATGTTGAATTATATTGTAGTGCAATTTGAATTTATTTGTTTTATTAGTGTGATGTTTTAATTGCAAGCACGAAAAGTTGTTGTAAAGGAAATTGTTTATTGAATATATTTTATCAAGAGTTTAAAATTTTATTTTATTAAAGATTTACATATACTTTAAATATAGTTTAGGTATTTAAGAGTTTCAATTAATTGTTTGTGCAATATTACAGATTTGATTTTAAAAGTTTTTGAATTATAGTTATATACGTACCAAAAATAAAAATAATTTAATTTTCTGCAATAATTTATTTTTCATTTATTTTTAACATTCAAATTTT
>JBBPBO010000001.1:47098684-47310595 GCA_037974295.1 Cicer cuneatum
TTTTGATGTTAATCATCCTTTTTTCTGCTTCTGATGATTCAGATGTTAATCATCCTGTTTCTGCTTCTGTTGATTCTTATGTTAATCATCTTGTTTCTGCTTCTGATGATTTTGATGTTAATTATCCTATTTTCTGCTTCTGATGATTCAGATGTTAATCATCCTATTTCTGCTTCTGTTGATTTTGATGTTAATCATCTTGTTTTTGCTTCTGATGATTCTGATGTTTATCATCCTGTTTTTGCTTCTGATGAATTTGATGTTAATCATCCTGTTTCTGCTTCTGATGATTCTGATGTTAATCATCTTGTTTATGCTTCTGATGATTCTGATGTTAATCATCCTGTTTCTCCTTTTGATGGTTTTGATTTTAATCATCCCGTTTCTGCCTCTGTTGATTTTGATGTTAATCATCCTTTTTCTGCTTCTGATGATTTTGATATTAATCATCCTATTTCTGCTTCTGATGGTTCTGATGTTAATCATCCTTTTTCTGCTTCTGATGATTCTGATGTTAATCGTTCTGTTTCTGCTTCTGATGTTCTGATGTTAATCATCATGTTTCTGCTTCTGATGATTTTGATGTTAATCATCCTGTTTCTGCTTTTGATGGTTCTGATGTTAATCATCCTGTTTCTGCTTTTGATGATTTTGATGTTAATCATCCTGTTTCTGCTTCTGATGATTTTGATGTTAATCATCCTGTTTCTGCTTCTGATGTTAATCATCCTGTTTTTGCTTCTGATGGTTCTGATGTTAATCATTCTGTTTTTGCTTCTGATGATTTTGATGTTAATCATCCTGTTTTAGCTGCTGATGATTTTGATGTTTATCATCCTTTTTCTGCTTCTGATGATTCTGATGTTGATCATTCTGTTTCTGCTTCTGATGATTCTGATGTTAATCATTCTTTTTCTGCTTCTGATGATTCTGATGTTAATCATTCTGTTTCTGATTCTGATGATTCTGGTGTTAATCATTCTGTTTCTGCTTTTGATGATTCTGGTGTAAATCATTCTGTTTTGCTTCTGATGATTCTGGTGTGAATCATTCTGTTTTGCCTCTGATGATTCTGGTGTTAATCATTCTGTTTTGCTTCTGATGATTCTGGTGTTGATGATTCTGATTTTGGTTCTGTTTCTGATGTTCTGATGTTGATTCATTCTGGTTCTGTTTCTGATGTTCTGATGTTGATCATTCTGGTTCTGTTTTGGATGTTCTGATGTTGATCATTCGGGTTCTATTTCTGATGTTCTACTGTTAATCATTCTGGTTCTATTTCTGATGTTCTGATGTTGATCATTCTGGTTCTGTTTTTGGCTTCTGTATTCGATTACAGGCATGTTGTATTCGAATACTGAATGTTGAAATTGCAGTTTCATGCCTCTGTATTCGAATACAAGGGGTCTGTATTCGAATGCATATTCAGGTTTTCAGAAACTCCATGTTTTTCAACCTTGTTTTATAAACCCTAAGTGTTGGGGAGTATTGGGAAGGTTTGTCTTGAATTAAAATGGAATTTTTGTGATAGTTTGAAGTGGTGGTGATGAAGTTTTTGGGACTTTACCGATGTAGTGAAAAATGTTGATTTGTGCACTGAGACTGCCTCTGTATTCGACTACCAGGGGGGCTGTAGTCGAATATACTGTTTTATGAATTTTCCAGAAATCTCAGTATTAAAACACTGTTTTATGAATTTTAAAGAATTGAGGAAAGACTTATGATAATTCAGAATGGAATTTTGTGATAATGATTACTTGAATGTTTAATCATTGATGTGTTGATAATAAAATTGGTTGTGTTGAGGTATTTTGAGAAATGATGGAAATACATGAAATTCATTGATGTCGCATACTGTTTTCAGTGTAGAGAAAACATTGCAAGTTCATGCGTTGCATAGTCAGGTGGTGACCGCGATGGGCCACAGAGTTGATGCGGTGACCGTGATGGGCCGCGAAGTTAAGTAGTAACCGTGGGTTATAGAATAGTTCCGCGTGTATTAGACGGTTTGTTCTATCTAGGGTCAGAGTTGTTCCGCGTGTATTAGACGGTCTATTCTACTCGGGCTACGGAGTGGTTCCGTGTGTATTAGACGGTCCATTCTATCCGTGCGAGGATTTAACTTCTGTGTATTTGGCCTGTGAGAGGCTAATACATGTAACTGTAGTTACCATGATGGTTATAGAATAGTTCCGCGTGTATTAGACGGTCTATTCTATCCGGGTTTAGAGTAGTTCCGCGTGTATTAGACGGTCTATTCTATCCGGGCTACGGAATAACCGCGTGTTTGTGGTGGTCCATTCAAATATGTAAAACGTGCTGGTCTGTTGAGCGACTGCACGAGTGTTGGTCTGTTGAGCGACTGCACTGGTGCTGATCTATGAGAGATTGCACCCTGGTCTTGAGGGTTGTTAAAGTCTGACATATATAAATCGTGCTGGTCCGTGAGAGACTGCACGTGTGCTGGTTTGTGAGCGACTGCACCTTGGTAATCCCAAGAAGTTGAGTACATTAGCATATACATATTGCATCGGGTGATTGACCAGTGGGTCACGTTTTGGTTATATGATGATGATTGGAAATTGATGTGTGTGAGTACTTTATGAAAACTGAATTTCTGATGAATGATTGTGAATGCTGAAGTGTTGGCTGTACTTACAACTTATTTTCCATCTTAATTGGTTGCTGTTTTGAAAAATACATGTCATGAAATTTCAAACGAGCATCATTATTTTCATCATTGTTATATGATATGCCATATATATATTTGTTGCTGTGAAATATATGCTATGTGATTATTTGTTAATTTCGGTCGGTGACCCTTGCTATTATATTGTGGAAATTGGACGTTGCCCTCAGATGTTACCCGAATCCGTCCTACCGACGGATACACTAACGACGGAAACGTCGTTAGTTTCCCCTGATCTTTACGTACGGAGTATCCGTGGACAACGCAGAAGGACGGGCGGTTGGCTGAAGACGAGACTTATAGAGGATACGGTGGAGACCGGGCTACTGTAGCTTAGTGCATGATCAGACTAGACTTTTGTATAGGGTCTTGAGTTTTGGGAAATGTAATTTATTTTGGGAATTAATGTATGACTTTGCCGCTGTATTTTCCACACTCTGATACTGTTTAGTGGCCACAGGCCAGGTGTTCTCTTTTGAAATGAACTGATGAAAATTTTATTTGAATTTCCTTTTGAATTAAATCTGGAAAATTCTGTTACTTATTTATTTAAAAAAAAAACACACTCGCGCTATATTTTAAACTCGGGGTGTTACAGCTGCGGATATAAAGTAAATATAAAACACATAATTTTATACTGGTTCACCGTTAACTACACTACGTCCGGTCCCTTCACCTTGAAGGATTTCACTAATTTAAAACCTTAAATTACAACAATACCACTGACCCTCCAAGTCAGTCTTCTCAAACATTCTAACAATCCTAGACTTTTGTGGAAAAGAACCTTGAATCTAACTGCTAAGTAATCTGCTACTCTTTCAGACTCCTTCAGATTATAGACTCTACTTTGACAACTTAGATCTAACACAAGGGAAGGAAAAACAGAGAGTGCTTGCTTCTGGAAAGCGGATACTCACAATTGACCTCACTGAAAACTCAAGTATTTTGCTTTTGGAAGTGTATGACTCTGAAGTATTTTCGATACTGAGTATTCTGCCTTGAGCCTCCTTTTATAGATGAAGAATTAGGGTTGCTTCCATGCTTAAGTTAGAGCTGTATCTTGCCAGATACTCTTGCAAAAATACCTTGGCCAATCGAGTTTCACTTAAATAAAAAACATATCCTTTTAGCTCCAGATATGCATTCGAAAATAACTTTGGCCAATCCTGTCTTTAATTAATTCTGGATCAAATCTTTCTTCCCGCCAGTAGCTTCTGAATTCCCACAAGACTTTAATTTATTTTTGAATCAAATCCTTTTAATACTTTGATCAAGTTTCTATTCGAATTTAATCAAGTCTCCACGGATTATCATCATGATTAAATCTGGACCGTTTGATCTTCTGCTCTCGTCCACATCTGGACCATACAAACTGATCTGTTGTGATCCTTTGATCTCGGCCAACACTAGACCAAATGTTCTGATCTTCTGATTTCAGCCAATCACTAGACCATATGATCTGATCTTCTGATCTCGGCCAACATTGGGCCATATGGTCTGATCTTCTGATCTCGGCCAACACTGGGCCATGATGCTTAAATTTGGACCATTGATCTGAACCTTTTCCCTCTGATCTGGACCAATTCAGGATTGGGTCTGGATTGAACTAAAATTAAATCTGGACATAGGATATTTTAATCTGGACATTTACCGTTTGATATGGATCAAGTCTAGATTAAATTTGGACAATCATTTCTTCTGATATAGACTTAGTTTCATACTCTGGACCATGCTATCTTCTGGTCTGGGGCAAATCTAGATTAAATCTCTTGTTCTAGACCAATTAATTTCTGCCCTGATTAAGTCTGGATCAAGTCTGGACTGATGACCAGGCTATCTTCTGGTCATAATTAATTCTGGACCAAGTATGACTTATGATACCTTCTGGTCTGGAACAAGTCTCCCTCTGGCAGGCTTCCTTCTAGTCTCGTCCAGGTCTCTTTCTGGACTCTGCTTCCTTCTGATCTGGGCCAGGAAAGATATCCTCTGATGATGTTTTGACATCATTTGGTATCCTCTGGTGCCTTAGGGATGCATCCTCTGGTACTTTCTGGATGCATTATCTGTTATCTTCTAAAGGTGTATTGTAACACCCCGAGTTTAAAATACAGCACGAGGGTATTTTTTTCAATAAATAATTAAAATGAGTTTTCCAAAATTAATGTCAAGGGAATTAAAATAAAATTTTCATCAGTTCATTTCAAAAGAGAACACCCGGCCTGTGGCCACTAAACAATATCAGAGTGCGGAAAATACCGCGGAAAAGTCATACATTGATTCCCAAAATAAATTACATTTCGCAAAACTCAAGACCCTATACAAAAGTCTAGTCTGATCATGCACTAAGCTATAGTAGCATGGTCTCCACCGTATCCTTTATAAGTCTCATCTTCAGCCAACCGTCCATCCTTCTGCGTTGTCCACGGATATTCCGTACGTAAAGATCAGGGGAAACTAACGACGCTTCCGTCGTCAGTGTATTCGTCGGTAGGACGGGTTCGGGTAACATATGAGGGCAAAGCCCAATTTCCACAATATAATAGCAAGGGTCACCGACTGAAATTAACAAATAATCACATAACATATATTTCACAGCAACAAATATACACATGGCATATCATAAAATCAATGATGATAAATAAAGATGCTCAATTTGAAATTTCATGACATGTATTTTTCAAAACAGCAACCAATTAAGATGGAAAATAAGTTGTAAGTACAGCCAAAACTTCAGCATTCACAGTCATTCATCAGAAATTCAGATTTCATAAAGTACTCACACACATCAAGACCATGGTGCAATCGCTCAACAGACCAGCACAAATTATATGTATGATAGACTTTAACGGCCTTAAGACCATGGTGCAATCGCTCAACGGATCAGCACCAGTGCAGTCGCTCATCAGACCAGCACTCGTGCAGTCGCTCAACAGACCAGCACGTTATACATCTTTGAATGGACCACCACGAACACGCGGCCATTCCGTATCCCGGATAGAATGGACCACCACGAACACGCGGCCACTCTGAAACCGGATAGAATGGATCACCACGAACACGCGACCACTCTACAACCCATCACGGTTACTACATTCACGTGTATTAGCCTATCACAGGCCAAATACACAAATGTTAAATCCTCGCACGGATAGAATGGACCACCACGAACACGCGGCCATTCCGTAGCCCGAGTAGAATAGACCGTCTAATACACGCGGAACTACTCTGACCCCGGATAGAACAGACCGTCTAATACACGCGGAACTATTCTATAACCCATGGTTACTACCTAACTTCACGGCCCATCACGGTCACCGCATTACTCTGTGGCCCATCGCGGTCACCACCTGACTATGCAATGTATGAATATGCAGTGTTTTCTCTTCACTGAAAACAATATGCAATATCAGAAAACTCAGCCTGTCCAGCATTCCCCCAAAGCATCTCAACACAAATAATTTCATAATTAACACAACAATGATTAAACATTCCAGTACTAAGCTATACAAAAGTCATACATTGATTCCCAAAATAAATTACATTTCCCAAAACTCAAGACCCTATACAAAAGTCTAGTCTGATCATGCACTAAGCTATAGTAGCATGGTCTCCACCGTATCCTTTATAAGTCTCATCTTCAGCCAACCGTCCATCCTTCTGCGTTGTCCACGGATATTCCGTACGTAAAGATCAGGGGAAACTAACGACGCTTCCGTCGTCAGTGTATTCGTCGGTAGGACGGGTTCGGGTAACATATGAGGGCAAAGCCCAATTTCCACAATATAATAGCAAGGGTCACCGACTGAAATTAACAAATAATCACATAACATATATTTCACAGCAACAAATATACACATGGCATATCATAAAATCAATGATGATAAATAAAGATGCTCAATTTGAAATTTCATGACATGTATTTTTCAAAACAGCAACCAATTAAGATGGAAAATAAGTTGTAAGTACAGCCAAAACTTCAGCATTCACAGTCATTCATCAGAAATTCAGATTTCATAAAGTACTCACACACATCAAGACCATGGTGCAATCGCTCAACAGACCAGCACAAATTATATGTATGATAGACTTTAACGGCCTTAAGACCATGGTGCAATCGCTCAACGGATCAGCACCAGTGCAGTCGCTCATCAGACCAGCACTCGTGCAGTCGCTCAACAGACCAGCACGTTATACATCTTTGAATGGACCACCACGAACACGCGGCCATTCCGTATCCCGGATAGAATGGACCACCACGAACACGCGGCCACTCTGAAACCAGATAGAATGGATCACCACGAACACGCGACCACTCTACAACCCATCACGGTTACTACATTCACGTGTATTAGCCTATCACAGGCCAAATACACAAATGTTAAATCCTCGCACGGA
Organism: Cicer cuneatum; assembly: GCA_037974295.1. NCBI lineage: Eukaryota > Viridiplantae > Streptophyta > Magnoliopsida > Fabales > Fabaceae > Cicer > Cicer cuneatum. The sequence continues at coordinate 47,105,769 of JBBPBO010000001.1, forward strand.
TAGAATGGACCACCACGAACACGCGGCCATTCTGTAGCCCGAGTAGAATAGACCGTCTAATACACGCGGAACTACTCTGACCCCGGATAGAACAGACCGTCTAATACACGCGGAACTATTCTATAACCCATGGTTACTACCTAACTTCACGGCCCATCACGGTCACCGCATTACTCTGTGGCCCATCGCGGTCACCACCTGACTATGCAATGTATGAATATGCGGTGTTTTCTCTTCACTGAAAACAATATGCAATATCAGAAAACTCAGCCTGTCCAGCATTCCCCCAAAGCATCTCAACACAAATAATTTCATAATTAACACAACAATGATTAAACATTCCAGTAATCATTAACACTTTACTTTATCACAACATTCCATTCTTAATTATCATAAGTCTTTTCCCCAACACTTAAAATTCACAAAACAGTGTTTAAAACTGAGTTTTCTGGGAAATACGAATCTGTATTCGAATACAACTTCTCTGTATTCGAATACAGAAGCCAAAAACAATGCAGAATTACATTATGTATTCGAATACAGCCCTCTGGTATTCGAATACAGAGGCAGTCTTAGTGCACAAATCAACATCTTTCACTACATCAGTAAAGTCTCAAAAACTTCATCGCCACTTCCTCAAAATATCACCAAAAGTTCCATTTTAATTCACCACAACATTCCCAATATGCCCCAAACACTCAGGGTTTACAAAAGACTCTTAAAAACTTGGAATTTTCTGAAAACTCGAATCTGTATTCGAATACAGACCTCTTGTATTCGAATACAGAAGCATGAAACTGCAATTTTAACATTCTGTATTCGAATACAGCATGCCTGTAGTCGAATACAGAAGACAAAACCAGAATGATCAACATCAAAACATCAGAAGCAGAACCAGAATGATCAACATCAGATCATCAGAAAACAGAACCAGAATTAGAATGATTAACATCAGAACATCAGGAATAGAACCAGAATCAGAATGATTAACATCAGGAACAGAACTAGAATCAGAATCATCAACACCAGAACATCAGAAACAGAACCAGAATCAGAATGATTAACATCAGAACATCAGGAACAGAACCAGAATCAGAATCATCAACACTAGAACATCAAAACCTGAATCAGAATCATCAACAGAAGAACATCAGAAACAGAACCAGAATTAGAATGATTAACATCAGAACATCAGGAACAGAACCAGAATCAGAATCATCAACACAAGAACATCAGAAACAGAACCAGAATCAGAATGATTAACATCAGAACATCAGGAACAGAACCAGAATCAGAATCATCAACACTAGAACATCAGAAACAGAACCAAAATCAGAATGATTAACATCAGAACATCAGGAACAGAACCAGAATCAGAATCATCAACACTAGAACATCAGAAACAGAACCAAAATCAGAATGATTAACATCAGAACATCAGGAACAGAACCAGAATCAGAATCATCAACACCAGAACATCGGAAACAGAACTAGAATCAGAATAATTAAGATCAGAACATCAGAAGCAAAATGTAAGACCCTTAAATTGACAATTAAATTCTGATTTACTTTTAAGTGTATTTGGGAATATTTGTAAAATATTCAATATATGTATGTTTTGTGTAAATATATATATATATATATATATATATATATTTGTTTTGGAGGTGGAACTAAAATTATTTGATGATGGATGAATTAATTTAATTTCGAGTAGTTAAATTATCGGACCATTAATGAAGATGTTCTCTGCTAATTGCGACGAGACGGGTTAAGTGCTGGAGGATCAAAAGGATATTTTAATATAAGGTTTGGGTGAGGTGGCGTAGATATTTATTAAGAAAGAAACAATTCCTTCTTTCCTCTGCTGTGTCAGTCTGCATTTATGTGGATATTTAAGTGAGAAGCTTTTTCTTCTTTCCTCTACTGCACCAGTTTTTGCTTTATTATCTTCTTCTTCTTCTAATATTTTTGGGTGTTGGTGAAGAAAAACAGTTTACTCAAAAGTAATTTTTCTTGAAAATATGAGTGTCGAATCAAAAAGTTTCGAGTACGAAAGTTATTCCTCTAATCGTTACGGAGCTAAAGAACTAACTTTCGTAGCGGCGAACGCGAACGAGAGTTTCGTCGACTTTTGTCGCAGAAGCGTACGAGTTAAGAGAACGTAATTAAGGTAAGGGCACCTTCCAACTTTCTAGATTGCATTTAGGGCTGTAAATGCATGTGTGATAAATGATTATTGGTTTATGTTTGTGAAAAACATTGTGTTAGGTTTTGGAAATCAAACTGTTTTGATGTTCCTCCTGTTTTAGTGAAGGAATTTATTGTGTTGATGATGTTTTGTTTGTTGTGTTGAGTAAGAAATCATTCTGTTGTGTTGAATAATGATTTGTTTGGTGTTGTTTTGGAGATGATCTAAATGCTTGAGTTAGTTTGTGTGGGACTATTTTGTAGATGACTTTCAGTTTTGGTGATTTAAGAAAATCAGTGAGGTTATTCTGGTAGTGATGATTCTGTTTGGTTAAAAAATCTGTTGATGATGTTTAATGAAAAATGTTCTGAGTTTTGAGGTGTCTAAGAGTGATAAATATGATTCTGGTGTTGGGTTGGTTTTTCAAAGGAGAAGGTTTTGAAAATGTGTTGAAGTTTCAGGAAAATTTCACTGAATTCGAAGGTGTATTTGAATACGGCTTGAGTGTATTCGAATACAACCTGCAAAGCTTCAGAATCATCAACACCAGAACATCAGAACCAAAATCAGAATCATCAACACAAGAACATCAGAAACAGAACCAGAATCATCAACACCAGAACATCAGAAACAGAACCAAAATCAGAATGATTAACATCAGAACATCAGGAACAGCACCAAAATCAGAATCATCAACACCAGAACATCAGAAACAGAACCAGAATCAGAATGATTAACATCAAAACATCAGGAACAGAACCAGAATCAGAATCATCAACACCAGAACATCAGAAACAGAACCAAAATCAGAATGATTAACATCAGAACATCAGGAACAAAACCAGAATCATCAACACCAGAACATCGGAAACAGAACCAGAATCGGAATAATGAACATCAGAACATCAGAAGCAAAACAGAATGATCCACACCAGAATCATCAGAAGCAGAAACAGAATGATTCACACCAGAATCATCAGAAGCAGAAATAGAATGATTAACATCAAAATCATCAGAAGCAGAAATAGGATGATTAACATCAGAATCATCAGAAGCAGAAACAGGATGATTAAAATCAGAATCATCAGAAGCAGAAACAGAATGATTAACATCAAAATCATCAGAAGCAGAAATAGGATGATTAACATCAGAATCATTAGAAGCAGAAACAGGATGATTAACATCAGAATCATTAGAAGAAGAAACAGAATGATTAACATCAAAATCATCAGAAGCAGAAATAGGATGATTAACATCAGAATCATCAGAAGCAGAAATAGGATGATTAACATCAAAGTGATCAGAAGCAGAAACAGAATGATTAACATCAAAATCATCAGAAGCAGAAATAGGATGATTAACATCAGAATCATCAGAAGCAAAAACAGAATGATTCACACTAGAATCATCAGAAGCAAAACAGAATGATCAACCCAAAGCAGAACCTGCATCTCCAAGACAACATGCAAGGCATCTTCCAGTATGCTTACACAACCAACACAACATGCAAAACATATTCCTGCTTTCTTACACAACCAACACAAAATGCAAAGCATATTCCAGCTTTCTTACATAACCAACACAACATGCAAAGCATATTCCAGCTTCCTCACATAACAGAACATCACTAATTCATTCAGCCAAAACAGTAAGCATCACATATCATCAAAACAACATCATAATGCATTTTCGCATTTTATGCAAAACAGTTTTATGGACATGCATTTTGATCATCTTCAAAATAACATGCAAGACATTTTTCAACTTTCCCACATAAACAAAACATCATTAATGCATTCAACCAACAACAACCATTCACATAATCATTACATAGCAACAGAATGCATTTTCTCCATTTTTTTTCAAAATGTCATTGCAAAAACAGTTTTTCTTCAAAAACAGAAATGAAACAACATGCATTTACGGCCCTAATGCAACTAGAAAGTGGAAGGTGCCCTTACCCTTGTTGCGTGTTCTGCTACTTCTCTCGTTTCTGCTGTCGTTCCCGTTATCTCGCCAAAAACTGGTGAAACTATAGCCTGCGTTTGCTGCTACGAAACTGGGTTCTTTAGCTCCGTAATGGTATGGGGAATAACTTTTGCGCTGGGGTTTTGGTGTTTCGGTGCTTGGATGTCCAAGTAATGGCACTTTGAGGAGTTCCCTCTTTTTTTCTCTTTTGAAATCGTGAAACAGCTTTCAGAAAACAGGAGGCAGAATGGGAGGAAAAGGTATTGTTACATGCAACACTGTTACATGCAGAATGGGGAGGTATGGAGTTCTGATTTTTCTCTGCCTCCTCACGTGTATTTATAGAGTTACTTAGGTGCCACCTCATCAAAAATAATGTTAAAATAATGTTGGACCCTCTAGCACTTAATTGTTTTGCAATTAGCCACTAATCCTCAATTAACTGCCTGACTAATTTAATTACTCATAATTAAATTAATTTAATCTTCATCCAATAATTTTAATTCATCCTCCAAAATAAATATTTATATATATATATGTATATACTCAAAACATACATATATTAAATATTTTACAAATATCTCCAAATATACTTAAAATTAATTCCATAATTTTAATTAAAAATTAAGGGTCTTACATGTATCCTCTAGTCTGATTTTATCCTCTAGTAACTCATCTTCTGCCTCTGGTGATTTCATCTTCTGCCTCTGGTACCTTTATCTTCTGGTGGCATTTAATATAATAATTCTAAGTACAAAATAAGATTACATGGAGTGCTTTTGTAAACATCAAAACCGTAAGTACTTAGAACCAACTTCGTTCCAACAGTGACGATCAAGGAAATCTAATGGCGTCTCCGTCGCAGTGTAAACATCGGTGGTACAGGTTTGGGTATCATCTGAGGGCAAAACCCAATTTTCCACAATAATGTTAAGGGTCATCAACCGAAATTAACAATTAACATTTAGCAGTTATGTTAAAGATAACAAAAACATATATGGCATGTTCCAGTACTATGACAACAGTGATAAAATAAGTATACTCACTTATTAAAATGTATAACATCTACATTTTTGAGAAACAAATGATTTAACATACAAATCATGTTGCAAGTCCAAATACAGTCAACAATCACAATAACTCATTAGGAACTTAGAATTTTAAGGTACTTGCACACATCGATTTCCACACATCAGCTCATATTAATCATGACTCGCAGGTCAACCAATCCAATCCAATGCGTATATGCCAATGCACATGACTCTGGAATTCCCAGGATGAAAACCTTTCTCGAAGGGATGTAAATCGTAATTGTACCGCCTATCATAGGCCAAAGTACTAATTACCGAGGTGCAGTCGCATCACAGACTAGCACGATTTATTTGTGTAGCCTATCACATGCACTACACATAAGCTAAATCATCGCACAAATAGAATGGATCGTCTAATACACGCGGAACCACTCTGTAGCCCATCACGGTCAATACTTAACTTCACGGCCCATCACGGTCACCGCTCAACTCTGTGGCCCATCATGATCACCGCTCAACTCTGTGGCCCATCGCGGTCACCACTTAACTATGCAATGCATGAGCGTACTCTGTTTCTCTTCACTGAAATCAGTACGTAAATGCAAATATGAAACCCGGACACTTCATCACCATTTCAAAACAATCTCAAGGAACCTCTTATAGTTTATCATATGCCTTTAAAATAATTAAGTGCATAAACCAATATTTAAAAATAGAATTTTTGACAAAAATCCAATCTGTATTTGAATACAGCTTCCTTGTAGTCGAATACAGATGCTAAAACAGTAGCAAAATTTGCAATTCTATATTCGTATACGAGGTTGTCGTAGCCGAATACAGATGCGAAGTCAGAAGCAAAATTTGCAATTCTGTATTTGAATACGAAGTTGTCGTAGCCGAATACAGATGCGAAGTCAGAAGCAAAAATTGCAATTCTGTATTCGAATACGAAGTTGTCGTAGCTGAATACAGATGCGAAGTCAGAAGCAAAAATCACGTATTTGTATTCGAATACAGAGTGTCGTATTCGAATACGAGGTTCAAAATTTTGAATAAAAACTGAACTTTACAGAAGTGTATTCGAATACGCCAATGCCGTATCCGAATACATCTTCGAAAATAGTGGGATTTTCAGTAAATTTCACTACATTTTTAAACTTTCTTTCTTTGAAAAGGAACTACAAACACCACAACACAATTACAACCTCTTTAACAACAAAACTTAGAACATCATCAACACAACAGAAATGATTTCTTGCTCATCAACAACAACAGAACAACAATATCTCAGCAAAAATGCATCTTGGTCATCAACAACAACAACAATGGCATTTTTCATCTTCACAACACAACATTCACGTTTTCAGCAAAGATAACACATAACTCATTCATCAAACACACATTTAGGGTTCCTATATGCAAACTAAAAAGTTGGAAGGAGCCCTTTACCTTCGTTACGCTTTCTCGCTCGTTTTCGTTACTGCGACTAAAACCGGCGAAACTCTCATTCGCGTCGTCGTTACCAAAGTTGGCTCACTAGCACTGTAAGATCCTTAAATTTAAAATTAAATTATGGATTTAATATTAAGTGTATTTTGGGGAAAGATTTGTAAAATATTTAATATATGTATATTTTGTGTAAATATATATATATATATATATATATAAATATTTATTTTGGAGGTTGAATTAAAATTATTGGATGAAAGATAAATTAATTTAATTACGAGTAATTAAATTATCCGGTAGTTAATTAAGAGGTTATCTGTTAATTACGACAAGAGTGGTTAAGTACCTGATGGTAAAACAATATTATAATAGTAATGTGTTGGGTGAGGTGGCACATATGTGCCTATATATATGAGGGAGTAGCAAGAACAAAGGCAGAAAACACATTTCCCTCCTTTCTTACTGCATGCGACAGAACCCTTCTTTCTCTTCTTTTTCTGTTTTCTGTGTTAGTGGTAACCAAAGAGTTGCTCAAAAGTCAAATTACTTGGAAATCCAAGCGCCGAACCAGCAAGTGTCCAGAACAAAAGTTGTTCCTCTCATCGTTACGGCGCTAGGGAGCTAACTTTTGTAGCGGCGAACGCGAACGTGAATTTTGCCGACTTTTCGCGGTAACGTAAACGAGAGTAGAAAACGTAACAGAGGTAAGGGGCACCTTCCACTTTCTAGATTGCATTTAGGGCTGTAAATGCATGCTGTTGTGTCACTGATGATGTTTTCGTTGCTGTTTTTGAAGTGAAACTGTTTTGCATGTCGTTAAAACTAACTAAAATGCATGTTGTTGATGTTTTGATAATATGTGATGTTTGCTGTTTGGATGAATACATCAATGTTGTTTTGTTTGTGTGGGAATACTGGAAAATGCTTTGCATGTTGTTTTGGGGATGATCCAAATGCATGAGTTGGTTTGTGCTGTTCTGTTTTGTGGTTATTGATAGCGTTTCAGCAAGTGTACTCAATCGTTGCAAGTAATAATTAAAAACGGTAATACCGAGTGTCGAACTCAAGGATTGCGTTTTACTATCGAATTATCTTTAATTACTGAAATTGAACAAAAAGTTTCCGAATTGATTTAGGTAATATTTAAAATAACAATAGTAATGAAATTAAACTTTTATGATGAGAAAAATGTCAGGGATGAGTTTCACTTTGAGTCCAACCTTGGTTTCTAATTTGATCCTAGTTACTGAATTCCTTTATTGAATTATTACCGAATTCTCTTTAGTATTCTTGCCCTAATGTCTTAGTGACAGAACGTTTAATTCCAAAATAACCCATAATTCCTTAGTGGGTTTAAAATTAGGATTAAGCTTTACAGTACAAAAATTCTCTTTTTAAACTGTTGTCTCTGCAACTAATTCAATTGGTTTCATGACCTGCATATATCCCTAGACTACAATCTCATGAATTTATCATCTCAAGCATTCGTAAAGTCCACTTCCGTTTCAAATTACAAATCATAGAACATTTTAAAGTTGATCGGGCAATAAAAAGCATTAAGCACAGAGATGATAGAAATAATTCAATAAATTTATTCATATAACCAGGAGTCAATTCAGACAAATAAAGCTTTCATCTGTTCCATTCATCCCTAACAAATAGGGCTTAGTTACTCATTACAGAGATTAAAGAGATAGAGATTAAAGAAGAATTACAAGAAGGATTCATGAATGATTCTTGATAAAACTCCTTCAATGGTGTAGAACAGCCGTCTCTGAGGGTCTCTGCTAGGGTACAAGTCTCTGGGCTTCTCAATTGACAAAAAGATCCCTAAAAAATCAGAAAAACTCAATTTTATGCAATCTGCAGCGTGCCACGCACCCTAGGCGCAGGCCTTGCACTTCGGGCGCATTTAAACAGAATCAGCAGTGCAAAAATGCGCTTCAGGCGCATGCTTTGCGCTTCAGGCGCACAGCATCTTCTATCTGACGTATACTGCATATTTCTACTATTTTGAGTCCGAATTTGGTTCCGATGTCTCTATGGAAGTTGTAGCTATGGATGTTAGCTTTCATTTGCACTTAGTTTGACTCCAATTGGACATCTACAACTCCATATATCACTGAAATACTCCACATAGGTCATGTTGACTTCTCACCAGAATTTGGCCCTGCACTAAAAACAAAGAAACGACGCAAAACTCCGAAAAATCTTTACTTAATCAACGAAATAAGAACATAAGCATTTTATTAAACCCAAGAACTAGAATCAACAAAATATATCAAATAAATCATTAAATTAAATAATGATTGTAGATAAATAAGACTAAAAACAATGAAAAATATGCATATGATGAAGAGTCATCAGTTATTTTTTAGGGTAAGGTTTTTTTACTGGTGTTGTCTTGTTGCTGAGTTGAGAATGTTGATATGGTTTTATTATGGTGAATAAAATCGTTTTCATTATGTGGTGGACTTTCTGTTTTGGTGGTTAAAGAAAACTGTGAAGTTATTCTGGTGTGGGTGATTATGTTTTCTGCTGTGTTATAATCATTATGGTATTGATGGTGGTTTTTAAAAGAAAAGGATTTTTAAAATGGGTGGAGGTGTTTCTGGAAAATCTGTTGTTGTTGTGTTGGTGAGAAATGTGTTGAGTTTTCTTTGGTTTCAAAAGAATGGTGATATTGTTTAGGTGTTGTGTTAGTTTTTCAAAGAAAATAGTTTGAAAACATGTTGAGCTTTCTGGAAAATATCACTGTATTCGAAGGTGTATTCAAATACGACATTGGTGTATTCGAATACACGCCTGCAAAACTTTTATTTTATTCAAATTTTTGAACTTGTTTTCGAATACGACCCTTTGTATTCGAATACAGATGAGTGATTTTTGCTTCTGACTTAGCATCTGTATTCGGCTACACCCCTGTCGTATTCGAATACAGGATTGCAATTTTTGCCGCTGTAATCGCATCTGTATTCGACTACGACACCCTCATATTTGAATACATAATGCTGATTTTTCACTGTTTTTAGCTTCTGTATTCGAATACAAGGAAGCTGTATTCGAATACAGATTAGTTTTTTTTCCAGAAATTCCAGTTTTTAAACATTGGTTTATGAACTTAAAGAGTTGGGGAAACATTGGGAAGGCTTATGGTAAATTAAAATGGAGTTTTTGAGATGGTTTGAGGTAGTGGTGGTGAAGTTCTTGAGATTCTTTGTTGATGTGTGATAAATACTGATTTTTCACTATTTTAGCTTCTTTATTCGAATACAAGGAAGCTTTATTCGAATACAGATTAGTTTCCTTTCAAAAATTCCAGTTTTAACATTGGTTTATGAACTTAAAGAGTTGGGAAAACATTGGGAAAGCTTGTGATGAAGTAAAATAGTTTTTGAGAAGGTTTGAGGTGGTAATGATGAGATTCTCGATTTCTTTGTTGATGTGATGAAAATGAGATTGTTGAGATAGTTTGAGATGAATTGAGGAGGTAATGGAATGTTTGGTTTCAGATTGTGTTTCGCATACTATTTTCAGTGAAGAGAAAACATTTCATGTCCATGCATTGCATAGTCAGGTGGTGACCGCGATGGGCCACATAGTTAATGCGGTAACCGTGATGGGCTACGGAATGGCCGCGTGTTCGTGGTGGTCCATTCTATCCGTGCAAGGATTTAACTTCTGTATGTTCTGGCCTATGAGAGGCTAACATACGTAAAACATGTTGGTCTGTGAGCGACTGCACGTGTGCTGGTTTGTGAGCGACTGCACTGGTGCTGGTTTGTGAGCGACTGCACCTTAGTATACGTAAAACGTGCTGGTCTGTGAGCGACTGCACGTGTGCTGGTCCGTGAGAGACTGCACCATGGTAATGTTGGCCTGTTAGAGCCTGACATATATAAATCGTGCTGGTCCGTGAGAGACTGCACGTGTGCTGGTCTGTGAGCGACTGCACCTTGGTTATTCCAAGAAGTTGTGTACATTGGCATATACATATTGCATAGGGTGGTTGACTGTGAGTCATATTTTAATTTGAGTTGACGAGTGGGAATCGATGTGTGTAAGTACCTTATGAGATATGAATTTCTAATGAATTGTTGTGATTATTGAATTGATATTTGTACTTACAACATGATTTTTATATTAATTTGGTTGTTGTTTTGCAAAGGTACCAATGTCATGTATTTTCAAAAAAAAAAATGAGCATCCTTATTTATCATCATTGTTATATAATATGCCATGAGTGTATCTGTTTTATCAGAAATAAGTGCTTTGTGGTAATTGTTAATTTCGGTCGGTGACCCTTTACTATTATTGTGGAAAATTGGATTTGCCCTCAGATGCCCCCCAAACCCATACCACCGGTAGATACCCAGACGACGAAAACGTCGCTAGATTTCCTTGACCGTCATTTGCGTACTGCTTGGGTATATGACCCCGTCTCAAGCAGGGCGACTTACATGGGGAGATTGGCAAGGACTTGCAAGACCGACAGGGTAGTGGATTACGTAGAACACACTCACGCGAGGATTGACTTTCCGGTACCTTCCAAATTGATATTGGAAGAGTACGGAGTTTTTGCGGACGCGGAGGATCCGACTTGAGGGATTGAGACGGAGGCCACGGTGGGTGTGGTGACTTCTAACCCGGTAGCTGGAGGGGCTGTGCATGAACCCGAGGCGGGAGAGAAGAATAAAGGATAGATGTCAGCAGCAGTTGATATTCCGGGTTCATCCCAGACATCAGATGATTGTTTTGAGATTCCGCCACCGCCGAAGAGACCCAGATCGTGGATAGATCTGACCTCGGAGGAGACTGATCCTTCCCTGTATGATGAGGAGAAGGACGTCACATCGAGGCGAGCTGCGGAGTCAGACGAGACTTGTATGGGATGCGGAGGGAATCCTTGCTACTGTAGCTTTAGTGCATGATCAGTTTAGACTTCGTTAAAAATATCCTTCGTTAAATAATTTTAGTCAATCTCAATATATATATATGTATATATAAAAATACACATATATTAAACGTTTTACAAAAATTTCAAAATATATATGATATTTAATCCATAAATTAATTTAAAATTAAAGGTCTTACAAGAGCTATCAAAAAACCCCTTAATCTCAAAGCCCCATTTATTAAACTTCTTATTAGGATCCAAATTTTAAGTCTCTCTTAATGAATTTTTTTTTGTCTTAGCCCACTATTTTTTAGTTTTTGTGGACCTGGGCTTGGGGGGGGGCTATGGCCCATTTTATGTTTTCATTAAACTTTAGACTCAACTTATTAACGAATTGTATTGTTGCAATGCTTCGAAATCTTCGTCTTCTCTCTTCATTCGCTTCCTTCCTACAATTCCTTTTTCAATTTTTTTTTCTTTTGAGTTCAACTATTATTTTGATTATAAAAGTTTACATTTAGAGTGAATGTCCTCTTTTCTCTTAAATATATGTATAGAGTTTATTATATATATATATATATATATATATATTAATTCTCAATTTTAGATTTTATTTAAGTATAATAAATAGATTAATATGTGTGTCAATGTTCTATATTTTTATATTACAAAGTTGGTATCTCCAAACATTAATTATTTAATACACCCAAGTAGACACATCAACATAGTACATTTAAACCTTTAATTGAATTAATTTTACTATCTTTATTTCTTTTTTTAGTTGTTATTTTAAGGTTTTCTAAAAATACCAATATAATAAATGATTAAATATATTATTAACAAAATAAAAAATTATAGTAGATAAATTATTTATTTATTTTTTTATATTATTCTTAATAATTTTTATTTCATGTCATCAATATATCTCTCTACAATAAATAATTAAATATATGTTTGACAGAAAATTCAATAAAATTAAAGATATTATTGAGAAAATAATAGTTGAACTCAAAAAGAAAAAAATTGAAAAAGGAATTGTAGGAAGGAAGTGAATGAAGAGAGAAGGCGAAGATTTCAAAGCATTGCAACAATACAATTCTTTAACAAGATTTTGACAGCTCTAAAGTTTATTAAACTTTAGATGAGGATACCATAAAAATCGGAAGAAACAAATAAAAAATAAAAAATGAAAAAAAAATATTTAGAAAATAAAATTGAAAAAAAATTGAAATATTTTTTATTTCAAAATATAATTGAATTTTTTTTTAATGGGCCTTTAAGCCCACATAATTGTATGAGCTTTTTTATATTGGGAACTTTCTTTTAATGAACTTTTTTATTATAAGGTTTTTTGACCCCTTTCAATATGTGGACTGAGGCTAATATAGAGGGAGCTTGACAAATTGACAGCTTTATTTCTAAGAGGCAAATTTGGTCTTTATAAAAACCCAATTTTTATAATTTGATGTATAATCTATTCTTCATGCCTTTAAAGATATTGTAATTTTGAATGTTTTTTCGTATTGTGAAAATTTTCATTTGAGCATCAGAATCAGAAGATCTTCAAAAAGAGGTAACTTAATACTGAAGAAAAGTTGTCTTTTATGTAATCTTGAAAAATTGGCTAAGCGGAATTTGAACTGCAAGGAGAAACGTCACCTACTTGGACCAAGTGTCAAACATGGGTTGGACCAAGATACATGGCCTCTTCTGTTTGGCCAGGATGGGCCGTGGAAATTTCTAGGAAAGCAAAATTTGTGCAGACTTGCCTATAAATAGCAGCCATCTAACCCAACCTTTCACATTCATTTCTCAACTTCCTTTATCTCTTCCTTTATCTCTCAAAATTCGTTCTAGAGAGCTTCTCTATCTACACTCTCAGAGTGTTTATGTTATTTTAAGTTTTGGGTCTAGTCCGGGTTTTCAAGGTGCCGAGGTCGATGAAGTAGAACTAAAAGTCATAAGGAAACGATAGTTTGAATTGTGACTCTTTTTAAAATTTGTTAATCTCCACTTAAGAAAATTCTTTATCATGTTTTACAACTTGGAATAAAAAGAAAATGTCATACTTCAAATTTTTATGAAGTTTTAATTAAATAACTAAGTGTGTGTGAGTTGTGTAAGCTCAAATACTAAAGTAAAGAGTTAAGAGATGAAGAATCACACACATAATTGTAAGAGCAGATGTGCACCTAGGAGAGGCGCAGGGGGGGGGGTGAATTAGGTGTTTAAAAACTTTTCTGGTTTTTACATCCAGTCCTCTTGCACACCACAAGAGATTTTCCACTATTTGTTTGAATAAGTTACAAGTCTAACACTAAGACTTCAGTTACAAATTCTTAACACTTTGCCTAAGATAGCACACCACTATCTTAGTTAACAATACTTGAAGAATCTACACTAAGTTCTTCAAATAATACAATAACTTCAAATGATTTTGAGATTATGTTCTTAACTATGAACAAGAATATAACAGTAAGTATAATGATACTAATCAAGCACACTTTCAAGTACAACTAAGAACCTTTCTTAATGATATGAAATTGAAAAGCATGTACTTGAAAATATGAAAATGAAGCTTTAAAAGTGTTTGATATTTCAGAAAATAGTTCTTAGATTAGTAGGTCGATGTTCTTAGTAAGAACTGAAGCTATGAGGTATTTATACTCCATAGACAACACTTCAGATCAGTGGCAATTGTTCCCATAAGTTTTGATGAACTTATGCAATGATCCAGAACTGAAAAATTGCATTGTTTCGAAGTTGTATTCGACTACAACTTTAGTGTATTCGAATACACTTATGTAACGTTCAGTTTTTATTTAAAATTTGAACTTCGTATTCGAATATGATACATCGTAGTCGAATACAAGTATGTGATTTTTTCCACTGACTTGAGTTGTATTCGAATACACGAAGTTGTAGTCGAATAGAAAAGTTCAATTTTAGCTTCTGACTTGACATTTGTATTCAGCTACGACACTTCGTATTCGAAAACAGATCTTCAGTTTTAGCTACTGACTTGCTATCTGTATTTGGCTATGACACTTCGTATTCGAATACAGATCTTCAGTTTTCGCTACTGACTTACTGTTTGTATTCGGCTACGAGAAGTTGTAGTCGAATACATCTTTGATTTTTGTCAAAAACTTTATTTTTAAATATTTGTTTATGCATTTAAATACTTAGACAATACTTCTAATGCATATGCTAAATATAGAAGGTTCTCATAATATTGTATTTGAAATTTAATTTGAATTATTATCAAGTACGTTAAGGCCTAAGTTACCTAATATGACTTGAAAGATGATTTTCCTTTGAGTTTGCTTTTTGATCATTACACATAGTCTTTTTGTCTTCATAAAAAATGTAGATCTTATTCTTTCAATAATTTATATTAGTACATTAACCTTGGGTTACGTCCAATCCTCACATGTGATGAGCTTTTTCACTATAATGCTTGAGAAACCTTCTCAACTCAAGCACTTACAGATCTAGCACTCTAGATTTTCTCCCCTATATTTTCTTAGTCTTAACAAGCTTACAATCCGTTTTTTAAAGTCACTTCGGATTTTACACCACATACATTAAGACTGAGTCTCTTGTACAATTCAAAAGATGACTTCATAATGTTTACAAATGAGGATTTGGTTTGGTATCAATTTTTCTGAACTTAAACTAAAATGGAACCGATATGACACAGTTTAAATATGTTTTTAGTCCTTGCAATTATAACCTTTTTCGATTTTGGTCCTCGTAAGTTTTTTTGTTTGGTTTACATCCTGCAAATATAGTTTCATTTTAAAATAATCATTTCATCCAAATTCCGTTACAAAAAATTGTAACCCTGTTAAACCTAAATATAATTAAAACATAATTATTTTTAACCTAAACATAAACCCCTAATATAATTAAATTATAACCTTTTTTAACCTAAAATTAACTCCAAATAGTTCATTCTTCTTCCATGAAAAACCTAAAATTAACCTGAAATGTTTCATTCTTTTTCCCTAAAAAAGTACACTCCTACGTAAATTAGTACAAAATTGCGAATGTTTATTTTCTTCTTTCGATTGATTTGCTTCAATTTTATTTGTGTGGATGGATAGAAAAAGTGAAATTGTAGCTAGTGTTTGAGAATTGGTTCAAAATAATGAATCGATTGCGTTATCAACGAATTGAATTTGAAAAATTTGGTCAACCAATAAATTCCAAAGTAGGATTGACCATGAAACGATTATTATAGAAGGAAAAAACTAATTGAACCAACCATTTCAAAAGAAACCCACCGACATTATCTCAATATCGTTGCTATCTTTCATAATATAATACAGATTGCTATCTTGCAATTAACCTGTCAGTGCTTATGCTCTAAACTTGCACCAACAATTTCAAAAGAAGCCATTTGAAGTTGTTAATTTTAAGTTTTTTTGGGGAAGAAGAATGAAACATTTGAGATTAATTTTAGGTTAAAAAAGGTTATAATTTTATTATATTGGGGTTTATGTTTATGTTAAAAATTCATGTTTTAATTATATTTAGGTTTAAGGGTGTTACAATTTTTGTAACGAAAGTTGGATAGAAGGACTATATTAAAATCAAACTATATTTGCAGGGATGTAAACCAAACAAAAAAACTTACGAGGACCAAAATCAAAAAATTTAATAATTGCAAGGACCAAAGACATGTTTAAACCTATTTTAAATAATCCTATCCTTCTCTAATGCATGAGTGAAGTGTAGAAAATATTGTTTTGTAACATACTATTGAAAGATACTATTGGTGTGTTAGTGCAAATCATATCATGGTTTTTCAAAGTACCTTGAAGGGGATTCGTTGTTCATCCCATTTACATCTGATTGGTGGGGACGAATCGAACCTAAAGGCTAGTGTAACAACACGATTTTGAATTTTCTACATACAATCTTTATCAACAACTTCATTGTTAAAGTCTTGCACCAATTGTCACCAAAAAAATTCAACAAGAATGGCCATGACTTGAGTGATCATATAGACTTGCATGAGGATTATTACGTTCACTTCCATTTGTATGGCCACAGGAGGTTGATTTGCTGGTTGAATCACGACGAAGATTAGTATTACTGCATGTAAGGAAAGATTGATATCTTTTTGGCTTATTTTCTTAGAGGCAATCAACTAAGAAATATCCTTAACAATACCTAGTGGCATGAGTCAACATATAGCTCAAGATTACATCGAAATAAATAGGACATGGTCTAAGAGATTACCTCAAGGATGGTGTGATTATTTGAATACTTGTGTGTTACATATATATTCTTGTTTTGCACCTCAACTCCATTTTTATACTTGGACGTGGAAGGGAGCAACCTCCAAGAGATCAACAGGTTCCAGCTTAATTTTCTAGGTCCAGGCTTTCTTCATTTTACCTTGCGACCCGTTAGAGTTTAATCCCATGCCGATACATGATAACCCTTAGAAATATAAGTTACTGTACCTATTTTTAGTTCTAATTTGTGTCATCAATCAATTGATGTAAAATGTGATTTGCACAAATAGATGTAGTTTGTTAATTAATTAAGTGTCAATATATTTTTATTAAATTAGAATTTTAAGTTGAATTGATGTTGATGTGTATTTATTTGTGTATGGGACAGTTAATAGATAAATATGGAAATATGCTACCAGTTGCTACATCCCTTTAGTGCACTACTACTAAGTATCAAAAGAGCATAGAATTGTGGGTCCAACTAGGAGTGAATTTTGTTCATAATTTTGAAAGTTTTTCAGCTAAGGATAAAAACAAACTTATAGGATTAATGTGTGACACTGAAAATCCCAAATAAAAATATAAAATAAAATGCACTAAATTTTGAAAGAAATTCGTAACGATTCCAAAATAAAATAAAAATTTTCTTTTAAAATATAAGGCTCGGAACACTACATTCACACTTACACAAAGCGCTTACCTAAAAATTCTCAATTAAAAATCATTTCATATAAAATATAGCTAAGTTTTATTAATCAAATATATATGATATCAAAACATGTTTGAAACTTAGAGACAATTAATTTATATCTCCGAATAAAAGATTAAAAATAACACAATTGACTATAGAGTTTACAAAACATAAATTAGTTCAAAACTGGAGATCAAAACATGGATCACCAACTGATAAATACGCTCCCACAAGTGTCAAACACAAGCAATGAGAGGCGAGCTTCAGAACCATATAATAGTATAAAATAATTGAGAAGAAAGTATAAAACATCAATTAAACACTGTATCACATCAAATGGAAAGTAAAAAGAATAATCCAAGTAAAACATCAAAGTAAGTCAACACACATAACAAATAATGTTATGCATGTTCTTATACTATAGACTCCTTCTCTTTCTTTTGTGTCATTCTACTCTAAAGTACTTGGTTAGGGGTTCAATACTTTGTCACCACTTGGGTGGATGGACATAGCAAAATAGCTTAAGGAGATGTCACAATGACTTTGTCCTTACGAACACATCAAAATGGCCTTGTCCTTACGAACACATCAAAATGGCTTTGTCCTTATAGACACATTAAAAATAGCCTTATCCTTACAGACACGTCAAAATGGCTTTGTCCTCATAGGCCTCCTTCTCAACGCGAGACACTTACGTGACTTGTTTAATAGTACTTCTCTGAAATAATCTGAGCTTGTCATACCCTACCTATAAGATGAAAAAACACTTCATTGGTTTCTATACTATAACATCAAGTTTTCCTCCCCTTGTTGGCCTACGATACTCCATTAAGAGCACCATTATTGGCACGAGTCATATTTGCCACAATATGCATTTTATGACATTCATCATGGGCGACAACATCAAAAGTCATCAATCACAGGGTATTCAATCACATATAACAATATTAGATCATTCACACACACCACGAATGAGTCTGAAACCAGCAACAAGATCACAGAGGTTGAGAAACATAACTAATAAATTATGCATGGCATAAACAATATGGTTAAATAATTAATAAAAAATTTATAAACAAAACGGAGTTAAAACATATAGTGCTTTTCGAAGGTTTCGATACAAGTATTCCAAAAACGATATCCATTTTCCCAAAGGAAAATCGTGGTGGGTGGAATAGAAGAAAAACAACAGCGTCAATGGTGGAAACCCATCTCTTAAGTGCGACGAATTGTGATTTCTATCATATGGAATGAAAGAGGAAGTCAAGTGGAGTCCGAATATGGTATTGGTTTTCATCATCAGTGTTCGTGGTGGTCGAAATGACCATCTGAAGCAGTGTCCATGGGGGTTCATGGGGTGGTTTGTGCCATATTTTTGTGGTCATTTATGGTGGCTCATAGTCGCAGTAGGACAGTTCTTGAGAAGCGGCCATTTGAGGCTTGTGGAGAGATTCAAGATGGAAGATGTTATGGTTTGAATGTCAAAGGAAGAGAGGCTTCATTTTTTGCTTATTTCAAAGATACGCATTGTTGTCATCTTAAATTGCAGATTCAGGGTTGTAGATAACAAATGTGTAGGTATAGGAGTAAAACAGACTATAAGGCCCAACACAGGGGATCCGAAGTTGTGTCTTTGATGCAGAAATGGGTCGCAATAAGCAACTCGCATGTGTATAAAAGAAAATCCCAGTTCAGTAACATTAATAGCTCAAATTGATATGCAGAAGTAGAAATTAGGGATGTAAATATCAATCTGATCCAAAATCCATTTTCTAATATTTCTAAAGTCCTTAATAAATAAATGATTAATTTTACTCATCCACATTAGAAATTTTTTCTCAAAAGTCATTTCAAAATAATATTAGTTTTCACTAAAATCAATAAAGAAATCAATAAATAAATATATTATTAATCACTAAATAATATATATATATATATATATATATAAAATCATCGCATCATAGTAAGAACACTTATAAAGAAAATTAATCATTAGATTTATCAACATATATCCTAAAACACTTTTAATATCAAATTAACTCAGTAAAATAGTATTTAAATTAATTAAATAGTTTATTATAAAATTTGGAGTGTTACACAATGACGTGTCCTTGCTATTTGGATAATGGATCAAGGAAACTTTTATTGGAAAAAGGAAAAACCCCAAAAAGACGAAAGAAAATGTACTACATTTGTCCTATATAAGTACAAAAGTATGATAAAGTAACGACATAAACTGCAACCCTAACTCTAGCGTCTCTTACTATAATCCATCATCATCTTCCATTACTAACTCATTTTGGAGCCATTCTCATTGATTCTTGAAGATTTGGAATGATAGGAGGTTGTATTACTGCTGATGTTAGTTGTGCTATTATGTACTACATTTGTCCTATATAAGGACAAAAGTATGATAAAGTAAGGGCATAGACTACAACCCTAATTCTAGTGTCTCTTATCATCATCTTCCATCACTAACTCATTTTGGAGCCATTCTCATTGATTCTTAAAGATTTGGAATAATATGAGGTTGTACTACTGTTGATGTTAGATGTGCTATTATGAACTCAATAGCGTTTTATCATTTTTACATTTTAATGTTTAAGCTCAATATGAGCTAAAATTCATTGTAGTTAAGGATTAATGAGATTTTAATGAAGTTTGCATTTTAGTATGTTGTATTGTGATTAGTTTCCTCTTAAACAAGCTAATTTTAATCCAATATTTAAAACTTGAACTAATCAGATATGTTTTATTGCTAGTCTTTTAAGCTTGAAAAAGGATAAAGATGGAAAATATTTGATATAATATGGATTAAATTAATATGCTTGGAAAAGATACTAATGTTAAATGGTTAGGAATAACATTTAAGTCCATAGGGAAGTCGATTTGCTAAAATAAAATGTAGCATGATATGATGTGTAATGTGTGAATCTAGGGATGCTATTAACCCACTGATTATCATGATGACTGAGTTGGAAAGCTTCTAAGGTCAATATGATCCCAAGAATGCTATAGCATGCTAGCGCATGCAAATATAATTATAACCAAGTTAAATACTTAACCACTATTTCTTACTTAGCTTTGCATTTTTAATCCTAAAAGTGTCTCAAAATTGTTACAAAAAATGTGTTCTTTTTATTTTTATAATAAACAAATTATTTTTAAGAAAAATCACAACATAGAATTCAAAATCTTCAAGAACATAATTTCGTAAGTTAATCCAAATCAATCAAAATAAAATAGTCACAAAAGGTGCAATGTTGTGCATGATCTTATACTGTATACTTCATCATTTGGTATCATTCTACACTGAAGTAATTGGTTAGAAGGTTTGATACTATGTGTTGACACCTAATTTTGTCCGCTTTCTTTAGACATTATATATAAAAAAAATTAATTTATATATAAAACAAATGAGAAAAATATAATAAATAAAAATAAATAATTAGACTAAACTTTAGACAATCATGAGTGTTTCTGGTTCTTGTTTGCCTCTGATTCCTGTTCAGACGTTCACTCTTTTCTAAAACAAAAAAAGGTACATAAATAAAAAAGAAACTGAAAAGAAATGGATTGATGGTAATAAAAATTGATCAATTAAAGGAAAAGAAACCGAAAAGAAATGAATTGATGGTAATGAAAATCAACATAATTGTGATCATTTGAATGAAAAAAAAACTGAAAAGAAATTGATGAATAGTAATAAAAATCAGGATAATGGTGACCATTTGAATGAAAAGAAACCGAAAACAAATTGATGAATAGTAATTGGTAATCAATCCACAATTATTTCGTTGTCTTTTGTAACCTACACCCAGAAAATCTATAAATAGTCGACACCATGAGTAGAATAAGGAGGAGAAAAAGAAAGAAAAAAAAAGAAAGAGAGAATAATAGAAAAAAGAGGAGCAGAGAATCTGAACTTGGTAAAACCAGAACAGCAAACCATATTCAGCAGTAAGGTATCGATTTTCTCATCCTTATCTAAAGTTTTCTTTTTTCGTTTATTTGTATTGCATTATTTAATTTTTTTTTTTAGTTTATTTGTATTGCATTCTTTAAAAATGTAATTTAGTTTTGTTTTTTTGTTGTCATTTTTGCCAAAAATAAACTCATACTTTCAACTTTTATTTTCCTTAAGTGGTTTGTTTTTAAAATTGTTTTTTTTTACATACTAAAAACACTATAAATAATTGATGCTTATAAACCAATGACCAAGTAAAACAAACTTCAACCCGTTGTAACATAACATAAAACTCACATAATGGTTTATCATATAACTAAAAAAATCATAACAATGAATAAATAGTTTTTTTCTTCTTTTTTTAGAATTAATAGTCGTCGCCGTCGGATGATATTCATCCTCGCTCGCCGCGCCACATCACTTAGTGGCCTTTGTGCCGCAACAGATCCGACAACGCACAAGCAAATCCTTTAACAGGCTGTTTCACCGTCGCGTCCATCTATTTTGTGCATAAACCATTGCATTACCGTTGTTTTTTAACAAAAAAAAATCAATTGTTCTTTACTTAAAAACCAAAAATACAAAAATAAAAAGATACAATTTGTGAACAGACATCTCACATTTTTGTTGTTGTTATTATTATTATTATTATTACATTTTTACTTTTGGATACGTGTATAATAATAACTATAATAAAACAATAGTCAAATAGAGTAATAATAAAATCGGATAATACATAAATATTTTTTACCCAAGAACTACGTGTGTTTTGATTTCCCTATTGCACCTGGGGATACGTAAGAGCAAGGTTTTCTCCTTGTCAAACCAAATTATAAAAAAAAATATTTTTCTTTCTTTTATTAATGTAAATAATTTATTTTTCTTTTTATTATTCTTTTAGGGGGTAAAAATAAATAATTAAATAAATAAATAATTTGTATACAATTAATTATAGGGTAATCGTTTTAACGGACAATGTAGGATAATATTACTTTCTCTACTCGTAATGGACTCCCGAATCCATTTTTTTTTCAAAAACTTTATTTTAGGTTTTATTTAATTTTTCCATTTTTAAAAAAAATAAAATTGGTGGCGACTCATTTTTTGCGGACAAACCGGACGCGACACTATGCCACCACACGAGTGGAAGAACAATTCATGAATGCTCATGTCCTCATATATTCTATCAACTCAAACCGAGACATATATACGCAACGGTCGGGGTACTCATATGTTCCACTTAAGAAATCCTCACTAGAGATACCCTCAAGGCTTATCCACGATCGTGTTCATTTAGTTGTACTTTCTTGAAATAAATGACTTTGTCAGATCATCTCTATATGATGACAAAATAATTTTCACTTAAAATATAACCAACATATAGCTCATAATTATTCAATGATCACAACTCGACAAATATCTAAATCAATTCCACACTATTCATTAAAATTTATGTCTATGTATATATCAGCCATTCCATAATATTCATCAGAATGTACATCAATATAAATATCAGTCAGTCTTAATAAAGTAATCTTGACATAAATTAATTCACAACAATTCTATAGGTTTCTAAATCATAGGTAATGGAAGAGGGTCTTGCGTATATGATTGATAGAACTTGATTGTTGGTGATTTCAAGCATAGATAATGGAAGAAAGTCTTGCATAGAGTTCAAATTTGGTCTTGGTTTTTGTTGGCGACACTCGTGGTGGCCGGAATCTCGATCTAAAATAGGTGGTGTGATTTTTGACAAAGAGCAATAAGATGTTTCAATTTGTGATTTGAGTTGTGAATGAAAGAAGATGTTGGAACCAAGTTGGTTCTAAGTACTTAGGATTTTGATGCTTACAAATGTACTCAATGTAAACTTATTTTGTACTTTGAATTATTAAGTTAAATGCCCCAGAAACTGAAGGAATCAGAAGCAGTGATCAAAGGATTCCAGAAAAATGAATTCTGGAATGACCAGAAGATACTACAGGAATGTCAAAACATGACCAGAAGATATCTTTGATGGCCCAGATCAGAAGGAATAAAAATCAGAATGAAACATGGATCATACCATTGGAAAGCCTGCCAGAAGGAGAGTTGTTCCAGACAAACAGGAGTCGAATATCAATTTTATTCCAGAAGTTATTCTGACCAGAAGATGGCCTGGTAGTGAAAAATTACTTGTTCCAGACTTGTTCTAGACTTGACCAGAAGGTATGTTTATGAGTCCAGAACAAGAAGATCAATCCAGATTTGGCCCAAACCATAAGATAGCATGATTCAGGGCATGGAACTAAGTCCAGACCAGAAGAAATGAATTCCAGAATCAATCCAGACCTGGTCCAAAATCAAAGGTAAAATGTCCAGACTGAAATATTTTTTGTTCAAGTTAATTTCAGTTTGTTCCAGACCAAATTCCAGAATCTGTCCAGATCAGAGTAAAAATATCCAGATCAATGGTTCAGAAATAATTTTTTGAGTCCAGTGATGGTCCAAATCAGAAAATCAGACCATGGCCCAGTTTTGGCCGAAATCAGAGGGACAGAATGTGCAAGTCCAGAAATGGCCGAGTCTAGAAGAATTCAGCATATCAGGCGCGCATCCAGGTTGGCTGAAATCAGAAGATCAGAGGGTCAAGAAGTGTGGTCAAGGGATGGCCGAATTCAGAGGATCACATCATATCATTTAGCTTGGACCAGATGTGGACTAGCGCTCAAAATTATGATGGTCCAGAATTGATCAACGATGGAGATTGCAAGTTATTTTAATTAAAGTGTTAAAAAGATTGGTTATAAAAATAAAGTGGAGTAGCATGGAATTGAGGAGCATTGGCGGGAACAACCAACAGATTTAATTGGCCATTTATTTTGAAAGGAAATCTGAAGATATGTTTTTTATTTATATGAAGCCCAATTGGTCAAGTTATTTTTGGAAGAGAATCCAGCAAGATTCAGCTCGAATTTGATCATGGAAGAAACCCTAATTTTCATCTATAAAAGGAGGCTCAAGGCAGAATGCTCAGCATCGAAAATCACAAAAGAGTCATACACTTCCAAAGCAACCACTCTCAAATTTTCATATAAGTCAATTGTGAGTTTCAGCTTTCAAGAAGCAAGTACTCGGTTATTTTCTTTCCACTGTGGCAAATCTAAGTTGTTGAAGTAGAGTCTACAATCTGAGGGAGTCAGTAGAGGTAGCAGGTTACTTGGCAATTAGATAGGGTTGTATCTAAGTTGTTGAAGTAGAGTCTACAAACTGAGGGATTCAGAAAGGTAGCAAGGTACTTAGCAATTAGATTCATAGTGTTGTGAATTCTTCTACAATCTGGGGTGTTAGATTGGCTGAAGAACAGGAGTTGTTTTTCCTCAAAGAAGTCTAGGATTGTTAGACTATTTGAGAAGACTGACTTGGAGGGTCAGTAGCAAGGTTGTAATTCAAGGTTGAATTAGTGAAATCCTTCAAGGCGAAGGGATTGGACGTAGCCTCGTTAACGGTGAACCAGTATAAAATCTGTGAGTTTTTATTTTTATTTTTATCCGCTGCTAACTCTGTTTTAATTATACATCAAGTTTTGTTGGAAAGTATTAAAACAGGAAAAGTATTCAAGTTAAGTCAAACACAATTCAACCCCTTTCTCGTGTTTGCACCTTCAGAAGAGATCACAAATATTGTATCGGTTTTACACGAGGCCCACTGTGGAGGTCGTGACTGAGGAGAAAAATGGTTATAGGGGCGGCATAAGCGAAGAAGAAGAAGGGTCTGTTTAAAAGTGTTTTGGTTTTTAAATTCTATTTTCTAAATCAATTTTAACCAACTGTTTTTTAAACGAAAATTAAACAAAATCTATTTGGTAAACTCCATTTTAAAAACTGTTTTGAAGAAAATATGTTTTAGTTTGGTAAAGTATTTTTTTCAAAATATATTTTATAAACTTAAAAAGATAAAACATGTTTTATATATATAAATTTTTTTATAGTTATTAGTAGCCCTTAATCTTTATTAGTAGCCCTTAATCTTTATTAGTAGCCCTTAATTTCTTTTAATCTAAATTTTTTTTTTCAATTATACCATTTAATTAATACTATTTGTATTATTTCTAAATTATTAGCTTGTTCCACTTTACATTTATGATAAAGAAAAACACACCAATTATTAATAAGGATAATTTGATAAAATTAATATTCTCTCTGTCATTTATAGTAAATTTTTAATATGTGTGAAATAATTAAAAACAACACTCATCTTGTGTAAAATTAGTATTATTTTTTGTCTTAACTTCTAATTTCCAAGGGAAAGGGCATTTGTAAATCAGAGTTTGTCTTTTTTATTTATAGTCATTTTTTAATATGTTAGTTAATGAATATGTATTTTTAGAAATAATTTTTTAACATTTTCATCATTTCTATAAATGTAGACAATTGCTGACATCAATAATCTCTTAGTGTAAAGGATGTAAGAGTTTTACATCGTTTATAATAAGTAAAGTTAACACAAATTTTAAGAAATAAAAATAAGAAATGTTTTCACAAAGTAAAGAATTTCTTATTTCCATACGTTAATATTAAATAGACTTTTGAGTAGAATAATATGTCATATTATACTTTAAAAATGAGTCATAAAAATTAAGCCAATGTAAGATAATATTATGAGTTTATAGGTCTTGATTTTTTTCTAAGATCACACTTGAGTGTTGTCAGAGTCTAATTTGATCTAACTTATTTTTACCCTTACTATTATAATAATATTTGTTTGATACTCACTTGTAAATAAATAGTTTCATACAAAAGACTCTATTAATGTTATTTAGGAATACATTGACTCAATCAAAAAATAAATAGGGAAATAAAAAAAACAAATAATAATAATAATAATAATAGATGTTCGTTGGATGTCATTGTAAAACACTTTTGAAAAATAAAATGTTAGATGACTCTTTTAGTTTTTAACTTATTTTTTTGTTTTACTTTAGTCCCTTAATTATTTTGGTCTCTCAACTATACTTGAGTTATTCAAACTGGTTAATTTCACTAATTTCTACCAAAAAAATGTTAAATTTTGTATAAGTGTTATTTTTTTTTTATCTCACAAAATCATAAACTCAAAATTTTATCGATAAATGACCACTATAGAACGTAAAATAATTAACAGACTAAAATGAAACTAAAAAATAATTTAAAGCACTAAAAGAGAAATTTAGCCAAAATAAAAGTACAATCATTTAAATATTATTTTTGTGAACAACAATAATTTAATTGTAAAGAAAGCATAATATTGAATTAAAATATAATAAAATAATAATGTTGAAAGTAATAGTGTACCTACCAACTAGAATAATATGGGAACTTAGTTTTTTTTTATTCACGGAATGTTTTCAACTAGCATATGAATGATGATTAACGTGTTTCTCTTTTGAAGTCATACAATAGTACGTTGATGCCATTAATGAAAATGTTACTTTTCCATGTTTTATTACGTCAAAAATTGTCTTTTACAGCGCGCATTTTAAAGCGTTTCATAACTAAAATCGTTGTTGTATAATATTTTAAGATTAACGGAAGATACAACAGCGCTTTAATGACAAGTGCTTTTGAAAAAGCGTTGTTGTATGGTCATAAAAGGTTTCGGATTTACAATGCTTTTGCTGTTGTAGGGTCACATAGCGCTTTCACATAATGTTTATAACGCTTTTAGAGCGCTTCGCATATAAGCGCTGTAAAATATAGCGCTCCCACACTATGTTTACAGCGCTTTATATATAAGCGCTGTAAAATATACAACTTTCACATAATTACATGGTCTTTTAGAGCGTTTTTTTTTATAAGCGCTATAAAATGGTATATATATAACTGTACAAAACCCTTTTACATAATTTTATTTTTAATGTGTATACCACAAATTCTACCTATTATATATTATTGATAAATAAATAAAAACATATTTAATACGTTCTCTCCCTACGAACCCTCCTCTTATCTACTGTGAGCCATCTTCTCGTTGAACCCTCATCTATTGTGCACTCATTTCTACTGAGTGATTGTTGTCTCAAGTACTGTATTTATAAATTTTTTGTCGTCTCTAAAACTAATAAATTGTTACATGATAGTAGTTGGCATAACCTTGATAAATCATATAAATTGTTACCTGATAAATCAGATAAATTGTTAAATGATAAATCATATAAAATCTGTTCAATATGTTATGTTTTGAAATTAGACTTGTATGCATATATACAATAGATTGGTATAATGTTATAGATTGATAAATTTGTGTAACACTGCATTCAT
The DNA here is from genome assembly GCA_037974295.1 of Cicer cuneatum. Taxonomy (NCBI): domain Eukaryota; kingdom Viridiplantae; phylum Streptophyta; class Magnoliopsida; order Fabales; family Fabaceae; genus Cicer; species Cicer cuneatum. The sequence continues at coordinate 47,133,490 of JBBPBO010000001.1, forward strand.
ATAGGTCATATAAAATGGACAAGAAATGGATGGCTGCCAATCGATTGTCAGAAGAATATGAAAATGGAGTGAAGGAGTTTGTTGATTTTGCAGTGAAGAATGCAAAAGACCCAAATTGAATCATTTGTCCTTGTTTAAAATGTTGTTTTGGAAAACGCGTTAGAGAAGGTGAATTGGAAGGACATTTAGTATGGCATGGAATTGATCAAAGCTATACATGTTGGATAAGACATGGTGAGGAAAAAAAAGGGAACACTAATTTTCAGAATGGTGCGACATATGCTTCAAATGATTTCGACATAGATACATGTGAGCGGGACCGAGTTGAGGAGATTGCAAAAGCAGTTGAAGAAGATCTTCGGGATTGTCCTAAAATGTTTGAGAGTTTGTTGAGTGATGTAAAGAAACCATTATATAATAGTTGTACTAAATTCACAAGACCGTCGGTGATATTAAAGTTGTACAACTTAAAAGCAATTAATGGATGGTTTGATAAAAGCTTCACAGAATTATTAACACTCCTAAAAGATATGTTGCCAAATGATAATGAACTTCCCAATCGAACCTACGAGGCTAAACAAATTTTGTGCTCCATTAGCATGAGTTCCGAAAGGATTCATGCGTGTCCTAATGATTTCATTTTATTTCGAAACGAATATGAATTACTAAAGGCGGGTTCGAAATGCAATGTCTCTCGATATAAGAAGAGATGGAATGTTTTGACACCCTGCAGATTCTGCACAATGGGTAAAAATTGATCACGAGTATCCTAATTTCAGTAGAGACTCAAGAAATCTACGACTTGCACTTTCTACTGATGGAATGAATCCACATGGTCTTCAAAGCATATCACACAGCACATGGCCTGTGATTTTGTTTATTTATAACCTACCTCCATGGTTATGTATGAAGCGTAAGTTTATGATGTTGTCTCTATTAATTTCTAGACCAAAACAACCGGGGAATGATATCGACGTATACTTGACTCCTTTTATTGAAGATTTAAAAAATATATGGGAGACATATGTGGAAGTTTATGATGGGTATAAGAAAGAATGTTTCAATTTGAGGGCTATGTTGTTCGGCACAATTAATGATTTTCCAGCATATGGTAATTTATCAAGATATAACATTAAAGGTCAGTGTGCATGTCCTATATGTGAAGAGTACAGATTGGATGCGGTTGAAACATTGTAAGAAGAACGTCTTTCTTGGACATCATAGATTTTTACCTTTTAGTCATCATTATCGTGGGTGGAGAAATGCATTCAATGGAAAATCAGAGGAAGGCACTGCTCCTTTAGCACTGACTGGATATCAAATATTGGAAAAAGTACAAGGTTTTACCAATAAATTTGGCAAACCTTTTGCGGGTGAGCTTGCCAAACTGGGTGCAAGAAAAGTCAATTTTCTTTGAATTGCCATATTGGAAGTCATTGTATATAAGACATTTTCTCGATGTGATGCATATTGAAAAAAAGGTATTTCATTGTGTTATTCGTACGTTACTCAATGTTCCATGAAAGTCTAAGGATGACATCAATGCAAGATTGGATTTGGTCGATATGAATAAGAAATGAATTGGGTCCCGTAAAGAAAGGAAATCGCACATATCTACCTCCAGCCGCTCATACTTTATCTAGAAAAGAAAAAATTGTTTTATGTAAATTTCTACACGAAATTAAAGTTCCAAAAGGATACAGTTCAAACATTAAAAAATTAGTTTGTATGAAAGACCTCAAGTTAAAAGGTTTAAAGACTCATGAATGTCATGTTCTAATGGAGCATTTGCTACTAATAGGTATACATTCCATTTTACCTGAAAAAGTTTGACGAGCCATAACTAAATTATGTTTCTTCTTCATGGAAATTTGTAGTAAAGTGATCGATCCTCAGAAATTACCAGCATTGCATAGGGAAATTGTTGTTACTTTGTGTGAGCTTGAAATGTATTTCCCACACTCGTTTTTTGATATAATGGTTCACCTTACTGTTCATCTTGTTAAGGAGACACAACTTTGTGGGCTAGCTTATATGAGATGGATGTATCAGATAGAACGATATATGAAAATATTAAAAGGGTATGTAAAAAGTAGAAGTCGACCAGAAGGTTGTATTGTTGAACGGTACATTGTCGAAGAAACTGCTAAATTTTGTACTGAATATCTATCCAATGTTGAATCCACAGGGCTTCCTATGTCTCGTCATTCGGGAAGAATAACAGGAGAAGGGATGATTGGAAAGAGAGTAATGACTATATCAAGGACAGAATGGGTGCAGACACAATTGTATGTTCTGCACAATGATGATGAGGTTCAACCGTATGTTACAATACACATGGACCAGTTATCTAGTTTGAACATGAATAGGAATAAAAATTGGATAATCGAAGTTTTATAACATGGCTAAAAAATCACATTAACTCAAAGTTTAATGATGGTTTATGTAACACCCCGAGTTTAAAACACAGCGCGAGTGTATTTTTTTTTTTTACCAAAATAAATAAAAGAATTTTTTTCAATTTACTTTAGAATGATTAAAATCAATTCAAATTAAATATCGTTCGACGTCGTAATCCAAAATAGAGAAGTAATTAAATAATTACATCACTATTAATCAAGTAAATTATTTTTGGGAATTTAATTCTTCAAAATACATCAAAATAAAGATACATCCAACAGCTGTATCTTGGACCCACCAAAATATTATCAGAGTGCGGAAAAATATTAGCGGAAAAGTTACACAGTAATTCCCAAAATAAATTACATCCACCGAAATCAAGACCCTATACAAAAAGTCTAAACTGATCATGCACTAAAGCTACAGTAGCAAGGATTCCCTCTGCAGCCCATGCAAGTCTCGTTCGACTCCGCAGCTCGCCTCGACGTAACGTCCTCTTCCTCATCACATAAGGAAGGATCGGTCTCCTCCGAAGTCAGATCAATATACAATCAGGGTCGCTTCGGCGGTGCCGAAATCTCAAAGCAGTCATCGAATGTCCTAGATGGACCCGAAACATCATCTGCTACTAGTGTCGGTCGTTGATTCTCCCATTCCTCCTCTGTATCATGTACAGCTCCTCCAGTCACCGGGTTAAGAGTCACCACACCTACTGTGGCCTCCGTCTCAACCCCTCTCGTCCTCAAAAATTCCGTGCGCCTCCAATACCAATTTGGAAGGCACAGGAAAGTTAATCCTCATATAGGTGTGCTCCACATAGTCCACCACCCCGTTAGTCCTGCAAGTCCTCTTCAGTCTCCCCGTGTACGTTGCCCTGCTTGAGATGGGGTCGTATATCCAAGTAGTAGGCAGGAGACAATCAATAAAATCGAGCGACGTTTCCATCACCTAGGGACCCACTGGTGATATGGGTTTGGGGGGCATTTGAGGGCAAAGCCCAATTTCCACAATAATAGTAAAGGGTCATCGACCGAAATTAACAAATAACACATAGCATTTATATCAACAGTAACAAATATATCCATGGCATATCATATAACAATGATGATAAATAAGGATGCTCATTTTGAAATTTCATGACATGTATGCCTTTTCAAACAGCAACCAATTAATATGGAAAACATGTTGTAAGTACAACCATCAACTCAGCAATCACAACCATTCATCAGAAATTCAGATTTTATAAGATACTTACACACATCAATTTCCAATCACCAACATATATCCAAATCATGACCCACCGGTCAAACACCCCAATGCAATATGTATATGCTCATGTACTCAACTTCTTGGAATTACCAAGGTGCAGTCGCTCACAGACCAGCACACGTGCGGTCGCTCACAGACCATCACTATTTTCATATGTTAGACTTTAATGGCCAACATGACCATGGTGCAATCGCTCACAGATCAGCACCAGTGCAGTCGCTCAACAGACCAGCACTCGTGCAATTGCTCAACAGACCAGCACGTTTCACATATACCAAGGTACATTCGCTCACAGACCAGTACCAGTGCAGTCGCTCAATAGATCAGCACTCGTGCAGTCGCTCAACAGACCAGCACGTTTTGCGCATATCAAGGTACAGTCGCTCACAGACCAGTACCAGTGCAGTCGCTCAACAGACTAGCACTCGTGCAGTCGCTCAACAGACCAGCACGTTTTACGCATTACTCTATGGCCCATCGCAGTTACCACCTGACTATGCAATGTATGAACATGCAATGTTTTCTCTTCACTGAAAACAATATGCAAACACCAGCAAAATTCTGCCTTTCCATCATTTCCCCAAAACCATCTCAACCCAAATAATTTCATTATCATCACCTCAATAAAAACATTCAAGCACCTCATCATTACCACTTCATACTATCTCAAAAACCCCATTTTTATTTATCACAAGTCTTCCCAATGTTTCCCCAACTCTTAAAGTTTATAAAACAGTGTTTAAAACTGAGATTTCTGGAAAAACGAATCTGTATTCGAATACAGCTTTCCTTGTATTCGAATACATAAGCTAAAACAGTGCATATTCAACACTCTGTATTCGAATACAACTTCCTTGTATTCGAATACATAAGCTACAACAATGTAAACTAAGCATTTTTCATAGCATCAATAAAGAACTCTAGAACCTCATCATCACCACCTCAAACCATCTCAAAAACACCATTTTAATTCATCACAAACCTTCCCAATATTTTCCTAACTCTTTAAGTTCATAAACCATTATTTAAAAGTGAAATTTTTGAAAAAAAACAAGTTGTATTCGAATACAGCTCCCTTGTATTCGAATACAGCTCCCTTGTATTCGAATACAGAGGCAAAAACAGTGAAAAATCAGCATTCTGTATTCGAATACGAGGCTGTCGTAGTCGAATACAGTGGCAAAAATTGTAGTCCTGTATTCGAATACGACAGGGTCGTAGCCGAATACAGAGGCTAAGTCAAAAGCAAAAATCCCTTATCTGTATTCGAATACAGAGGCTCGTATTCGAATACAAGTTAAAAAATTTGAATAAAACTGAAGTTTTGCAAGCTGTATTCGAATACACTCATGGCGTATTCGAATACACCTTCGAATTCAGTGAAATTTCACAGAAAACTTCAACATGTTTTCAAATTATTTTCTTTGAAAAACCAACACAACACCAAAATAAAATCACCATTCTTTTGAAACCACAAAACTCAAAACGTTTTTCATCAACAACAGATTTTCCAGAAAACACTTCCACCATTTTAAATCCTTTTCTTTTGAAAACCATCATCAACACCAGATTGTTTTCAACATAACAGAAACAAAATCACCAACACCAGAACATCATCACAGTTTTGCTTAAACCATCAAAATAGAATGTCAATCACCTAAACAGTATAAACGTTTTTCAACGTTTACATTTTGATCATTTCTCAAAACATGCAAAGTATTTTCCAGTATTCTTACACAACCAAAAAAACATGCAAAGCATTTTTTAGTTTTCCCACACAAACAAAACAGCATTGAGGTAACAACCAGAACAACAAACATCACAGATTATGAAAACACCAACATAATGCATTTTTCGAATTTTATGACAACATGCATAACAGTTTCGTTTTTCAAAACAGAAACTCAAATATGATCACACATCAAATATGCATTTACAGCCCTAAAATTCAAACTAGAAAGTGGAAGGTGCCCCTTACCTCTGTTACGTTTCTGCTCTCGTTCACGTTTTCGCGACAAAAGTCGGCGAAGTTTCCGTTTGCATTTGACTCTACTAAAGTGGGTTCTCTAGCTCCGTAATGAGGAGAGGAACAACTTTTGTTCTTGGTACTTGGTGGTTTGATGCTTGGATTTCCAAGTAATCTCACTTTTGAGCAACTCTTTTTTTTTCTCTTCTATAAACGTGAAACAGAATGGGAAGAGGAAGAAGAAGGTTACTGTTTCATGCAGTAAGGGAGGAGGAAATGAGTTTGTTTCCTTCTGTTCTGCTCTCTCCCATCTATATATAGACACATAGGTGCCACCTCACCCAACACATCATTATTATAATATTGTTTGACCCTCTAGCACTTAACCAGTCTCGTCGCAATTAGCAGATAACATCTTAATTAACTGCCCGATAATTTAATTACTCGTAATTAAATTTAGTTTATCCTTCATGCAATAATTTTAATTCAACCTCCAAAATAAATATTAACATATATATATATATATATTTTTACATAAAATATACATATATTAAATATTTTACAAATATCCCCAAAATACACCTAATATTAAATCCATAATTTAATTTTAATTTTAAGGGTCTTACAGTTTATATCTTACAGCGCTCATGTTTTTCTTTACGACATCATAACCACGTGAAATTGATTCAACTAATGACGGTTTATATCTTAGAGATGATCATGATGAGGGATTTTTGATTAATCCAACGTTTCGTATTGTTAAGGGACAAATAAATGTGAATCCCACTAGGAAAAGAAGAATGACATCTTAAGGTGTTTATGTGTTTTATATAAGTCATGTAATCTGAACTCATCATGTAATTTATACTAATTTCATGTAACTTGAACTGTCAGAACTAATTTCATGTAATTTATACTTAGCAATTTGTTTGACCTGCCAGAACTGAGCATTTAGCATTTAGCTTGAACTGTATTTGATTTTACGCTTATACTAATTTTCTGCTAGAACTTGAACTGATCATGTAATTTAGCATTGATATACAGGTATTTAACTAATTATTTGGAAAAAAAAATCCATATATAGGTATTTTGCAGTGCTTTTTTCCATAAGCGTTGTAAAAGGCTTTTAAAAATTAAATTTCAAAACATTTATAGCGCTTTGGCCCATAAGAGTTGTAGAAGGCTTTTAAAAAATAAATTACAATTACAAAACACTTATAGCGCTTTTTCCCGTAAGCGCTGTAGAAAGCTTTTAAAAAATAAATTACAATTACAAAACATTTACAACGCTTTCGCCCATAAGCGCTGTAAAATGCTCATATAGCGCCTTTTATATAGTGTGTCTATAAACGTTGTAAAAGAATATTTAAGGCACTTTTTATATAGTCTTTTAAAGCGCTTTTTGTGGAAGCGTTGTAATAGGTTAGGTCTTTTAAAGCGCTTTTTGGACAAACGCTGTATAAGGGTTTTTTAAAGTATTATGTAAACTGATAATAAGAAACCTCTTCATTTTCTTCTTAATTACGTATTCTCCCTACGAACTTGGCAGTGTGAAACCCTTCTTCATTACGTACTCTCCATCTTCATTACACTTCATACGAATCCTATTGACCCTCTTCTCTCTAATGCGAACCCTATTGTCCATCTTCATTACGTACTCTCTGTTTTCATTATTCTCCATCTTCACTACTATCCCTACAAATCATTAAAGGATTTTAAGGTGCTTTGTATTCAGTTTTTTAAAGCGCTCTTTGTGGAACCCTAGTGCCCTCTTCTCGCTGCACAAGTCATTTCTACTTGTATTTCTGTGAAGTCGTAACCCTAAACTATAGGTATTGTTATTAATTTCTTGTTGCCACTAAACTTGTAGTGCATGTTGTATTTATTCAATCTGTTGTTATCACTAAACTGCATGTTGAACTTATACTGTTGAAATATGTAGATAATGGATTCCAATAATGATTTAGCTCGTCAAAATGATGAAGATGTCAATACTAAAAGTTATAAAAACGAAGTTAAACATGTCGTAACTATTATGCAAAACGTCATTTGTAACACCCCGAGTTTTAGAGATAGCGCGTGTATTTTTTTTTTAAAAAAATAAATAAGTAAAAGAATTTTCAGAATTAATTCAAGGAAATTAAAATAAAATTTTCATCAGTTCATTTCAAAAGGGAACAACCGGCCTGTGGCCACTAAACAGTATCAGAGTGCGGAAGAATACAGCGGAAAAGTCATACATTCATTCCCAAAATAAATAAATTACATTTCTAGCTCAAATCCTATACATCAAGTCTAAGTGATCATGCACTAGGCTACAGTAGCACGGTTTCCACCGTATCCTCTACAAGTCTCGTCTTCAGCCAGCCGTCCGACCTTCTACGTTGTCCACGGATACTCCGTACGTAAAGATCAGGGGAAACTAACGACGTTTCCGTCGTTAGTGTATCCGTCGGTAGGACGGGTTTGGGTAACATCTGAGGGCAAAGCCCAATTTCCACAATATAATAGCAAGGGTCACCGACCGAAATTAACAAATAAGCACATAGCATATATCTCACAGCAACAAATATATCCATGGTATAATATATGACAATGATGAAAATTAAGGATGCTCATTTTGGAATTTCATGACATGTATGCCTTTTCAAAACAACAACCAATCAATATGGAAAACATGTTGTAAGTACAACCAATACTTTAGCAATCACAATAATTAATCAAAAATTCAGATTCTGTAAAGTACTCACACACATCAATTTCCAATCATCATCAAATAATCCAAATCGTGACCCACCGGTCAAACCCTCGATGCAATATGTATATGCTCATGTATACATTTTCTTGGAATCACCAAGGTGCAGTCGCTCAAAAGACCAGCACAATTTAAATATGTATGACTTTAACGGCCCTCAAGACCAGGGTGCAATCGCTCAACAGATCAGCACTAGTGCAGTCGCTCAACAGACCAGCACTCGTGCAGTCACTCAATAGACCAGCACGTAGTTGCGCATTTCAGGGTACAGACGCTCAACAGTCCAGTACCAGTGCAGTCGCTCAACGGACCAGCACCTATATACCAAGGTACAATCGCTCAACAGATCAGTACTTAGTGCAGTCGCTCAACAGACCAGCACTCGTGCAATCGCTCAACAGATCAGCACGTGGTTGCGCAATACTCTGTGGCCCATCGCGGGTACCACTTGACTATGCAATGTATGAATATGCAGTGTTTTCTCTTCACTGGAATAGTATGCATTATCAGGAAAATTGAACCTTTCCATCATTTTTCAAAACATCTCAACATAATCAATATCATCATCATCACAATCATGATTAACAGTCAAGTAATCATTAACACTTTGCTTTATCTCAAAATTCCATTCCTACTTATCTTAAGTCTTTACAATGTTTCCCAAATTCTTAAAATTCATAAAATAGTGTTTAAAACTGACTTTTTTGGAAAATACGAATCTGTATTCGAATACAGCTTCTCTGTATTCGAATACAGAAGCCAAAAACAGTGTAGAATTACACTCTGTAAACGAATACAACCCTAGTGTATTCGAATACAGAGGCAGTCTCAGTGCACAAATCAACATTTTTCACTACACCAGTAAAGTCTCAAAAACTTCATCACCCCCACTTCATACTATCACCAAAAGTTCCATTTTAATTCACCACCAGCATTCCCAACATTTCCCAACACTTAGGGTTTATAAAACACTATTGAAAAACTTGGAATTTCTGAAAACTCGAATCTGTATTCAAATACAACCCCCTTGTATTCGAATACAAAAGCATGAACTGAAATTTTAACATTCTGTGTTCAAATACAGTATGCCTATAGTCAAATATAGAAGACAAAACTTTGAAAAATTCATCATTTTCTCCCATGTCATAAAAGGTTTCCAAAACATCATCATCTCCTCTTCACAACTAATTCAAAGACTCCATTTGAAATCATTTTAACCCTTCTCAATGTTTCCCAACACTTTAAAATTCACAGGACAGTGTTTAAAACTTGATTTCCTGGAAAACACGAATCTGTATTCGAATACAGCTTCCTTGTATTCGAAAACAAAAGCTAAAAACTGAGTTTCTAGAAAAACCCGAATCTGTATTCGAATACAGATCCCTTGTATTCGAATACAGAAGCTGAAACTAGTGAAAATTTGCATTCAGTATTCGAATACAGCATGCCTGTAGTCGAATACAGATGCAAATATAGTGTTAAACATTCACTTCTGTATTCGAATACGACATGGTCATAGTCGAATACAGATGCTAAGTCAGAAGCAAAAATCCTTCCTCTGTATTCAAATATAGGGGCTCGTATTCGAATACAAGTTTCAAAACTTCAGTAAAACATAAGCTTGGCAGGTTGTATTTGAATACACTCATGTTGTATTCGAATACAATTTCGAAATTAGTGAAATTTTCCTGAGACTTCAACACATTTCAAACTGTTTCTTCTGAAAAATCAGCCCAACCACAAAACAGTTTTATCACTCTTTTAAACCACAAAACTCAGACTTTTACATCAATACAGATTTTCCAGAAGGAAACACTTTCATCATCTTAAAATCCCTTTTCTTTTGAAAACATCAACAACACCAGGAATAGAATCATCAACTCCAAAATCATTAGAAACAGAATAGAATGATCAACATCAGAATCATCCAGAGACAGAAACAGAATGATCAACATCAGAATCATCAGAAACAGAATGATCAACATCAGAATCATCAGAAACAGAAAACATAATGATCAACATCAGAATCATCCAGAACCAGAACATGCACCTCCAAAACAACATGCATGGTATTCTCCAGTATGCTTACACAACCAACACAACATGCAAAGCATATTCCAGCTTTCTCACACAAACAGAATGACATTAATACATTCAGTCAAACAGAAATAATCACATAGCAGCAAACACCAACATAATGTGTTTTCGCATTTTATAACAACATTCAAAACAGTTTATGAACATGCATTTTAATCATCTTTAAAATAACATGCAAAACATTTTTCAGCTTTCCCACACAAACCAAACAGCATTGCAGTAACAACCAGAACAACAACATCACAGATTCATTACACATCACAGAATGCATTTTCTTCATTTTTTTCAAAATGTCATTGCAAAATAGTTTTTCTTCAAAACCGTGATGAAAACATCAGTAATGCTATGCCAGTTATGCATTTACAGCCCTAATGCAACTAGAAAGTGGAAGGTGCCCTTACCCTTGTTGCATTTCTGCTACTTCTCTCGTTTCTGCTGTCGTTCCCGTTTACACGTCAAAAACCGGTGAAACTGCCGCTTGCGTTTGCTGCTACGAAACTGGGCTATCTGGCTCCGTAATGATGTGGGGAACAACTTTTGTATTGGGGGTTTTCTGGTTTGGTGCCTAGGTTTCCAATTAATGGCACTTTTGAGGAAGTCCCTCTTTTCTCTTTGAAATCATGAACTGGAAACCAGAAAACAGAAACAAAATGGGAGGGAAAAGGGTACTGTTACATGCAGTATGGGCAGTGAGGGAGGAGGAATGGTGTTCTGATTTTACCATCCTTCTCACTCCTATTTATAGGCTTGTGTGCGTGCCACCTCACCTGACACTTGTCTGATTTCCAGCACTTTACCCGTCTCGTCGCAATTAGCCGCTAATCCCTTAATTAATTGTGCGTTAATTTAATTACTCGTAATTAAATTAATTTTTTTCTTAATCCAATAATTTTAATTCATCTTCCAAAATAAATATTTATATATATATATATATTTACTCAAAACATACATATATTAAATATTTTACAAATATCCCCCAAAATACACTTAAAATTAATTCCATAATTTTAATTGAAAATTAAGGATCTTACATTACTCCCCCCTTAAATTAGTTTCGTCCTCGAAACTACATGTCCCTAAACAACTGAGGATATTACTCCCTCATCTTGCTCTCCAGTTGCCAAGTCGCGTCTCCCGTAGTCGGATTCTAAGTCACTTTGACTAGTGGGACTTCCTTGTTCCTCAACTGTTTAATCTTCCTTTCTTTAATCCTTACAGGGAATACTTCAAATGACAGGTTATCCTTCAGCTGAATTGTATCTGGCACGATCACATGTGACGGGTCTGCAATGTATTTCCTTAACTGCGACACATGAAATACGTCGTGAATATTGGACAGTATTGGAGGTAAAGCAATCTGATAGGCCAATGGTCCAATACGTGCAGTAATCTGGTATGGTCCAATAAATTTCGGAGTCAACTTTCTTCACTTAATAGCTTTGCCAACACCAGTTGTAGGCGTGACCCTAAAAAATACATGATCACCCTGCTCGAATTCCAAAGGCCTACGACGCTTGTCTGCATAACACTTCTGACGATCCTGTGATATCTTCATTTTCTCTTGTATTCTCTTGATTTTCTCTGTAGTTTGCTCCACCATCTCAGGTCCAACAATCATACTTTCTCCGTCCTTATACCAGCATAAAGGCGTTTGACACTTGCGCCCATACAAAGCCTCATAGGGTGCCATTCCAATACTAGCGTGGAAGCTGTTGTTGTAAGTAAACTCAATCAATGGCAACACCTCATCCCAGTTTCCTCTGTCATCCAACACACATGCTCTTAACAGATCTTCCAAGGACTGATTTGTTCTCTCAGTCTGTTCGTCTGTTTGTGGGTGATAAGCGGAACTCAATATCAGTTTCGTTCCCAAAGCTTCATGCAATGCTCCCCAAAAATGAGATGTGAACCTTGGGTCACGGTCTGCTACTATACTCGATGGGACGCCGTGTAACCTCACAATCTCAGCGATGTAGATTTCCGTCAGCTTATCTACTTTGTAAGTGGTTCTTACTGGTAAGAAATGCGCGGACTTTGTCAATCGATCCACTATTACCCAAATTGAATCATTCTTTTTCCTTCTCTTGGGAAATCCTGTTATAAAATCCATGGAAATGTTGTCCCGTTTCCATTCTGGTATATCCAAGGGCTGCAACATTCCAGCAGGTCGTTGATGTTCCACTTTCGCTTTCTGACAAGTCAAACATGCCGATACGTATTCCGCTACATCCCTCATCATTCCTAGTACATCTTGGTCGCTCCAGGATGAATACTCAACTTGCTCTTATGAGCCTTTTCCAAAATTGCTCTTTCATCTCTGCAACTTCCGGTACACAAACTCTTCCATTACATCTCAGAATATTATCTGCTCCGACGCTGAACTCAGTTATCTGTCCTTGCGCTATCAGATTCCTCTTTTATTGGATCATTGCATCATCATGCAAGTTTGCAATCTCCTCAGGCAAACCACTCGAAATGGTAATCATTCCACACTTTAAAATTTCTGGTGCAAACTTTACGTCCAAGTGTAGATCTCTAAATGCTTCCCACAACTCTTGTTGTCTGGCCAATATCATTGAAGATACCGACACACTCTTCCGACTCAATGCATCAGCCACCACATTGGCCATTCCAGGGTGGTACTTCAATGAAAAGTCAAAATCCTTGAGAGTCTCCATCCATCTCCTTTGACGCATGTTCAATTCCTTCAGATCGAATAGATACTTCAAACTCTTATGGTCACTGAACACCGTGAACGTGCATCCATAAAGGTAGTGTCTCTAGATCTTTAATGCAAATACTACTGCAGCCAGCTCTAAATCATGAGTAGGATAGTTCTGTTCGTGAGTTTTCAATTGCCATGAGGCGTAAGCTACAGCTTTCTTGTGTTGCATCAAAACACATCCCAGACCTTGGTGAGATGCATCACAGTAAACTTCATATGGTTCCTCTGGTGGTGGCAAGACCAAAATTGGTGAGGTTGTCAACTTTTCCTTGAGCAACTGAAAATTTTCCTCACACTTCTCCGTCCATGCAAACAGCTGATTCTTTCTGGTGAGTTGTGTCAAAGGAGCTACAATCTTAGCAAATCCTTCAATAGATCTCCTGTAGTATCCTGCCAGTCCAACAAAACTCCGTATGTCTGTGATAGTCTGAGGCTGTTTCCAGGCAAGAATTGTCTCAATCTTTGCCGGATCGACAGCGATTCCTTTATTTTGTTATCACATGTCCCAAGAAGTTCACATGATCTAGCCAAAACTCGCACTTCGATAAATTGGCATACAGTTGCTTCTCGCGCAAGACTTCAAGAACTTGGCGTAGGTGTTCTCCGTGTTCTTCTTCATCCTTTGAATAAACCAGTATATCATCGATGAACAGCACTACGAATATATCCAGAAACGGGCTGAAGATTCTATTCATATAGTCCATGAAAATCGCTGGTGCATTCGTAACTCCAAAAGGCATCACGAGGTCTTCATAATGTCCATATCGGGCCCTGAAAGCAATCTTTTGAATATCTCCTTCCCTTACTCGAATCTGATGATATCCTGACTTCAAATCGATCTTTGAAAACACCGCTACTCCCCTCAATTGGTCCATCAAATCATCGATGCGTGGTAAAGGGTAACGATTCTTGATAGTTACCTTGTTGAGTTGCCGATAATCCACACATAAGCGTGAACTTCCATCCTTCTTCTTAACCAACAACACCGGAGCTCCCCATGGCGACACACTTGGTCTGATAAATCCTTTCTCCAATAAACCTTCAATTTGACCCTTAAGCTCGCTTAACTCCAATTGCGACATCCGGTACGGCGCAATTGAAATAGGTCCAGCTCTTGGGTGCAAATCAATGAAGAACTCCACCTCTCTTACCAGGGGTAATCCTGGATTTTCTGTTGGAAATACGTCTGGATATTCCTTAACTAACTTCACATCTTCTATGTTCACATCCATCTTGGTCTCCACGTTAGCCAATGATAGAAATTCCTGAGTTCCTTCTCTCAGAGACACCTCGAGTTTGTTAGCAGCCAAATATCGAACAACTCCGAGTTCGGGGAAAAGAACTAATTTTCGAGCGCAATCCAAGACTACGTAATTATACGTCATCCAATCCATGCCGAGAATGATCTCGAGTGATTGTAGGGGTAGGCATATTAAATTAACCAAGAAATCCCTATTCTAAATCGTTACAGTACAGTGTAAACATGCAGAGTTTACAGTCAAAGTTTTAGTAGGTGTGGAAACGACCAAATCAAAAGGCAAAGCAGACACAAACAACTTCAAACGATTCACACATTCCATAGCAATGAAAGAATGGGTTGCCCCCGAATCAAAAAGTGCAGTTAGTGTGTTACCTGCAATCTCACAATCTTGCTGGATTAAATTTTGGGCTTGACTTCCAGCTTCAGCACCCGTGTGATAGACGCGGCCTCTAGCAGTAGGACGAGTAGCCCTAGTCGCGTTCACAGTTGGTTCCACCTTCGGAACCCGGCAATCCCTCGCCACGTGTCCTAGCTTCTGGCAGTTGAAGCACATCAGATCCCTCGCGGTACAAGCCGTAGCAATATGTCCTTCTTTACCACATCGATAACATCGGACTCCTTGTCCCAATTGCCGTCCAAAATTCTGATTTCCTGGCCGATTCTGGCCTCTCTTGTTGTTTTGTGGCCGGTTATACGGCTTGGCAACTTGCTTTTCTCTATTGTTCTGATTGTGCATCTGACTAGGCCCTCCAGAATTAAAGCTCCCTCCTCTGTTGGCCCTCCTGTTCTTCATCTCTTCAACCTCTCTACACTTCTCCACTAATACATGGAATTGTTGAATTCCCAAAGGCAAGACCGAGTCTTGAATTTCATACTTCAGTCCATTTTGGAAGCGATGACACATAAACTGTTCATCAACTTCTTCCTGGAAGAATCTGAAATGTCTTGACAGGGATTCAAACTTAGCCGCATATTCTCCCACCGTCATGTTTCCCTGGTGCAATTTCAGAAAATCGTCACCCAACTTGGTCCTAATGCTCATCGGGAAGTATTTGTCCAAAAATTTCTTTTTGAAGGACTCTCAGTTTACCTTCTCTTGGGCTAACCCTATCAGTAGTCTTGTACTTCTCCACCAATATTCTGCATCCCCTATCAGTAGATACGTGGCATAGTTGACTTTCACCGCTGCCCGACCATTAATCATCTCGAAGATTTTCTCCTTCTCTTGGATCCATTGGTCCACTCTTTCTGGACCCTCATCGCCCTTGAACTTGGGAGGATTATGGCGACGAAAATCCTCTAGTCCTCTAGATTCCGCAGCACGAATCTCTCTTTCTCTCTTCTCCAAATCTCGTTGAGTCTTCGCAGCCATTTGTGCAGCAACAGACGCAGCCATGTTATTCATAGCTTTAGCCATCCTATCTTCCCGGCTAACATTGGCTCTTGTGGTGTCGTCTCTCCTTGGAGGCATTGTTTCCTACAAAACCATCATCACTTCAGTCACACCACACTTACACAAGACTTGACACTTTAACTACTTGCTCCTATGCATGATCAGATAAAGACTGAAAACCAATACTTTAATAAGAGTTTTAACCCAAAACATTAACCAAATGCTCTGATACCACAATTGTAACACCCCAAGTTTAAAACACAGCGCGAGTGTATTTTTTTTCTTTTTTTTAAATAAATAATCAAAATGTTTTTCCCAATTTATTACTTCAAAAGAATTGAAATAAAATTTCCTTTAATTTATTTCATAAAATGGTACGTCGTAATTTAATCGATGAATGTAATTAATTAGTTTCATCATAAATATCACTAAGTACTTATCGTTGGAAATTAATAAATAACATTAATACATTTCAAAAGATCAGTGTCATATCATCCCAAAAGAAAGTATCAGAGTGCGGAATAGTTTAGCGGAAAAGTAGTACAATAATTTCCAAAATAAAACAAATTACATTTTCCAGCTCAAAATCCTATACATCAAATCTAACCGATCATGCACTAAAGCTACAGTAGCACGGATTTCCTCCGCATCCCATACAAGTCTCATCCCACGTGGCCCTACTTGAGATGGGGTCGTATACCCAAGCAGTAGGCACGGAACGATCAATCAAATCGAGCGACGTTTCCGTCGTCGAGGGACCCACGGGTAACATGGGTGTGGGGGGCATCTGAGGGCAAAGCCCAAATTCCACAGTAATAGTAAAGGGTCACCGACCGAAATTAACAAATAACACATAGCATATATCTCACAGTAACAAAAATATCCATGGCATTCCATATAACAATGATGAGAATTAAGGATGCTCACTTGAAATTTCATGACATATATGCTTTTCAAAGAGCAACCAATTAATATAGAAAACATATTGTAAGTGCAACTAACACTCCAGCATTCACAATCATTCATCAATATTTCAAAGAGCAACCAATCATCATCATATAACCAAATCGTGACCCACCGGTCAATCACCCTGATGCAATATGAATATGCTCATGTATTCCACTTCTTGGAATTACCAAGGTGCAGTCGCTCAACAGACCAGCACAATTTAAATATGTTTGACTTTAACGTCCCTCAAGACCAGGGTGCAATCGCTCAACAGATCAGCACCAGTGCAGTCGCTCAGCAGACCAGCACTCGTGCAGTCGCTCAACAGACCAGCACGTTTCACATATACCAAGGTACAATCGCTCAACAGATCAATACCAGTGCAGTCACTCAACAGACCAGCACTCGTGCAATCGCTCAACAGATCAATACCAGTGCAGTCACTCAACAGACCAGCACTCGTGCAATCGCTCAACAGATTAACACGTTTTTGCACATTTCAGGGTACAGTCGCTCAACAGACCAGTACCAGTGCAGTCGCTCAACAGACCAACACTCGTGCAATCGCTTAACAGATCAGCACGTTTACGCATTACTCTGTGGCCCATTGCGAGTACCACCTGACTATGTAATGCATGAATATGCAGTGTTTTCTCTTCACTGAAAACAGTATGCAACATCACTAAAATTCATGCTTTTCCATCATTTCTCAGAACATCTCAACACAATTAATTTTATCATCGTCACATCAATAATTAAACATTCCAGTAATCCCATCATTATCACTTTAAATTATCTCAAAATTCCATTCCTATTTATCATAAGTCTTTCCAATGTTTCCCCAACTCTTAAAATTCATAAAACACTGTTTAAAGCTGAGATTTCTGGAAAACACGAATCTGTATTCGAATACAGCTTCATTGTATTTGAATATAGAAGCCAAGAATAGGGCAGGATCAACACTCTGTATTCAAATACAGCCTCCTTGTATTCGAATACAGAGGCTGTCACAGTGTAAAAATCAGTATTTTCACAACATCAGTAAAGTCCCAAAAGCTTCATCCCCACCACTTCAAACTGTCACAAAATTCTAGTTTTAATTTGTCACAAACCTTCCCAATGTTCCCCAACACTTAGGGTTTATAAAACAATGTTTAAAACTTTAATTTTCTGGAAAAACACAAATCTGTATTCGAATACAGATCCCTTGTATTCGAATACATAAGCTGAAAACTGCAATTTCAACACTCTGTATTCGAATACAGCATACTTGTATTCGAATACAGAGGAAAAAAACAGTGTAAATTTAGCATTTTCTCAAACATCATTAAAGGTTTCCAGAACCTCATCATCTCCTCTTCAAAACTATTTCAAAAACTCCATTTTAATCATTTCAAACCATCCAAATGTTTCCCAACACTCAGAGTTTATAAAACAATGTCTGAAACTTGATCTTTTGGAAAAACACGATTCTGTATTCGAATACAGAAGCAAAAATAGTGAAAATCAGCATCCTGTATTCGAATACGAGGCTATCGTAGTCAAATAAAGATGCGAAAACAGTGGCAAAAATTGTAGTTCAATATTTGAATACGATAGGGTCGTAGCTGAATACAGAGGCTAAGTCAGAAGCAAAATCCTTCATCTGTATTCGAATACAGAGGCCCGTATTCGAATACAAGTTTGAAAACTTGAGTAAAACAGAAGCTTGGCAGGCTGTATTCGAATACACTCATGTTGTATTCGAATACACCTTCGAATTGAGTGAAATTTTTCCTGAGATTTCAACACATTTTCAAACTGTTTCCTTTGAAAAAAAACAAAAAAACACCAAAACAGAGTCAGCATTCTTTTGAACCACAAAACTCAGGCATTTTCATCAATAACAACTTTTCTAGAAAAACACTTTCATCATTTTAAATCCCTTTTCTTTTGAAAACATCAGCAACACCAGAATCACCCAAAACAGATTGTCAATCACAACAAAACAGAACAATATTTTCCAGTATTCTCACACCAACAGAATAACATGCAAAGCACACTCAGCTTTCTCACACAAACAGATCAACATTAATACATTTAGCCAAACAGCAAGCATCACATACACCAAAACACCAACAAAGTGCATTTTCGCATTTTTTAACAACCAGCACAACAATTTTATAAATATGCATTTTGATCATCTTCAGAACAACATGCAAGACATTTTTCAGCTTTCTCACACACAAATAAAACAACATTAATGCATTCAACCAAACAGAAACCATCACAGAATCAGTACACATCAACAGAATGCATTTTCTTCATTTTTTTCAAAATGTCGTTGCAAAACAGTTTTTCTGCAAATAATGATGAAAACATCTGTAATGTCATGACAGTTATGCATTTACAACCCTAATGCAACTAGAAAGTGGAAGGTGTCCTTACCCTTGTTGCGTTTGTGCTACTGTTCACGTTTCTGCGTCAAAAATCGGCGAAACTCCCGCTTGCGTTTGCTGCTACGAAAATGGGTTCTCTAGCTCCGTAATGATGAGGAGAACAACTTTTGTTCTAGGGGTTTTCTGGATTGGTGCTTGGATTTCCAAGTAATATCACTTTTGAGGAACTCCTTTTTTTTTTGTTCGTAAAACAGAAATCAGAATTGGAGGAGGGGGAAGGTGAGCACTGATACATGCAGTAAGGGAGGAGGAATGGGTTTCTGACTTTGCCCTTCCTTCTCACTCCTATATATAGGCTTGTATGGGTGCCACCTCACCCGACACTTGTCTAATCCTCAGCAATTAACCAGTCTCGTCGCAATTAGCCGATAATCCCTTAATTAACTGTCCGATAATTTAATTACTCGTAATTAAATTAATTTACTCTTCATCCAATAATCTTAATTCATCTTCCAAAAATAAATATTTATATATATATTCACCCAAAACATACATATATTAAATATTTTACAATATCCTCAAAATACACTTAATTAAATCCCTAATTTAATTTTAAATTTAAGGGTCTTACAAAACTTATAATTGTAATTGCTTGTTTTTGAAAGAAATAAATGTAGACTAATAAAATAAAATAATGAAATCCGAAATTTTTTACATTGAGTTGATATGTAACGTATGTCTTTTCAAGAAGTAAAAATGTGAATTTTTATCTTTTACGTGATAAAGTTTTAATTTTTATGATGAGTATGAAGCAAAATATGATTATTTTTTTATGTTATATATATATGACAAGATTTTGGTTCGATGATGTATATGAGTTGGAGTTGAAGTTTCTTGTTATATATAAAGTTTTAATCTTTATGGTGTAAATGAAGTCAAGTCTCCATTTTTATGCGTACGTTGTGAAAATTATTATTTAATCATATAGTATATTTAATCATATATTATTTAATCATATATTTAATCTATATGTATGTTTTGAGTAAATATATATATAAATATTTATTTTGGAAGATGAATTAAAATTATTGGATTAAGAAAAAAATTAATTTAATTACGAGTAATTAAATTAACGGACAGTTAATTAAGGGATTAGCGGCTAATTGCGACGAGACGGGTAAAGTGCTGGAAATCAGACAAGTGTGGGTGAGGTGGCACCCACCAAAGCCTATAAATACGAGTGAGAAGGATGGTGAAATCAGAACACCATTCCTCCTCCCTCACTGCCCATACTGCATGTAACAGTACCCCTTTCCCTCCAATTTTGTTTTCTGTTTTCTGGTTTCCAATTCACGACTTCAAAGAGAAAAGAGGGAGTTCCTCAAAAGTGCAATTACTTGGAAATCCAAGCACCGAAACACAAAACCCCCAGTACAAAATTTGTTCCCCACATCATTACGGAGCTAGAGAACCCAGTTTCGTAGCAGCAAACGCAAGCTGCAGTTTCACATGTTTTAGACGCGTAAACGTGAACGAAAGCAGAAACGTGAGCAGAAGCAGAAAACGCAACAAGGGTAAGGGAACCTTCCACTTTCTAGTTGTATTCTAGGACTGTAAATGTATGTTTGAGGTGTGGTTACATTTGATTTTCTGTTTTAAAAAAGAAACTATTTTGCATGACATTTTTAAGATGAAAGAAAATGCATTATGTTAAGGTTTTAAATAATCTGTGATGTTGCTGTTTTGCTTATACAACATGTCTGTTTTGGTTGTGTGGAAAAGCTGAAAAATGTCTTGCATGTTATTTTGAAGTTGATCAAAATACATGTTGAGAAAACTGTGTGCATGTTGTTTTAAAACCTGAAAATTTCATTCTGTGATGTTTGATGATCTGTGAAATACAACATTGTTGTTCTGCTTATGTGAGAAAGCTGGAATATGCTTTGCATGTTGTGTTGGTTGTGTAAGCATACTAGAGAATACCATGCATGTTGTTTTGGAGGTGCATGTTCTAGTTCTGGATGATTCTGATGTTGATCATTTTGTTTCTGTTTCTGATGATTCTGGTGTTGATCATTCTATTTCTGCTTCGGATGATTCTGGTGGTGACTGTTCTGTTTCTGTTTTGAGTGATTCTGGTGATGTTGATGTTTTCAAAAGAAAAGGGATTTTAAATTATGAAAGTGTTTTCTGGAAAAGTGCTGAATCTGTTTTGATGTTTGGTTGTTTTTTTTTTAAGAAACAGTTTGAAATGTGTTGAAGTCTCAGGAAAAAAAAATTTCACTGGTTTTCGAAGGTGAATTCAAATAAAATATGTGTGTATTCGAATACAACCTGTCAAGCTTCTGTTTTTCTTAAGTTTTCAAACTGGTATTCGAATACGAGCCCATGTATTCAAATACAGAGGAAGGATTTTTGCTTTTGACTTAGCATATGTATTCGACTACGACCATGTCGTATTCGAATACAGAAGTGAAATTTTAACACTGTATTCACATCTGTATTCGACTACAGGCATGGTGTATTCGAATACAAAATGCAGATTCTCACTAGTTTCAGCTTCTGTATTCGAATACAAGGGATCTGTATTCGAATACAGATTCGTGTTTTTCCATAAACTCAGTTTTAAGCTTCTCTATTTGAATACAAGGAAGCTGTATACGTATACAGATTCGTGTTTTCCAGAAAATCAAGTTTTCAGCACTGCCATGTGAACTTTAAAGTGTTGGGGAAGGTTTGAAACAATTTAAAATGAAGTTTTTGAATAGTTTTGAAGAAGAGATGATGAGTTTAATAAAAAATTCAATGATGGTGGGAAAATGCTGATTATACACTGTTTTTGACTTTTGTATTCGACTACAGGCATGTTGTATTCGAATACAGAATGTTGAAATTACAGTTTCAGCTTCTGTATTCGAATACAAGAGCGTCGTATTCGAATACAGATTCATTTTTTTCAAAAATCTAGAGTTTTAAAATGTTGTTTTATATACCTTAAGTGTTGGGGATCATTTGGGAAGGTTTGTGATGAATTAAAATGAATTTTTCTAACAGTTTGAAGTGAGGGTGATGAAGTTTTTGAGACTCTACTGATATAGTGAAAGATATTGATATTTACACTGTGACAGCCTCTGTATTCGAATACAAGAAGAATGTATTCGAATACAGAGTGCAATGCTGCACTGTTTTTTGCTTCTGTATTCGAATATAGAGAGGCTGTATTCGAATACAGATCCGTATTTTCCAGAAAACTCAGTTTTGAACACTGTTTTATGAATTTTTAAGAGCTTGGGAAACATTGGAAAGACTTAAGATAATTAAGTATGAAAATTGAGATAATGTGAAGTGTTAATGATTATTTGAATGTTTAATCATTGATGTGTTGATGATGAAATTAATTGTGTTGAGAGGTTTTGGGAAAATGATGGAAAAGCATGAATTTTTCTGATTTTGCATACTGTTTTCAGTTAAGAGAAAACATTGCATATTCATGCATTGCATAGTCAGGTGGTGACCGCGATGTGCCACAGAGTTGATGCGGTGACCATGATGGGCCGTGAAGTTAAGTAGTAACCAGGGGTTATAGAATAGTTCCATGTGTATTAGACGATCTGTTCTATCTGGGGTCAGAGTAGTTCCGCATGTATTAGACGGTCTATTCTACTCGGGCTACGGAGTGGTTCCGCGTGTAATAGACGGTCCACTCTATCCGTGCGAGGATTTAACTTCTATGTATTTGGCCTGTGAGAGGCTAATACATGTAATTGTAATGACCATGATGGTTATAGAATAGTTCCGCGTGTATTAGACGGTCTATTATATCTGGGCTACGGGATGGTTTCGCGTGTATTAGACGGTCCATTCCATTCGTGAAATTGTGATGGTCTGTGAGCGACTGCACTGGTACTGGTCTGTGAGTGACTGTACCTTAGTATGTGTAAAACGTGCTGGTCTGCGAGCGACTGCACGAGTGCGGGTCTGTTGAGCGACTGCACCTTGGTAATTCCAAGAAGTTGAATACATGAGCATATACATATTGCATCGGGGGATTGACCGGTGGGTCACGATTTGGTAATATGATGATGGTTGGAAATTGTTGTGTGTGAGTACTTTATGAAATCTGATTTTCTGGTAAGTGATGGTGATTCCTGAAGTGTTGGCTGTACTTACAACTTATTTCCATCTTAATTGGTTGCTGTTTTGAAAAATACATGTCATGAAATTTCAAAATGAGCATCTTTATTTATCATCATTGATTTTATGATATGCCATAGATATATTTGTTGCTGTGAGATATATGCTATGTGATTATTTGTTAATTTCGGTCGGTGACCCTTACTATTATATTGTGGAAATTGGGCTTTGCCCTCAGATGATACCCGAACCATTCCTACCGACGGTTACACTAACGACGGAGACGTCGTTAGTTTTCCTTGATCTTTACGCATAGCGTATTTGTAGACAACGCAGAGGGGCAAACAGCTGGCTAGAGACGAGACTTGTAGAAGATGCGGCGGAGACCGTGTTACTGTCACTTAGTGCATGATCAGATAGAGTTGATGTATAGGATTTTGAACTGGAAAATGTAATTGGTTATTTTGGGAATTAAGGTATAACTTTTCCGCTAATATTTTTCCGCACTCTGATATTTCCTATTAAGGTTATGACACTATTATCTTTTGAAATATATTAATGTTTATTATTAATTTCCAGAATTAAGGACGTAGTGATATTTTGCTGAAATCATTTAATTACGTTCATCGATTAAATTAGGAAACATCATTCTATGAAATGGATTAGTGAAAACTTTATTTTAATTCTTTTTGAATCAAAACTAGAAATTCATTTTAATTAATTATTTTTAAAAAAAAAAACACTCGCGCTGTGTTTTAAACTCGGGGTGTTACAAATGTGGTATTAGAGCATTTGGTTAAAGTTTTGGGTTAAAGCTCTGATTTAAAGTATTTGTTTTGAGTTATTAGCTGATCATGCATAGGAGCAAGTAGTTAAAGTGTCAAGTCTTGTGTAAGTTGTGGTGTGACTGAAGTGATGATGGTTTTGTAGGAAACAATGCCTCCACGAATAGACGACACCACAAGAGCCAATGTCAGCCGGGAAGATAGGATGGCTGAAGCAATGAACAACATGGCTGCGTCTGTCGTTGCACAGACGGCTGCGAAGACACAACGAGATCTGGAAAAGAGAGAAAGAGAGATTCGCGCTGCTGAATCTAGAGGCCTAAGGGATTATCTCCGTCATAATCCTCCAAAGTTCAAGGGCGATGAGGGTCTAGAAAGAGCAGACCAGTGGATTCAAGAGATGGAAAAAATCTTCTAAATGATTAATTACCGAGCAGTGGCGAAGGTTAACTATGCCACGTATCTGCTGATAGGGGATGCAGAGTATTGGTGGAGAAGTACAAGGCTACTGATGGGGTCAGCTCAAAAGGAAGTGAACTGGGAGTCGTTCAAAAAGAAGTTTTTGGACAAATACTTCCCGATGAGCACTAGGACCAAGCTGGGTGACGATTTTCAAAAATTGCACTAGGGAAACATGACAGTGGGGGAATATGCGGCTAAGTGTGAATCCCTGTCAAGTCATTTCAGATTCTTCCGGGACAAGGAGTTCGGTGTTTCCAATGTGAAAAAGAGGGACAATATGCTACTGCTTGTACCACTATGAGTCCTTCATGCTACAATTCGCAGAAGCCAGGACATTTTGCTAGGGATTGCAAGGCTCCAAAAGTAGAACCAGGTGTGAACGCGACTAGGGCTACTCGTCCTACTGCTAGAGGTTGCGTCTATCACATGGGTGCTGAAGCTGGGAGTCAAGCTCATAATTTAATCCAGTGAGATTGCGAGATTGCAGGTAACATATTAACTGCACTTTTTGATTCAGGGGCAACCCATTCTTTCATTGCTATGGATTGTATGAATCATTTGAAGTTGTCTGTGTCTGCTTTGCCTTTTGATTTGGTTGTTTCCACACCTGCTAAGACTTTGACTGTAAACTCTGCATGTTTACACTGTACTTTAACTATTCAGAATAGAGATTTATTGATTAATTTAATTTGTCTACCCCTACAATCACTCGAGATCATTCTCGGCATGGATTGGATGACATATAATTACGTAGTTTTGGATTGCGCTTGCAAATTAGTTCTTTTCCCTGAACCTGGAGTCGTTCGGTATTTGGCTGCTAACCAACTCAGAGTATCACTGAGAGAAGGAACTCTGGAATTTCTATCATTGGCTAACGTGGAGACCAAGATGGATGTGAACATAGAAGATGTGATGTTAGTCAAAGAGTATCTGGACGTATTTCCAACAGAAATTCCAGGATTACCCCCGGTAAGAGAGGTGGAGTTCTTCATTGACTTACACCCAGGAACAGGACCTATTTCAATAGCACCGTATCGGATGTCGCCATTGGAGTTAAGCGAGCTTAAGGGTCAAATTGAAGGTTTATTGGAGAAAGGATTTATCAGACCAACTGTGTCGCCATGGGGAGCTCCGGTGTTGTTGGTTAAGAAGAAGGGTGGAAGTTCACGCTTATGTGTGGATTATCGGCAACTTAACAAGGTAACTATCAAGAATTGTTATCCTTTACCACGCATTGATGATTTGATGGATCAATTAAGGGAAGCAGCGGTGTTTTCGAAGATCGATTTGAAGTCAGGATATCATCAGATTCGAGTAAGGGAAGGAGATATTCATAAGACTGCTTTCAGGACCCGTTATGGACATTACGAATGCACCAGCGATTTTCATGGACTATATGAATAGAATCTTCAACCCGTTTCTGGATAAATTCGTAGTGGTGTTCATCAATGATATATTGGTTTATTCAAAGGATGAAGAAGAACACAGAGAACACCTACGCCAAGTTCTTGAAGTCTTGCGCGAGAAGCAACTGTATGCCAATTTATCGAAGTGCGAGTTTTGGCTAGATCAAGTGAACTTCTTGGGACATGTGATAACAAAAGAAGGAACTGCTGTCGATCTGGCAAAGATTGAGACAATTCTTTCCTGGAAACAGCCTCAGACTATCACAGACATACGGAGTTTTGTCGGACTGGCAGGATACTACAAAAGATTTATTGAAGGATTTGTTAAGATTGTAGCTCCTATGACACAACTCACCAGAAAGAATCAGCCGTTTGCATGGACGAAGAAGTGTGGAAAATTTTCAGTTGCTAAAGGAAAATTTGACAACCTCACCAGTTTTGGTCTTCCCACAACCAGAGGAACCATATTAAGTTTACTGTAATGCATCTCACTAAGGTCTGGGATGTGTTTTGATGCAACACAAGAAAGCTATAGCTTACGCCTCAAGGCAATTGAAAACTCACGAACAGAACTATCCTACTCATGATTTAGAGCTGGCTGCAGTAGTATTTGCATTAAAGGTCTGGAGACACTACCTTTATGGATGCACGTTCACGGTGTTCAGTGACCATAAGAGTTTGAAGTATCTATTTGATCAAAAGGAATTGAACATGCGTCAGAGGAGATGGATGGAGACTCTCAAGGATTTTGACTTTTCATTGCAGTACCACCCTGGAAAGGCCAATGTGGTGGCTGATGCATTGAGTCGGAAGAGTGTGTCGGTATCTTCAATGATAATGGCCAGACAACAATAGTTGTGGGAAGCATTTAGAGATCTACACTTGGACGTAAAGTTTGCACCAGGAATTTAAAAGTGTGGAATGATAACCATTTCGAGTGGTTTTCTTGAGAAGATTGCAAACTTGCAAGATGACGCAATGATCCAAGAAAAGAGGAATCTGATAGCGCAAGGACAGATAACTGAGTTCAGTGTCGGAGCAGATAATATTCTGAGATGTAATGGAAGAGTTTGTATACCGAAAGTTGCATAGATGAGAAGAGCGATTTTGGAAGAGGCTCATAAGAGCAAGTTGAGTACTCATCTTGGAGCGACCAAGATGTACCAGGACTTAAGGCAGAATTTCTGGTGGCCAGGAATGAGGAGGGATGTAGCGGAATACGTATCGGCATGTTTGACTTGTCAGAAAGCAAAAGTGGGACATCAATGACCTGCTGGAATATTGCAGCCCTTGGATATACCAGAATGGAAGTGGGACAACATTTCCATGGATTTTATAATAGGACTGCCCAAGAGAAGGAAAAAGAATGATTCAATTTGGGTAATAGTGGATCGATTGACAAAGTCCGCGCATTTCTTACCAGTAAGAACCACTTACAAAGTAGATAAGCTGACAGAAATCTACATCACTGAGATTGTGAGGTTACACGGCGTCCCATCGAGTATAGTATCAGACCGTGACCCAAAGTTCACATCTCATTTCTGGGGAGCACTGCATGAAGCTTTAGGAACGAAACTGATATTGAGTTCCGCTTATCACCCACAAACAGACAGAGAGACTGAGAGAACAAATCAATCCTTGGAAGATCTGTTAAGAGCATGTGTGTTGGATGACAGAGGAAACTGGGATGAGGTGTTGCCATTGATTGAGTTTACTTACAACAACAGCTTCCACGATAGTATTGGAATGGCACCCTATGAGGCTTTGTATGGGCGCAAGTGTCAAACGTCTTTATGCTGGTATAAGGACGGGAGAAAGTATGATTGTTGGACCTGAGATGGTGGAGCAAACTACAGAGAAAATCAAGAGAATACAAGAGAAAATGAAGGTATCACAAGATCGTCAGAAGTGTTATGCGAACAAGCGTCGCAGACCTTTGGAATTCGAGCAGGGTGATCATGTATTTCTGAGGGTCACGCCTACAACTGGTGTTGGCAGAGCTATTAAGTCAAGAAAGTTGACTCTGAAATTTATTGGACCATACCAGATTACTGCATGTATTGGACCATTGGCATATCGGATTGCTTTACCTCTAATACTGTCCAATATTCACGACGTATTTCATGTGTCGCAGTTAAGATAATACATTGCAGACCCGACACATGTTATCGCGCCAGATACAATTCAGCTGAAGGATAACCTGTCATTTGAAGTATTCCCTGTAAGGATTGAAGATAGGAAGATTAAACAGTTGAGGAACAAGGAAGTCCCACTAGTCAAAGTGATTTAAAATCCGACTACGGGAGACGCGACTTGGGAACTAGAGAGTAAGATGAGGGAGCAATATCCTCAGTTGTTTAGGGACATGTAGTTTCGAGGACGAAACTAATTTAAGGGGGGGAGTAATGTAAGACCCCTAATTTTCAATTAAAATTAAGGAATTAATTTTAAGTGTATTTTGGGGGATATTTGTAAAATATTTAATATATGTATGTTTTGAGTAAATATATATATATATATATATAAATATTTATTTTGGAAGATGAATTAAAATTATTGGATTAAGAAAAAAATGAATTTAATTACGGGTAAAATGGTGGAAATTAGACAAGTGTCGGGTGAGGTGGCACCCACACAAGCCTATAAATAGGAGTGAGAAGGATGGTGAAATCAGAACACCATTCTTCCTCCCTCACTGCCCATACTGCATGTAACATTACCCATTTCCCTCCCATTCTGTTTTCTATTTTCTGGTTTCCAATTCACGACTTCAAAGAGAAAAGAGGGAGTTCCTCAAAAGTGCAATTACTTGGAAATCCAAGCACCGAAACACAAAACCCCCAGTACAAAAGTTGTTCGCCACATCATTACGGAGCTAGAGAACCCAGTTTCGTAGCAGCAAACGCAAGCGGCAGTTTCACCGGTTTTTGACGCGTAAACGGGAATGAAAGCAGAAACGTGAGAAGAAGCAGAAAACGCAACAAGGGTAAGGGCACCTTCCACTTTCTAGTTGCATTATAGGACTGTAAATGTATGTTTGAGGTGTGGTTATATTTGAGTTTTTGTTTTGAAAAAGAAACTGTTTTGCATGTCATTTTTAAGATGAAAGAAAATGCATTCTGTTGAGGTTTTAAATAATCTGTGATGTCGTTGTTTTGCTTATACAACATGTCTGTTTTGGTTGTGTGGAAAAGCTGAAAAATGTCTTGCCTATTATTTTGAAGTTGATCAAAATACATGTTGAGAAAACTGTGTGCATGTTGTTTTAAAACCTGAAAATTTCATTCTGTGATGTTTGATGATCTGTGAAATACAACATTGTTGTTCTGCTTGTGTGAGAAAGCTGGAATATGCTTTGCATGTTGTGTTGGTTGTGTAAGCATACTAGAGAATACCTTGCATGTTGTTTTGGAGGTGCATGTTCTGGTTCTGGATGATTCTGATGTTGATCATTCTGTTTCTGTTTCTGATGATTCTGGTGTTGATCATTCTATTTCTGCTTCTGATGATTCTGGTGGTGACTATTCTATTTCTATTTTGAGTGATTCTGGTGATGTTGATGTTTTCAAAAGAAAAGGAATTTTAAATGATGAAAGTGTTTTCTGGAAAAGTGCTGAATCTGTTTTGATGTTTGGTTGTTTTTTTTAAAGAAACAGTTTGAAATGTGTTGAAATCTCAGGAAAAATTTCATTGGTTTTCGAAGGTGTATTCGAATACAACATGTGTGTATTCGAATACAACCTGTCAAGCATCTGTTTAACTTAAGTTTTCAAACTGGTATTCGAATACGAGCCCATGTATTCGAATATAGAGGTAGTATTTTTGCTTCTGACTTAGCATCTGTATTCGACTACGACCATCTCGTATTCTAATACAGAAGTGAAATTTTAACACTGTATTTGCATCTGTATTCGACTACAGGCATGTTGTATTCGAATATAGAATGCAGATTCTCACTAGTTTCAGCTTCAGTATTCGAATACAAGGGATCTGTATTCGAATACAAATTTGTGTTTTTCTAGAAACTCAGTTTTTAGCTTCTGTATTCGAATACAAGGAAGCTGTATTCGAATACAGATTCGTGTTTTCCAGAAAATCAAGTTTTAAGCACTACCATGTGAACTTTAAAGAGTTGGGGAAGGTTTGAAACAATTTAAAATGAAGTTTTTGAATAGTTTTGAAGAAGAGATGATGAGTTTAATAAAAACTTCAATGATGGTGGGAAAATGCTGATTATACACTGTTTTTGACTTCTGTATTCGACTACAGGCATGCTGTATTCGAATACAGAATGTTGAAATTACAGTTTCGGCTTCTGTATTCGAATACAACGGGGTTGTATTCGAATACAGATTTGTGTTTTTCAAAAATCCAGAGTTTTAGACGGTCTGTTCTATCCGGGTTTAGAGTAGTTCCGCGTGTATTAGACGGTCTATTCTATTCGGGCTACGGGATGGTTCCGCGTGTATTTGACAGTCCATTCCATTCGTGAAATTGTGCTGGTCTGTGAGCGACTGCACTGGTACTGGTCTGTGAGTGATTGTACCTTAGTATGTGTAAAATGTGCGAGTGTAAATTGGGCACTGGTACTGGTCTGCGAGCGACCGCACGAGTGCGGGTCTGTTGAGCAACTGTACCTTGGTAATTCCAAGAAGTTGAATACATGAGAATATACATATTGCATCGGGGGAGTGACCGGTGGGTCATGATTTGGTTATATGATGATGGTTGGAAATTCATGTGTGTGAGTACTTTATGAAATCTGATTTTCTTATAATGATGGTGATTGCTAAAGTGTTGGTTGTACTTACAAATTATTTCCATCTTAATTGGTTGCTGTTTCGAAAAATACATGTCATGAAATTTCAAAATGAGCATCTTTATTTATCATCATTGATTTTATGATATGCCATAGATATATTTGTTGCTGTGAGATACATGCTATGTGACTATTTGTTAATTTCGGTCGGTGACCCTTGCTATTATATTGTGGAAATTGGGTTTTGCCCTCAGATGATACCCGAACCCTTCCTACCGACGGTTACACTAACGACGGAGACGTCGTTAGTTTTCCTTGATCTTTACGCATGGCGTATTTGTAGACAACGCAGAGGGGCGGACAGCTGGCTGAAGACGAGACTTGTAGAGGATGCAGCGGAGACCGTGCTACTGTAGCTTAGTGCATGATCAGATAGAGTTGATGTATAGGATTTTGAACTGGAAAATGTAATTGGTTATTTTGGGAATTAATGTATAACTTTTCCGCTAATATTTTTCCGCACTCTGATATTTCCTATTAATGTTATGACACTATTATCTTTTGAAATATATTAATGTTTATTATTAATTTCCAGAATTAAGGACGTAGTGATATTTTGCTGAAATCATTTAATTACGTTCATCGATTAAATTACGAAGCATCATTTTATGAAATGGATTAGTGAAAACTTTATTTTAATTCTTTTTGAATTAAAATTGGAAATTCATTTTAATTAATTATTTAAAAAAAAAATACACTCGCGCTGTGTTTTAAACTCGAGGTGTTACAATTAACGTGCGGCGAACGTGGGGTAAAAATGGGGTTTTCAAGACAATTTTGTAATAATAAATATTGCCGCAACATTTCTATGTTTATTTATTTTTTTTAAATTTTGTCACTAAACGTTTAAATGCATTCGAATTCTATAAATACGGAAGTGGGTTTTTGCTTCCGTTAGGAATAATTCATTTTTCCTTTATTTTAGCTTGAATAAACCTTTTTTTATAATATTAAATAAATGTGATTGTTACTAATTATTTAAAAGCATAAATGTGATTGTTACTAATTATTTAAAAGTATAAATGTAGATATTCTTACAAAAAAAAAATTATCGTAAATTTTTCTAAAAGTATTTTTTTTAGTAACGTTTTGGACCAAAAATCCGGGGCGTTACATTATGGTATCA
Organism: Cicer cuneatum; assembly: GCA_037974295.1. Lineage (NCBI taxonomy): Eukaryota > Viridiplantae > Streptophyta > Magnoliopsida > Fabales > Fabaceae > Cicer > Cicer cuneatum. The sequence continues at coordinate 47,165,414 of JBBPBO010000001.1, forward strand.
GAGCAATAATCATCGGAAAATTTTTGGGGGGACGATTATGTATGACGCATGCTTTGATTTATGTGTGATATTTGACCTTGGTATATTTTATTCTATGATTTATTACTAATTTGGTTATATATATTCATATAGGGAAAATTAACATTTTGCATTGATTATTTGGTCTCTTTTAATACTGATTGATTTTTTTTCTTTCTTCTCAAAAACAGAAATTTTCCTTCAATTAATTGCAATTATGATATGCCTTAAATTCTTAATCCTATGATTTGAAATAGTTTTAATTTGATTCAATGCAATAATTAATTACGATTTTATGATGGTATAAATTATGAATTTATTGCATTATAATTTGAAATTATCTCGATTTAATTTGATTCAATGCAATAATTGCTTTCAATTTTATGACGTTGTGAATTTACTCTCGTGATTTGAATGTTTTTTTTAATAATTGTCGTTTGTATGTTATGAATTTATTATTCGTGAAATTATGACGTTATGAATTTAATATTATGATATTATGAATTTACTACTCGTGATTTGAATTTTTAATAATTGTTTGTATGTTATGGATTTAATAATCGTGATTTAATGACATTATGACGTTATGAATGTACTATTATGACATTATCAATTAGTTGAAACTGATTGATGTTTTTTTAAAACTATAAATGATTAGTTGTTATTTTGTTATACAGTGAAATTATTGCGTAATAAATTAGATTGATTTGATTTGAAAACATACGACATTTAATTGGTCTCCACCTTAATTATGAAATTAATTAGGCCAATTGAATTTATAATGATTATGAATGCTCCTTAATTACTTAATTTTGTGTTATGATCTAAAATTTTGTAATAAAGACAATGCAGTAAATCTCTAATTGGTATAAAATTGTATGATTCCCACAATATAAGTGAAGGGTAACACCGTAAAAAGTTGTATTAGTGGAATTCTGGCTAAGGAAAGACATGGTTATTAAGTGGTCCATTGACCCACCTCTCTTTCCTGGGAACCCCACTAGTACACGACTTATGGTGTGACCTAAAGCTATTGTCCCCATAATAGAAGGGAAGGGTAATACCGTAAAAAGTTGTAGTAGTGGGATTCTGGCTAAGGAAAGACTTGGTTATTAAGTGGTCCGTAGACCCACCTCTCTTTCCTGGGAACCCCCTTAGTACACAATTTATTGTGTGACCCGAACCTACTATATACTCGTGAATAAAATATTCCTTACGACCCTAAGGTTACAATGAGATCGCAGTGTCATCCTGATTAGATAATTTGTAGGAAGTATGGCTCGTTGCGCGAATCGACCAGTGCCCCAGAGAGAAAGTGACATGACTGAAGCAATCAAAGCCATGAATGCAATGGCTGCCGCAATGGCCCAACAAGCTGCAGTTCAAGCTCAACAGGCTACAGACCAGGCTCAATGTAATGCGCAGAGGGACCTGAGGGAGGAAGCAGCTGTGGCAACAAGAGGACTAACTGAATTCCTTAGGCAAGATCTGCCAAAATTTAAAGGGGAGCATGACCCTAACAAGGCCGACCTCTGGCTGCAGGAGATCAAGAAGATCCTTGAGATCCTCCACTACCCAGATGACATGAAGGTGGAGTATGCCACGTATTTGTTGATTGGTGAAGCTAAAAACTGGTGGCGAGGGGCGAGGCAAATGATGGAAGGAAATCACAAAGAGGTGACATGAGAAGTTTTCAAGAGAAAGTTCTTGGAAAAATATTTTCCGAAGAGTGCTAGGGCTGAGAAGGAGGAGATCCTGGAAAAACATCCTCAAGAGATACGTCAGTATCAGGTGCTGGTGGAAAAGTGCAAAAAGGTGGAGACCATGAAACGGGGCCGCCTGAACAGAGGTGCTATTGGGGGACCAATGAGACCCCAGGTAGGAAATCAAACACAACCTTACCATTTAATTATGGGGTTCTATCTTTAATTATTTCTTTCAAATAGGGAAATGGTGACCAACAAAACAAAGGCAGTCAGTTCCAACAGAAAAAGCCGTATGCCCGCCCACAAGGGACTACTGGAGATCGACCGGGACCCCAAAACAGGGGAGATCAGAGGCATCAGAGTCCAACAAAAAACCAGGCGCATATTGTTCGATGCTATCACTGTGGATAGGAGGGACATAGGTTGACTGAGTGTCCAAGAAGAACCAGGATATGTTATGCTTGTCAGAAACCAGGCCATATGGCAAAAGATTGTCGGGAGAAGAATACTGTCAACAACAAGGATGTGGCACGCCCTACTGCTCGAGGACGTGTTTATCACATTAGAGGAGAAGAAGCACCATCTTCCTCAGAACTTATCCATGGTGAGTGTCTTATGGCTAGAAAAATACTTTCTGTGATATATGATTATGGGGCAACACACTCGTTCATTTTATTAGATTGGGTGGAATCGCTCTAACTAGATGTCACTACCTTACCATTTGATTTAATGGTTACCCTTCCCTCTGTTGAGCTAGTAAAATGTAATTTGGCGTGTTTGCAATGCTCGCTGACTGTGTTTAAAATGAATTTTAAGATCGATTTAATTTGTATTCCTCTGAAACATCTTGGAGTAATTTTGGGAATGGATTGGTTGTCTAGCAACTACATCATGTTAGACTGTGCCCAACGGAACGTGATATTTCCAGATCTCGATATTTCGAAGTTCCTTTCAGCCAACAGATTGAAGTTTTTTCTGAAGGGAGGAGTCCAGAAAAATGTGTTTCTCAACTAAGTCAGCATGAGTCCAGAGGTTGTTGTCAATGAGATCCCGATAGTGAAGGATTTCTTTGAGGTTTTCCCACCAGACGTACCAAGACTACCCTCAGTCCGTGATGTCGAATTTTCTATCGATGTTATTCCAGGTACTAGACCCATCTCTATCGCTCCTTACAGAATGGCCCCCTTAGAGCTATCAGAACTAAAGAACCAATTGGAAGACCTTCTGTCTAAGAAATTCATTTGGCCTAGTGTGTCACCATGGGGAGCCCCCGTGTTATTGGTCAAGAAAAAGGATGGAAAGTCGAGATTGTGTGTTGATTATCGACAACTCAACAAAGTCACAATAAAAAATAGATACCCTTTACCTCGCATTGATGATTTAATGGACCAACTCAGAGGGGCAGAGGTGTTTTCTAAGATTGATCTAAAGTCGGTATACCACAAGATTCGAGTGAAAGAAGATGATATATCCAAGACAGCCTTTAGAACGCGATATGGGCACTATGAGTACTTGGTGATGCCTTTTGGAGTGACCAATGCGCCAGCTATCTTCATGGATTATATGAACCGTATCTTCCGTCCGTTCTTAGACAAGTTTGTGGTGATCTTTATTGATGACATCTTGATCTATTCCAAGAGTCGGGAGGAACATGAGGAACGTTTGCGTCAAGTTCTGCAAGTACAGAAGGAGCAACAACTATATGCCAATCTAGGAAAATGTTAATTTTGGTTGGAAGAAGTGAAGTTCTTGGGACATGTAATTTCTAAGGAAGGGATCACTGTCGACCCATCCAAGGTAGAAGCCGTGATGGCACGGAACCAACCGCAAACAGTCACAGAGATTAGGAGTTTTCTGGGGTTGGTTGGGTACTATAGGAGATTTATTGAGGGATTTTCCAAGATTTCTGCTCCATTGACACACCTTACGAAGAAGAACCAAATTTATGCTTGGACTGAGGAATGTGAGAAAAGTTTCCAACAAATGAAAGAGAAACTAACTACATCTCCCGTGTTAGTGTTGCCACAACCAGAAGAGACTTATGAAGTTTATTGTGATGCCTCATACCAAGGATTGGGTTGTGTACTAATGCAAAACAAACAAGTAGTGGCCTATGCTTCAAGGCAATTGAAGGTGCATGAAAAGAATTATCCCACTCATGACTTGGAGTTAGCTGCAATTGTCTTTGCATTGAAAATTTGGAGACATTATCTGTATGGGTGTAGTTTTGATGTATTTAGTGACCATAAGAGTTTGAAATACTTGTTTGATCAAAAGGAGCTTAACATTAGGCAGAGGAGATGGATGGAGTTTATTAAAGATTATGAGTTCACATTGCATTACCATCCAAGGAAAGCGAACGTGGTGGCTGATGCCCTAAGCAGGAAGCGCATTCATCTCTCTTTTATAACAATGAAGGGGTTGGAGTTGTTAGAGAAGTTCTGTGACTTGAATCTTAATTGGATTCTACATTGGGGAAAGTGCACTGTGGAATGATCATTATAGATAGTGAACTGATGAATGAGATTAAAGTTCTCCAAGTTACAAACGTGTTGACTAGAGAGAAAAGGAAGTTGATCGAGGTTGGCAGGGCACCTGAATTCAGGTGGGCCCAGATGATATTTTGAGATGTATAAAGACCTTAAGCAGAAGTTTTGGTGGCCGAGAATGAAGAAACAAGTAGCATAATATGTGGCTTTGTGTTTGACTTGTCAGAAAGCTAAGGTAGAACATCAAAAGCCAGGGGGACTATTAAGGCCATTAGACATACCAGTATGGAAATGGGATAGTATATCCATGGATTTTGTGGTAGCATTGCCTAAGACTCAACGGAAGTTTGACTCCATTTGGGTGATTGTCGACAGGTTGACCAAATCTGCCCATTTGATACCCGTGAGGACTAATTATGATGTGACTAAGCTTGCAGAGATATACATTGCAGAGATTGTCAGACTACATGGGGTACCCTCTTGCATTGTGTCAGATAGAAATCCAAAGTTCATTTCTCGTTTGTGGGGAGCATTACATAAGGTGTTGGGTACTAAGTTGAGATTGAGTTCGGCCTCCCTCAAACCGACGAACAAAAAGAAAGAACTATTCAGACCTTGGAGGATTTACTGAGAGCGTGTGTGCTGGATGATCGAGGAAGTTGGGATAATATATTGCCTCTCATTGAGTTCACCTACAACAACAGCTATCATGCTAGCATTGGGATGGCACCGTACGAGGCTCTGTATGGGCGTAAGTGCCAAACCCCCTTGTGTTGGTATCAGGATGGTGAGAACTTAATTGTGGGGCCATAATTGGTACAATAGACCACAGATAAGGTCCGTCTGATCCAAGAAAGGATGAAGGCAGCACAAAGCAGACAAAAGAGTTATGCCGACCAACAGAGAAAACCGCTAGAGTTTCAAGAGGGTGAACATGTATTGTTGAGAGTGACGCCTACTACTGGAGTTGGTAGGGCACTGAAGTCTAAGAAGTTAACTCCTAAATTCATCGGCCCATAGCAGATCCTCCGACGTGTGGGTCTAGTAGCTTATCAAATTGCCTTGCCTCCGAGTTTGGCCAAGCTGCATGATGTGTTCCACGTGTCACAGTTGAGGAAGTACATGGCTGATCCTTCCCATATTATCGTGCTAGATGATATTTAGTTGAAGGAGAACCTTTCTTTTGCAGTTCAACCATTGAGCATTGGAGACAGGACTACTAAGCACCTACGAGGTAAGTAGATCACATTGGTCAAGGTAATTTGGGACCAAACAACTGGAGATGCAACTTGGGAATTAGAGGAAAAAATGAGAGAGCTCTACCTTAACCTTTTCATGTTAGACTAGTTTCAAGGATGAAACTGTTTTTAAGGGGGTGAGTATTGTAACATCCTCTAAATTTATTATTTAACATAATTAAGACTTATAAATATATATATATTTCATTATTAATTTAGGTGTGATAATTATTTGCCTTGTTTGACTTATTGTAATTGATAAAATTATTAGTAAGAATTATTTGCCTTGTGTGATAATTATATATATATATATATATATATATATATATTATTATGTTTTTTTAGTACAAGAAGAATTTGAGCTAAGGGTTTGTGGCTAGGTGTGACCCAACCCATAATAGAAATTTGGGCATGGAGTTGGTGGCTTAGTTTTTGTATGATCAAGGTTAAGAAAAAAAAATAAAATAATATTTTCTCCCTTCTATTCTTTATTTGGGCCCAACACTATCTACCCAATAATCTCCACTTTAAATTTTCCCTAAAGTCCACAATATTTCCATACTAAGTAATAGTAAGCAGAAAAAAAATACCGAAACCCTAGCTGTCATCTCCTTCACACCTCATCTCCTTCGTGCAGCAAACTTTTCATGTGAACAACCTCGTGAGGGCTTAAAGTTTCGTACTAGGAAGAAAAGTGGCAAGGTAAGGGCTTTTCCCCGCACAAATTATAGTTAGACCGTTAGTGGGATACATGAAACTTATAATTGTAATTGCTTGTTTTTGAAAGAAATAAATGTAGACTAATAAAATAAAATAATGAAATCCGAAATCTTTTACATTGAGTTGATATGTAATGTATGTCTTTTCAAGAAGTAAAAATGTGAATTTTTATCTTTTACGTGATAAAGTTTTAATTTTTATGATGAGTATGAAGCAAAATATGATTATTTTTTTTTCTGTTATATATATATGACAAGATTTTGGTTCGATGATGTATATGAGTTGGAGTTGAAGTTTCTTGTTATATATAAAGTTTTAATCTTTATGGTGTAAATGAAGTCAAGTCTTGATTTTTATGCGTACGTTGTGAAAATTATTATTTAATGATTATTTGTCTATGAATATATGATTCTCATGATAAGGATGTGTGATATGTGATCTTTGTGATATGTGAATACGATGATGGTTTTAAAAATATGATTTTTTTTGTTGAAAGTATATGACATGATTCTTAGTGGGCTGTGTGCGAGTATAGTTTTGATATTATATGGTCATGTCATGGCATATGCGTCTTTGTGGGAGAAGCCTTAGTGGCAGGTTTATTTCCCCATTGGTATGGGTGATTTTTCTGTGTGGAAGTTGCCTTAGTGGCAGGTTTATATCCGGATCATATAGTTTTAAGAGCATGCATTATACATATATTTTTTTATACGATTTGCCGTTTGCGCATTTTTTTATTTTAAATTAGAAGTTTTTACCTTTATATGTTTTGTGTTATTCTTCTATATGTTTAGCTTTGGTTTGATGTGGATGATGGAAAAAATTGACCCTTACAACAACATTTTAGGTACTAATGAGTTCGAGGAGATTCAAGAGTAATTGATGAGTATTAACGTGCGGCGAACGTGGGGTAAAAATGGGGTTTTCAAGTCAATTGTGTAATAATAAGTATTGCCTCAACATTTCTATGTTTATTTCTTTTTTTAAAATTTTGTCACTAAACTTTTAAATGCATTCGAATTCTATAAATACGGAAGTAGGTTTTTGCTTCTGTTAGGAATAATTGATTTTTCCTTTATTTTAGCTTGAATAAACCTTTTTTTATAATATTAAATAAATGTAATTGTTACTAATTATTTAAAAGCATAAATGTGATTGTGACTAATTATTTAAAAGTATAAATGTAGATATTCTTACACACACAAAATTATCGTAAATTTTTCTAAAAGTATTTTTTTTTAGCAACGTTTTGGACCAAAAATCCGGGGCGTTACATTTTCTTATATTTCAAAATCAAAACAAAAAATGAAAAAGCAAAACATCTCTAAGTTGTTTGACTTTTTTGGTTTTGAACGGTTTCTAAAAACACTTTCATATTAGAGTATTAGACAAATTTATTACGAAAATAACCAAAACTATAAATAAATATAAAACAACATAGAGTATCAAGAATGATAGAATAAAATAGTATTGCAATATGTTTTTCCAGGTAGATTCTACAAGGTCATATATGAGTTTTATTTATAGAGTTTAATATTTATAACTTACAAGTATATTAAGAGTCTATTATAAGGTGTACTAACATAATGAATTGAATGACCTTTAATTATGGAAGTTATATAGAGTGTAGGAATATGGACATTCACCAAGCTCTAGTTATTTACAACACTACACTTTCGATGTAACACCCCGATTTTTAACAGTGCGAATGTATTTTTTTTTTTTAAATAAAATAAAATCACTCAATAAAGTAATACGTCGTAATACAAAACGACAAAAGTAATTAAATGATTACACCATAAATATAACCAGTTAAAATAGTTTTGGGAATTAATATTCAAAATATACAAATAGAAAATACACCGGGGCTATGAGACCTTATAGACATCGCTCATACCCCTGGGGTATTCTCGACAGACACCTACACATAAGTGCTTCTCCAAGAATGCTATCTCCTCCCATGGTCACGTCAAAAAAATTTGATCATGAACCCACCAAGAATAGTCACTGTCAAAGTACATCATAGGTACAGTCATCCCAAAACAAAATAAGTACAACCACCAAAAACACTAGGGCCCTATACAACAAAAACTAATACGATCATCCACTAACAACTAAAATAACAAGGGTGCCCTCCGCACTCTGCACAAGTCTCGTCCGACGCAGTATCTCTCCTCGAAGTGACATCTTCCTCCTCATCAGAAGTCAGATCTACCCATGATAAAGGTCGCTTTGGCGTGCTGGAATCTCAAAATAGTCCTCTACTAGCTTAGACGGACCTGGAATGTCAACCCCCGTTGGCATCGGCCCGTTGCCCTTCTCACCCTTTCCTGGTTCAGGCACCACATCCCCTGCTACTACAGTAGGAGTCACTACACCTCTGGTAGCCTTCGTCTCACCTCAAACTGCAGGACCTTATGCATCCTTATATACTCCATTCGCCTTGAGTACTAATCTTGAAGGTACAGGAAAGTTGATCCGCCCGTGAGTGTATTCCACATACGACACTGCCCCGGCACTCCTACATGTTCTCATCACCCTCCCCGTATAAGTAGCCCTGCTTGAGATGGGGTCGTATACCCAAGTAGTACCTCCAGATCTTTAATGCAAAAACTACAGCAGCAAGCTCTAAATCATGAGTAGGATAGTTTCGTTCATGAGTTTTCAATTGTCTTGGGGTCGTATACCCCAAGTAGTACCTCCAGATCTTGAGGCACTTTTCTAAGCCTTTTACAACGCTTTTTTAAAAAAAAACGTAAAACTAGTATGAGAAGTGCGCTATATATGGACCTATTACAGCGCTTTTTTGAAAAAAGTGCTGTAAAACTAGTATAAGAAGCGCGCTATATATATGTACATATTACAACACTTCTTTGAAAAAAACGTTGTAAAACAAATATAAGAAGCGCACTATATATGGACCTATTACAGTGCTTTTTTGAAAAAGCGCTGTAAAACTATTATAAGAAGCGCACTATATATTGACCTATTACAGCGCTTTTTTGAAAAAGCGCTGCAAAAATTAATATAAGAAGCGCGCTATATATATGTACATATTACAGCGCTTTTTTTATTTTCAATAGCGCTATTGTGTCTTTTAACAGCATTAGATATTACAACACTTAAAAACACTGTAAAGGGCTTAAAAAAGGTTTTTAAAATGGTCTTTTTGGCGTAGTATTTTCTGTAACATCCTCTAAATTTATTATTTAAAATAATTAACACTTATAAATATATATATTTGATTATTAATTTAGGTGTGAAAATTATTTGCCTTGTTTGACTTATTGTAATAGATAAAATTATTAGTAAGAATTATTTGCCTTGTGTGATAATTATACATATATATATATATAATTATGTTTTTTTAGTACAAGAAGAATTTGAGCTAAGGGTTTGTGGCTAGGTGTGACCCAACCCATAATAGAAATTTGGGCTTGGAGTTGGTGGCTTAGTTTTTGTAACAAGATATTCATAATGTCCGTAACGGGTTCTAAAAGCAGTCTTCAAAATATCTTCTTCTCTTACCCGAATCTGATGGTAACCTGACTTCAAATCTATCTTTGAAAACACTGCGGCTCCTTTCAACTAATCCATCAAATCATCGATATGTGGTAAAGGATAACGATTCTTAATAGTTGCCTTGTTAAGTTGTCTATAATCCACACATAAGCGCAAGCTTCCGTTCTTTTTCTTAACCAACAATTTCGGAGCTCCCCATGGTGACACACTTGGTCTGATAAATCCTTTCTCTAACAAATCTTCAATTTGACCCTTGAGCTCGTTCAATTCCAATGGCGACATTCGATATGGCACAATCAAAATAGGTCCAGTTTCTGGGTGTTGATCAATGAAGAACTCCACCTCCCTTACTGGGGGTAATCCTGGAATTTCTGTTGGAAATACGTCTGGGCAGTCCTTGACAAGCACCACGTCTTCTATGCTCACATCTATCTTTGCCTCCACGTTAGCCGATGATCGAAACTCTTGAGTTCCTTCTCTCAGCGACACTCTAAGTTTGTTAGCAGCTAAATACCGAACGACTCCAGGTTCGGGGAAAAGAACTAATTTGCGAGCACAATCCTAGACTACATAATGATATGACATCCAATCCATGCCGAGAATGATCTCGAGTGATTGTAGGGGTAAACAAATCAAGAAATCTCTATTCTGAATAGTCACTTGACAATGTAAACATACAGTATTTACGATCAAAGTCTTAGCGGGTGTGGAAACAACCAAATCAAAAGGCAGAGGAGAAATAGATAGCTTCAAACGATTCACACAGTCCATAGCAATGAAGGAATGGGTTGCCTCTGAATCAAAAAGTGCAGTTAGTGTGTTACCTGCAATCTCGCAGTCTCGTGGATCAAATTGTGAGATTGATTTCTAGCTTCAGCACCCATGAAATAAACGCGTCCTCTGGCAGTAGGATGAGTAGCCCTAGTTGCATTCACTGTTGGTTCAACCTTCGGAGCCTTGGAATCCCTTGCAAAGTGCCCTGGCTTCTGGCAATTGTAGCATAGAGGACCCTTAGTGGTACAAGCATTAGCATAATGTCCCTTTTCCTCACATCGGAAACATCGAATCACTTGTCCCAATTGTCTTCCAAAGTTCTGGTTCCCCAGGAGATTCTGACCCCTGTTGTTGTTTTGTGGTCGGTTATATGGTTTAACAACTTGCTTTCCTTTGTTGTTCTGATAGTTCATCCGACTAGGCCCCCCTAAACTAAAGTTCCCTCCTCAGTTGGCCCTCTTGTTCTTCATGTCCTCAGCCTCTCTACATTTCTCCACTAAGGCTTGGAAACGTTGAATTCCCAATGGTAAGACCGAGTCTTGAATCTCATACTTCAGTCCATTTTGGAAACGATAAACCATAAATTGTTCATCAACCTCTTCACGGAAAAACCTAAAGTGCCTTGACAAGGACTCAAACCTAGCAGCATATTCATCCACTGTCATATTTCCCTGGTGCAATTTAAGAAAGTCATCACCCAACTTAGTCCTAGTACTCATTGGAAAGTATTTGTTTAAAAACTTCATTTTGAACGACTCCCAGTACACATCCTCATGAGCTAATCCCATCAGAAGCCTTGTACTTCTCCACCACTATTCAGCATCCCCTAATAGCAAATATGTAGTGAAGTTAACCTTCACCATTGCCTGGCAATTAATCATTTCGAAAATATTTTCCATTCCTGAATCCATTGGTCAGCTTTTTCTGGACCCTCATCACCTTTGAACTTTGGAGGATTATGACGACAGAAATACCTCAGTCCCCTTGATTCAGCAGCACGAATCTCTCTTTCCCTCTTCTCTAGATCCCGTAAAGTCTTTGCAGCCGTATGTGCAGCAACAGAAGCAACCATGTTATTCATTGCTTCAGCCATCCGATTATCCCGGCTGACGTCGGCTCTTGCAGTGTCGTCACTTGTTGGAGGCATTGCTCCCTACAAAACCATCATCAAGTAGAAATCTCACACCACTTAGAATAATTCCAAAATATAACTTTAACAACATCATCACTTCAGCACACCACAACTACACAAGACTTGACACTCTAACCACTTACCCCGACGCATGATCAAATAACGACTCCCAACCTACAAGTCGACCTACAATCTAACCAAAGCTCTAATACCACAATTATAACACCCCAATTTTTAACAGTGCAATTGTTTTTTTTTAAATAAAATAAAAGAAATAAAATAAAACCACTCAATAAAGTAATACGTCCTAATACAAAATGACAAAAGTAATTAAATAATTGCATCATAAATATAACCAGTTAAAATAGTTTTGGGAATTAATATTCAAAATATACGAATAGAAAATACACCGGGGCTATGAGACCTAACAAACATCGCTCATACCCCTGGGGTATTCTCGGCAGACACCTGCACAGAAGTGCTACTCCAAGAATGCTATCTCCCTCCATGGTCACGTCAAAAAATTGGATCATGGACCCACCAACAATAGTCATTGTCAAAGTACGTCATAGGTACAGTCATCCCAAAACAAAATAATTACAACCACCAAAAACACTAGGGCCCTATACAGCAAAAACTAATATGATCATCCACTAACAACTACAATAACAAGGGTGCCCTCCGCACTCTGCACAAGTCTCGTTCGACGCAGTATCTCTCCTCGAAGTGACATCCTCCTCCTCATCAGCCAAAGAAGGATTAGTCTCCTCAGAAGTCAGATCTACCCATGATATAGGTCGCTTCGGCAGCGCTGGAATCTCAAAACAGTCCTCTACCAGCCTAGACAGACCTAGAATGTCAACGCCCGCTGGCATCGGCCCTTTGCCCTTCTCACCCATTCCTGGTTCAGGCATCGCATCCCCTTCTTCTACAGTAGGAGTCACTACACATACGGTAGCCTTCGTCTCACCTTTAACTGCAGGACCTTCTGCGTCCTTAAATACTTCATTCGCCTCGAGTACTAATCCTGAAGGTACAAGGAAGTCGATCTGCCCGTGACTATATTCCACATACGACACAACCCTGACACTCCTACATGTTCTCATCACCCTCCCCGTATAAGTAGCCCTGCTTGAGATGGGGTCGTATACCCAAGAAGTCGGCGTCTGTCGATCAAGGAAGTCTGACGACGTCTCCGTCATCAGAGTAACCGTCGGTGGTACGAACTCGGGTATCATCTGAGGGCAAAGCTTAATTTTTCCACAATAATGTAAAAGGTCACCAACCGAAGATAAGTATACCCACTTATTGAAAATGTATAACATCTAAGTTTTCGATGAAACAAAAGATTTAGAATACAGATCATGTTGCAAGCCCAAGTACAATCAACAATCACAACAACTTATTATGAACTTAGAATTTTAGCTACTCGCACATATCCTTTCCACACATCAGCTCATATCAATCATGACTCGCATGTCAAACACCCTAATGCAATGCGTATATGCCAATGCACATGATCCCGGAATTCTCAAAACAAAACCCTTTGCGAGGGGCGTAAATCATAATTGTACCGCCTATCAAAGGCCTTAGTACTAATTACCGAGGTGCAATCGCATCACAGACTAGCACAATTTACTTAAAGTGTAGCCTATCACAAGCAATACATATAAGTTAAATCCTCATACGGATAAGATGGACCACCAATCACATGGAACCACCCCGTAGCCCATCACAGTCACTACTTAACTTCGTGGCCCATCAGGGTCACCACTTAACGACAAAACCCTCCTCAAAGAGGCGTAAATCATAATTGTACCGCCTATCGCAGGCCTTAGTACTAATTACTGAGGTGCATTCGCATCACATACTAGCACAATTTACTTAAAGTGTAGCCTATCACAGGCACTACACATTAGTTAAATCCTCGTACGAATAAGATGGACCACCAATCACATGGAACCACCCCGTAGCCCATCACGGTCACTACTTAACTTTACGGCCCATCACGATCACTGTTAAAATGTTTGGCCCATCGCAGTCACCACTTAACTATGCAATGCATGAGCGTACTCTAACTCTCTTCACTGAAATCAGTACGTAAATGCAACTATGAAACCTAGACACTTCATCACCATTACAGAAACAATCTCAAGAGAACCTCATATAATTTATCATATGCCTTAAAAATGTTTTCCAAGTGATTAAGTGCATGAACAAATATTTAAAATACAATTTTTGACAAAAAATCCAGATTGTATTCGAATACAACTTCTTGTAGCCGAATACAGATGCTAAGTCAGTAGCAAAATCTGCAGTTCTGTATTCGAATACAAAGAGTCGTAGCCGAATACAGATGTTAAGTCAAAAGCAAAATCTGCAGTTCTGTATTCGAATATGAAGAGTCGTAGCCGAATACAGATGTTATGTTAGAAGCAAAATCTGCAGTTCTGTATTCGAATACGAGGGGTCGTAGTCGAATACAGATGCTAAGTTAGAAGCAAAATCTGGAGTTTTGTATTTGAATACGAAGAGTCGTAGCCGAATACAGATGACAAGTCAGTAGCAAAAATCGTATATTTGTATTCGAATATGAGGTGTCGTATTCGAATACGAAGTTCAAAATTTAAATAAAAACTGAGCGTTGTAGGAGTGTATTCGAATACGCTAGTGCCGTATTCGAATACATCTTCGAAAATAGTGGAATTTTTCAAGTAAATTTCACTTCAGTTCAAACTCTTTTAGTTGAGAATAACTACAAACACAACAACAATCAATCTCTCAACAACAACATCAATAACATCTTTAACACAACAACAACAACAATGAGTCTTTATCATCAACAACACAACAATGACATCTTTATCAATAACAACTCATCAATAACGTTTTCGACAAAGATAACACATTAATCTTCCATGAAACACACATATAGAGTTCCTACATGCAAACTAAAAAGTTGGAAGGAGCCCCTTACTGTTGGAACCAAGTTGGTTCTTGCAATTAATGTTTTGATGTTAACAAATGTATTTTTTGAAAATCGTATTTTGACTTAGAAGGAAAAATCAGAGGATGACACCACCAGAGGATGACGTCACCAGAAGATAAAAAAATGCCACCAGATAGTTCGGCGAGAGGATACATCCAGAGGATGCCAGAGGATACATCCAGAGGATACCAGAGTAATCATCCAGAGGTTACCAGAGGATGCATCCAGAGGATACCGAAGGATGTCATCAAAGGGTACCAAAAGATACCTCCAGAGGATACCAGAGGATGTCATCAAAGGCAAACATCAGAGGATATCATCAAAGGCAAGAAAAAATAACATCATTGGAGGATATCTTTCTTGGCCCAGATCAAAAGGAAGTAGAGTCCAAAAGGAGACCTGATCTAGACCAGAAGGAAGCTTATCAGAGGGAGACTTAGTCCAGATTAGAAGGAAACATAAGTCAGACTTTGTCCAGACTTAATCCTGACCAGAAGATAGCATGGTCTTGAATATAAGACTCTATCCAGACTTGGTCCAAAGCAGAAGATAACTGGTCCAGAACAAATGACTTGGTCCAGACCAGAAGATAGCATGGTCCAGAACATAAAACTTAGTCCAGATTTAATTCAGACTAAATCCAAACTTAGTCCAGACTTGGTCCAGATCAGAGGATATTTGCCCAAATTAAAATATCAATGGTCCAGATTAGAAGATCAATGGTCCAGATTAGAAGATCAATGGTTTAGATCAGAGGATCACAGAATGGTACATGTCAGATCACATGGTCTAGAGTTGGTCAAGATTAGAGGATTACATAATTGGTACAGATCAGATTACTTGGTCCACAATTGGCCGAGATCAGAGGATCACATAATAGGTACAGATCAGATTACATGGTCCAGAGGTGGTCGAAATTAGAAGATCATACGGTCCATAATTTAAATCATGATGCAAATTAGAAAAGACTAGATTAAAATTCGAAGAAGACTTGATTAAATTTTGATAGAAATTTGATCAAAGTATTAAGCGGATTTTTTTCAAAAAATCACTGAAGACTTGAAAAAATTCGAATGCAATCTAAAGCTAAAAAAGATATGGTTTGAAATTAAAAGAAACAAGATTGGTCAACAGAATTTTCAAATGCAATCTGAAGCTAAAAAGATACGATTTTTATTTAAGTGAAACAGGATTGGCCAACAGTATTTTCAAAGGAAATCTGAACAAGATCTATTTCGAATTTAAGCTTGGACAAAGCCCTATCTACAGCAATAAAAGGAGGCTTTAGGCAGCAGCATCAAGCATCGAAAATACAAGAACTCAAGCTTCATATTCAACACAATCTGAGAGTTCAAAAGAGAGAATCACTTGAGTGCAAAAGCTAAATTTTCTAAGTGTTTTCGAGAGAGAAATTTAGTGCAGCAATCAGCTTTCCAGAAGCAAATTTGAAAAGTTCCAAACCCTTGTAATCAAACCCGATAGTGGTGTAGATTCCTTCTTCAATCAGGGGTTGTTAGATTGGTACGATAAGACTTGACTTGTAGAGTCAAGGTGTTGTTTTCGTTCCTCAAAAGTATGTGGTTGTCAGGATGTTTGAGAAGACTGGCTTGGAAGGTCAGGTGCTGTAATTCAAAGATTTGAATTAGTGGATTAAAGCCTTCAAGATGAAGAGACTCGATGTAGCAAAGTTAATGGTGAAACAGGATAAATTGTTGTGTTCTTATGCTGTTATTTTCCGCTGCTAAGTCTGATTATGTATTCATCAAGTAAATCACATCAACATTCAACAAAACAGCAAAAGGACTCAAAATTTGGCAAACACAATTCAACTCCCCCTTCTCGTGTTTGCACCTTCAATTGGCCTCAGCGCTCGGTCTAAAGACTGAGCACTTTACAGTGTTTGAGGAAAATCCACTGATTCAACATGTCTGGATTCAATGAAGAAGCTATTGGAGGAAAATCCACTTTACAATTTCTTTTTCTCACAAGATCCCGAACTTTGGACATGGTGGAAGATGGCTATACTGCTCCAAGATATGCTATTGGTGTTAAAATTCCCAAGAAAGATTTTGATCCTGACCAGAAGAAGATGTTTAAGTTACATCACAAACAGAAAAACAGCAACGAGCATCTTTGATAGTCTGGTTCTGACATACAAAGGCAGCAAGCAAGTTCAAGAAGCAAAGGCCAACATTCTAGTCAAGAAGTACGAGTTGTTCAAGATGGAAGAAGATAAAGACATTGAAGCAATGTTTTCTAGATTTCAGAATTGATTAAAGACAGGATTGGCCAATTATTTTTGAAAGAAAATCTGAAGCTTAAAAAGATATGTTTTTTATTTAAGTGAAGCCCGATTGGTCAAGATATTTTTGCTTGGAAGAGAATCCAGCAAGATACAGCTTGAAATTAAGCTTGGAAGAGACCCTAATCTGCATCTATAAAAGGAGGCTCAAGGCAGAATACTTAGCATTGAAAATCACAAAAGAGTCACACATTTCCAAAAGCAAACACTCAAGTTTTCAGTGAGGTTAATTGTGAGTTCCA
The DNA here is from genome assembly GCA_037974295.1 of Cicer cuneatum. Taxonomy (NCBI): domain Eukaryota; kingdom Viridiplantae; phylum Streptophyta; class Magnoliopsida; order Fabales; family Fabaceae; genus Cicer; species Cicer cuneatum. Next base: position 47,182,546 of record JBBPBO010000001.1, read on the forward strand.
GCTTTCCAGAAGCAAGCACTCGTGTTATTTTCTTTCCCTTGTGTTAGATCTAAGTTGTTGAAGTAGAGTCTACAATCTAAGGGAGTCAGAAGGGGTAGCAGATTACTTGGCAATTAGATTCAAGGCTTTGTAATTCCTTCTACAATCTAGGGTTGTCAGATTGGTAAGAGAAGACTTGACTTAGGAAGTCAAGGTGTTGCATTCCTCAAGAGTCAAGGATTGTTAGACTGTTTGAGAAGACTGACTTGGAGGGTCAGTGGAACTGTTGTAATTCAAGGTTTGAATTAGTGAAATCCTTCAAGGTGAAGGGACTGGACGTAGCCTCGTTAACGGTGAACCAGTATAAAATTCTGTGTTTTTATTTTTACTTTATATCCGCTGCTAACTCTGTTTTATTCATACATCATGTTTTGTTTTAAAACTGCAAAAATAGAAAAAGTATTCAAGTTAGTCAAACACAATTCAACCCCCCTTTCTCGTGTTTGCACCTTCAAAGACTTCTATTTATTTTTGAATCAAATCCTTTTAATACTTTGATCAAATTTAATAAAATCTCCATCGTAAATCATCATGATTAAATCTGGACCGTTTGATCTTCTAATCTCATCCACATCTGGACCATACTAAGTGATCTGATGTGATCCTCTGATTTCGGCCAACCCTGGACCACACTTTCTGATCTCAGCCAACCTAAACACTGTGGAAGATCTTCTAATCTCAGCCAACCTGAATAGATCATTGAATGGAGTGTTTAACAAAGAAACTAACACTGTGGAAGAATCAATCCACATTAAGTTTGATGATAAACAGCTTGACTCTGAAAAGTCAAAGCAAGATGAGGAAATTGCAGGTGAACCAGAGGCACAGGAACCAGAAGCTAGACCAGCAGCAGAATCTGAGAAAGATCAAGATGAAGAAGAACATGCTGACTTTGAAGACAAGACAGAGGGAAACAATGGATCGAAGTACAAGTCTTCACATTCAGAATCTCTCATTAGTGGCAGTGCAGCAGAACCTTTAAAGACCAGATCATCACGTAGAGAAACCAGTCTGTTTGGTTTACTCTCAACAATTGAACCAAGCAATGTTGATAAGGCTTTGGCAGAGGAAGCTTGGATACTTGCAATGCAAGAAGAGCTGAATGAATTCCAAAGGAATGATGTTTGGGATCTGGTATCCAGACCAAACAAAAACATTATTGGAACCAAGTGGGTGTTCAGGAACAAACTCAACGAAAAAGGTGAAGTGGTAAGGAACAAAGCAAGACTTGTAGCTCAAGGATACAGTCAGCATGAAGGTATAGATTACACTGAGACTTTTGCTCCAGTGGCTAGGTTAGAAGCAATTAGAATTCTTTTATCATCTGCTGCTAATCATGATATAATGTTGTATCAAATGGATGTTAAAAGTGCATTCTTAAATGGCTATATAAGTGAGCAAGTCTTTGTCAAACAGCCCCCTGGATTTGAAAATCCTGATTTTCCAAACCATGTTTTTAAACTAAAAAAATCTTTATATGGTTTAAAACAAGCACCAAGGGCATGGTATGACAGACTTAGCAACTTTCTTCTTAAGAATGAATTTCATAGAGGCCAGATTGATAATACTCTATTTAGGAAATCCATTAAAAATAATATTTTAATTATTCAAGTTTATGTTGATGATATCATCTTTGGATCGACTAATGGAACTTTGTGCAAAGAGTCTTCTGACCTAATGCAGAAAGAGTTCCAAATGAGCATGATGGGAGAACTGAAGTTCTTCCTGGGAATTAAGATTCACCAAGGTAAATCAGGTGTACTCATTCACCAATCTAAATATACTAAAGAACTTCTTAAAAAGTTCCACATGAGTGAATGTAAGCCTATGGCCACCCCCATTCACCCAACCTGCTTACTTGAGAAAGATGAAACCAGCCAAAAGGTAGACCAGAAAACATACATAGGTAAGATTGGATCCCTTCTTTATTTAACTGCTTCTAGACCTGACATTTTGTTTATTGTTTGTGTTTGTGCTCGTTTTCAAGCTGACCCTAGGGAATCCCATTTAACTGCTGTCAAACGAATTCTTAGATACCTTAAAGGAACCACCAACCTTACCCGTTTATACAAGGAAAACCCCCACCTACAAACTCAGAGGTTTTTGTGATTCCGACTATGCTGGAGACAAGCTGGAAAGGAAAAGTACAAGTGGCAACTGCACTTTCTTAGGTGATAATTTGTTCTCTTGGTCAAGCAAAAGACAAAGCACCATTGCCAAGTCAACAGCTGAAGCTGAGTATATATCAGCAGCAGGATGCAGCTCACAGTTACTCTGGATGAAACATCAACTTGAAGATTACAACATCTTCGAAACCAATATCCCTTGGTTTTGTGATAACACTTCAGCCATAAACCTAACCAAGAACCCTATCTTACACTCTATAGCCAAACACGTTGAAATAAAACACCATTTCATTAGGGACCATGTTCAAAAAGGAACTTTAAGCATCCAGTTTGTGGATACTAATCATCAATTGGCTGACATCTTCACCAAAGCATTACCTGAAGATAGGTTCGAGTTCTTCAAGAAACATCTCAACATTGTCTCCATATCTGACTAGCTCAAGTAGTGTTGTTAGGAGTTTTTAATTTTATTGTAATTTTAATTTTATGTCTTTTATTTTTTGTTTTTAATTTTTGTACTTTGTAAAGAAAAAAACAAAAATACAAATATAGTAAGACCTCTTTTTGGCTGATGACAAAAAGGGGGAGAGAGAGAAAAAGGAAAAATAAGTAGAAAAAGAGATATAAAAAGAAAGGAGGAGGGAAAAAGAAATAGATGAAAAGATAAGGAGTTGAAAAGGAGAAGAAACAGGGAGAGAGAAAAATAATGAGAGAAAAAGAAAGAGTGAAAAAAAGAAGGAGTTGAAAAGGAGAGGCAATGTGAAGGGAGAAAAGAAAGAGAGAATAAAGAAGGAGTTGAAGAGGAGAGGAGAAGAGAAGAAAAGAAAGAGTGAAGAGAGAGGGAATTGAAAAAGAAACAGCGAGAGAGAAAAATAAAGAGAGAAAAAGAAAGAGTGAAAAAAAAAGGAGTTGAAAAGGAGAGGCAATGTGAAGGGAGAAAAGAAAGAGAGAATAAAAAAGGAGTTGAAAAGGAGAGGAGAATAGAAGAAAGGAAAGAGTGAAAAGAGAAGGAGTTGAAAAGGAGAAGAAAAAGTCAGTATCAGACTTAGGGGAGAGAGATTGGTCTGAGGGGGAGTAATTCAAGTCTTCGAGTTATAAGCTAGCAAAATAAGTTAAGGTTTTGTCATCATCAAAAAGGGGGAGATTGTTGGAACCAAGTTGGTTCTAAGTACTTAGGATTTTGAGGTTTACAAAAGCACTCTATGTAATTATATTTTGAACCTTGAATTATTACATTAAATGCCACCACAAAATGAAGTTTTCAGAGGCAGAAGATGAAGACACCAGAAAATGCATCCAGAAGGTACCAGAAGATGCATCCTGAAATTACCAGAGGATATCTTTGTTGGCCCGGATCAAAAGGAAGCAAAGTCAAAAGGAAACCTGTACCAAACCAGAAGGAAGCCTGCCAAAGGGAGACTTGATCCAGACCAGAAGGAATCATTAGTCAGACTTAGACCAGAAGTTATTCTGACCAGAAGATGGCCTAGCAGTGAAATGATAAAATAGCCCAGACTTGATCCAGACTTAATCAGAGGATAAATTAATGGGTCCAGAACAAGAGATTCAATCCATATTTGACCTTGACTAGAAGAAATGATCTCCAGATTTGACCAGACTTGATTCAAATAAGAAGGTAAAATGTCCAGACTGAAATATTATTTGTCCAGATTTAAATTTCAGTTCAATCCAGACCCAGTTCAGAATTGGTCCTGATCAGAGGGAAGATATCAAGATCAATGGTTCAAATAAAAGTATATGGCCCAGTGTTGGCCGAGATCAGAAGATCAGACCATGGCCCAGTGTTGGCCAAAATCAGAAGGTCAGAATGTGTGGTCCAGCATTGGCCGAGATTAGAGGATCACAGCAGATCAGTTTGCTAGACTAGGTTGGCCGAGATCAGGAGATCAGAAAGTGTGGTCTAGGATTGGCCGAAATCAGAGGATCACAGCAGATCACTTAGTATGGTCCAGATGTGGACTAGCGCAAAAGATCAAACGGTCCAGATTTAATCATGAGGATTAACGGTGGAGATTTAATTAAATTTGATTAAAAGGATTTGTTATAAAAATAAAGTGAAGTCGTATGGGAGTTTAGAAACTATTGGCAGGAAGAAAGATTTGTTCCAGAATTCATTAAAGACAGGATTGGCCAATTATTTTTGAAAGCAAATGTGAAGCTTAAAAAGATATGTTTTTTATTTAAGTGAAGTCCAATTGGTCAAGATATTTTTGCAAGAGAATCCAGCAAGATACAGCTCGAAATTAAGCTTGGAAGAGACCCTAATCTGCATCTATAAAAGGAGGCTCAAGGCAGAATACTTAGCATCAAAAATCACAAAAGAGTCATACACTTCCAAAAGCAAACACTCAAGTTTTCAGTGAGGTTAATTGTGAGTTCCAGCTTTCCAGAAGCAAGCACTCGTGTTATTTTCTTTCTCTTGTGTTAGATCTAAGTTGTTGAAGTAGAGTCTACAATCTGAGGGAGTCATAATGGGTAACAGATTACTTGGCAATTAGATTCAAGGTGTTGTAATTCCTTCTACAATCTGGGGTTGTCAGATTGGTAGGAGAAGACTTGACTTAGGAAGTCAAGGTGCTGCATTCCTCAAGAGTCTAGGATTGTTAGACTGTTTGAGAAGACTGACTTGGAGAGTTAGTGGAACTGTATTAATTCAAGGTTTGAATTAGTGAAATCCTTCAAGGTGAAGGGAATGGACGTAGCCTCGTTAAGTAGAAGTTTTGGTAGCCAGGAAGGGAATGGACGTAGCCTCGTGAAAGACCTTAAGTAGAAGTTTTGGTAGCCAGGAATGAAGAAACAAGTACCAGAATACGTGGCTTCGTGTTTGACTTGTCAGAAAGCTAAGGTAGAACATCAAAAGCCAGGGGGACTATTAAGCCCATTAGACATACCAGTATGGAAATGGGATAGTATATCCATGGATTTTGTGGTAGCATTGCCTAAGACTCAACGGAAGTTTGACTCCATTTGGGTGATTGTCGACACGTTAACCAAATCTTCCCATTTCATACCCGTGAGGACTAATTATGATGTAACTAAGCTTGCAGAGATATACATTGTAGAGATTGTCAGACTACATGGGGTACCTTCTAGCATTGTGTCAGATAGAGATCCGAAGTTCATTTTGTCGTTTGCGGGGAGCATTACATGAGGCGTTGGGTACTAAGTTGAGATTGAGTTCGGCCTATCACCCTGAAACCGACGGACAAACAGAAAGAACTATTCAGACCTTGGAGGATTTACTGATAGCGTGTGTGTTGGATGAGCGAGGAAGTTGGGATAATATATTGCCTCTCATTGAGTTCACCTACAACAACAGCTATAATGCAAGCATTGGGATGGCACCGTACGAGGCTCTATATGGGTGTAAGTGCCAAACCCCCTTGTGTTGGTATCAGGATGGTGAGAACTTAATTGTGGGGCCAGAATTGGTACAACAGACCACAGATAAGGTCCGTTTGATCCAAGAAAGGATGAAGGCAGCACAAAGCATACAAAAGAGTTATGCCGACCAGCGGAGGAAAGTGCTTGAGTTTCAAGAGGGTGAACATGTATTTTTGAGAGTGACGCCTACTACTGGAGTTGGTAGGGCACTGAACTCTAAGAAGTTAACTCCTAAATTCATCGGCCCATACCAAATCCTCCGACGTGTGGGTCTAGTAGCTTATCAAATTGCCTTGCCTCCGAGTTTAGCCAAGCTTCATGATGTGTTCCACGTGTCACAGTTGAGGAAGTACATGGCTGATCCTTCCCATATTATCGTGCCAGATGATATCCAGTTGAAAGAGAACCTTTCTTTTGCAGTTCCATCATTGAGCATTGGAGACAGGACTACTAAGCACCTACGAGCTAAGGAGATCACATTGGTCAAGGTAATTTGGGATCAAACAACTGGAGATGCAACTTGGGAATTAGAGGAAAAAATGAGAGAGCTCTACCCTAACCTTTTCATTTTAGACTAGTCTCGAGGACGAAACTGTTTTTAAGGGGGTGAGTATTGTAACATCCTCTAAATTTATTATTTAAAATAATTAAGACTTATAAATATATATATTTCATTATTAATTTAGGTGTGATAATTATTTGTCTTGTTCGACTTATTGTAGTTGATAAAATTATTAGTAGGAATTATTTAATCAATGGAGAAGTTTTATATAATTATATATATATATATATATGTTTTTTTAGTACAAGAAGAATTTGAGCTAAGGGTTCGTGGCTAGGTGTGACCCAACCCGTAATAGAAATTTGGGCTTGGAGTTGGTGGCTTAGTTTTTGTATGATTAAGGTTAAGAAAAAAAATAATAAATAAATAAAATAATATTTTCTCCCTTCTTTTCTTTATTTGGGCCCAACACTATCTACCCAATAATCTCCACTTTAAATTTTCCCTGAAGTCCACAATATTTCGATACTAAGTAATAGTAAGCAGAAAAAAATACCGAAACCCTAGCCGTCATCTCCTTCACACCTCATCTCCTTCGTGCGGCAAACATTTCATGTGAACAACTTCGTGGGGGCTTAGAGTTTCGTACTAGGAAGAAAAGCGGCCAAGGTAAGGGCTTTTCCCCACACAAATTTGAGTTAGACCGTTAGTGGGATGACATAGAACTAATAATTGTAATTGCTTGCTTTTGAAAGAAATAAATGTAGACTAATAAAATAAAATAATGGAATATGAAATCCTTTACGTTGAGTTCGATATGTAATGTAGGTCTTTTTAAGAAGTAAAATATGAATTTTTATATTATACATGATAGAGTTTTAATTTTTATGGTGGATATGAAGCAAAATATGATTTTTCTTATGTTATATATATGATAAAGTTTTGATTTTGATGATGTATTATGAGTTGGAGTTTGAAGTTTCTTATTATATATAAAGTTTTAATCTTTATGGTGTAAATGAAGTCAAGTCCCGATTTTTATGCGTACGTGGTGAAAATTATTATTGAATGATTATTTGTCTATGAATATATGACTCTCATGATAAGGATGTGTGATATGTGATCTTTGTGATGTGAATCAGATGATGGTTTTAAAAAGGTGATTTTTTTGAATGTATATGACGTGATTCTTAGTGAGCTGTGTGCGAGTATAATTGTGATATAATATGGTCATGTCATGGCATATGCATCTTCGTGGGAGTTGCCTTAGTGGCAGGTTTATTTTCCCCATTGGTATGGGTGATCTTTCTGTGTGGAAGTTGCCTTAGTGGCAGGTTTATATCCAGATCATATAGTTTTAGGAGCATGCATTATACATATATTTTTTTATACGATTTGCAGTTTGCACATTTTTTTTCTTTTAAATTAGAAGCTTTTACCTTTATTTGTTGTGTTATTCTTCTATATGTTTAGCTTGGTTTGATGTGGATGATGGAAAAAATTGACCCTTACAAAAACATTTTAGGTACTAATGAGTTCGAGGAGATTCAAAAGTAATTGATGAGTATTAACGTGCGGCAAACGTGGGGTAAAAATGGGGTTTTCAAGACAATTTTGTAATAATGAGTATTGCCGCAACATTTCTATGTTTATTTATTTTTTTTAATTTTTGTCACAAAACTTTTTAATGCATTCGAATTCTATAAATACGGAGGTGGATTTTTGCTTCCGTTAGGAATAATTGATTTTTTCTTTTATTTTAGCTTGAATAAACTTTTTTTATAATATTAAATAAATGTGATTGTTACTAATTATTTAAAAGCATAAATGTGATCGTTACTAATTATTTAAAAGTATAAATGTAGATATTCTTACCAAAAAAAAAATTATCGTAAATTTTTCTAAAAGTATTTTTTTTAGTAACGTTTTGGACCAAAAATCCGGGGCGTTACACTTTTGATACTGGTTACAGTCCTGGTTCTGGTTCCAGTTCCTATTCTGATTCTGGTTCTAGTTTTGATTCTGGTTCCAGTTCTGATTATGGTTCTTGTTGAGTTGACCAGACCTTCTTCCATCAGACTCAGATTGCCTCTGTCTGGTTGTAGCAGGAACATAAACCTTCTTCTGATTGTGCGTTGCCAACATCCATTGTCTAGGCACTATTGTTGGTGTCTCCTTCTGGTTGCTCAGAATATCTGCAACATAGACAATTTGATCTTTTTGTACCCAGAACTAATTGGGTCCAGGTTTGTTAGTTTTAACAGCTCTATTATCTTGTTCAGATTTTACTATTGGACAAGATAATTCAGAGTGACCTTTCTTAGCACAAACAATGCATAAAACATCAGAATGAACAGTTTTAGTTTCTGCAAAACCAAGACCTCTCTTTCCAGTGTTACTATTTCAATAAATCATAGATGCATATTTACTTCTTTCCATTCCATTAGAAATAAAGTTTTGAAAAAATTGCTCATGCATATCAGATTCACAAACAGTTTTGGACGTGGAACAAATATTACTTTTGAGAGTTTGGTTTTCATATTTGATTCTCGCAACTTTAGTTTTAAAATCCTTGTTTTTAGTTGCATACTCATAATTTTGATTCTTTAAAACTTGGACTTCTTTGGTCAGATTTTTCTTATCTTCCCTAAGAGTTTTTAGTTTTAAAGCCATCTTATTGTTTGCATTTAAAAAATCTTTTAAAGCATCGATTAATTCAGATTTAGAGAGATCAGAAAATACCTCATTGTCTTCATCTTCTGAATCTGTTCCAGAGCTTGAGCTGTATCCAGAGCTTGAGTTGGTATAGGCCATCAGAGCCAGAATTGCTCCCTCTGATGTACTTACCAGACTTGTTTGAATGTCTGCTTCTATCATTCTTCCTTCTGCCTGCTTTCCTTCCTAAAATCTTGCCTTTATGAAGTCCAGAGGCAGACCTGATGTGTGCCATCTATGTTGTTTCTGTCTCTTCTTGATTAGACAATTCTTCCTCTGATTCTGATGCATCCCAGGCTGCCATCAGACACTTCTTTCAGAATCTGGAACTCTTCTTGTGTTGTTTGCCTTTTTCCAGATTTGAATATTCTGACTTGATATGTCCAGGTTCATTGCATCCATAACAAACGATACTCTTCTTTTCAAATTCTTCCTTTCCTTTTTTGTTATGTTTCTTCTTGAAGCTTCTCCTCTTCCTTTTTTCCCAGATCTTAACCATCTGTTTGGTTAAGTAAGCCATATCATCACAGTCACTGTCGCTATCCTCTGATTCTGATGTTGCCCTTGCAGCTTTCTTCTGTTTTGACTTCAAGGCCAGATTCTTCTTCTTCTTTGGTTCATCTGCTTCTAGTTCTATTTCATGAGACCTGAGTGAGCTGATCAGATCTTCAAGTTTTAAGTTATTCAGATCTTTGGCTTGCTGAACTGTAGTAACCATTGGTCTTCACTTGGTTGGTAAGCTTCATAGAATCTTCTTGACATGATCTGTTGTTCTGTAGCTTTTCTTCAAGACCTTCAGTCCAGATATCAGAGTTTGGAATCTACAGAACATTCCATCAATGTCTTCATCAGCTTCCATCTTGAATATCTCATATTGTTTGACCAGTATGTTAGCCCTTGCTTCTTGAACCTACTAGCTTCCTTCATAGGTCAGAACCAGACTGTCAAACATGCTCTTTGTTGTTTCTTTATCTGTGCATCTGTCAAATTCTTTGAATGTGATGGCACTGATCATGATGTTTCTGGACTTGTGATGCAGCTTGTATAATTTGCTTTGATCTGGTTTCATATATTCCATGTCCAGTTCTTTAGTTGGATCTCCTGGAACAGTAGGTGCAGTGTATCCTTTGACTACCACCTTCCATAATTCAGGATCTTGAGATATGAAGAAACTTCTCATTTGTCCTTCCAATACTCAAACCTTTCTCCATCAAACAGTGGTGGTCTGTTGATGTTGCCTCCCAATTCTTCTGACATGTTGAGGCTGAGCTCTGATGCCAATTGAAGGTGCAAACACAAGAAGGGGGGTTGAATTATGTTTGACTAACATGAATACTTTTTATGTTTTTGCAGTCTTATAACAAAACCTGATGTTTGAATCAAATAGAGTTAGCAGCGGATGTAAAGTAAAAATAAAAACACAAAATTTTATACTGGTTCACCGTTAACGAGGCTACGTCCAGTCCCTTCACTTTGAAGGATTTCACTAATTCAAAACCTTGAATTACAACAATACCACTGACCCTCCAAGTCAGTCTTCTCAAACAGTCTAACAATCCTAGACTTTTGAGGAATACAGCACCTTGACTTCTCAAGTCAAGTCTTCTCCAGCCAATCTGACAACCCTAGATTGTAGAAGGAATTACAACGCCTTGAATATGATTGCTAAGTAATATGCTACCCCATCTGACTCCCTCAGATTGTAGACTCTACTTCAACAACTTAGATCTAAAACAAGGGAAAGAAAATAACACGAGTGCTTGCCTCTAGAAAGCTAGATCTAAGTGTATGACTCTTTTGTGATTTTTGATGCTAAGTCTTCAGTCTTGAGCCTCATTTTATAGATGTGAATTTGGGTCTCTTCCAAGCTGAAATTCAAGCTGTATCTTGCTAGATTCTCTTGCAAAAATAACTTGGCCAATCGGGTTTCATATAAATAAAAAAACATATCTTTTTATCTCCCGATTTGCTTACTTGGGTCAATCCTTTCTTTGATTAATTCAGGAACAAATTTTTCATCCCGCCAATAGCTTCTGAATTCCCACAAGACTTCAATTTATTTTTGAATCAAATCATTTTAATACTTTGATCAAATTTAATTAAATCTCCATCGTAAATCATCATGATTAAATCTGGACCGTTTGATCTTCTAATCTCATCCACATCTGGACCATACTAAGTGATCTGCTGTGATCCTCTTATTTCGGCCAACCCTGGACCAAACTTTCTGATCTCGGCCAATTTGGACTTGCAAACTGATCTACTATGATCCTCTGTTCTCGACCAATGCTGGACCACACATTATGACCTTCTGATTTCGGCCAACACTGGGCCATGGTCTGATCTTCTGATCTCGGCCAACACTTGGCCATATACTTAAATCTTGACCATTGATCTGAACCTTTTCCCTCTGATCTGGACCAATTCTGAACTGGGTCTGGATTGAACTGAAATTAAATATGGACAAAGGATATTTAATTATGGGCATTTACCTCTTGATCTGGATCAGGTCTGGAGTAAATCTGGACATCATTTCTTCTGATCTTGACTGAGTTTCATACTCTAAATCATGTTATCTTCTGGTCTAGGTCAAATCTAAATTAAATCTCTTGTTCTGGACCCATTAATTTATCCTCTGATTAAGTCTGGATCAAGTCTGGACTGTTTATCATTTCATTGCCAGGCTATCTTCTGGTCAGAATAACTTCTGGACTAAGTATGACTTATGATATCTTCTGGTCTGGAACAACTCTCCCTCTGGCATTCTTCCCTCTGGTCTGGTCCAGGTCTCCTTCTAACTTTGCTTCCTTCGATCTGGGCCAGGAAAGATATCCTCTGGTGGTGTTTTGACATCCTGGTGTATCCTCTGGTAATTTCAGGATGCATCTTTTGGTACCTTCTAGATGCATTTTCTGGTGTTTTCTGGAGGTGTATCCTCTGGTTTGTTTTTATCCTCTGGTAACTCATCTTCTACCTCTGGTGTCTTCATCTTCTGCCTCTGGAAACTTTATCTTCTGGTGGCATTTAATGTAATAATTCAAGGTACAAAATAAGATTACATGGAGTGCTTTTGTAAACATCAAAATCCTAAGTACTTAGAACCAATTTGGTCCAACTGTTATATAAGTGAAGAATTCTATGTTAAACAACCACCAGGTTTTGAAAGTTCTGAATATCCAAACTATGTTTTTAAACTTAAAAAATCTTTGTATGGTTTAAAACAAGCACCTTGGGCATGTTATGATAGACTTAGTAACTTCTTACTTAAAAATGACTTTGAAAGAGGACAAGTAGACAATACTCTTTTTAGAAAATCAATAAAATGTGATATTCTTATTATTCAAGTTTATGTTGATGATATTATCTTTGGGTCTACTAATGGCACTCTCTACCAAGAATTTTCTAAATTGATGCAGCAGGAATTTCAAATGAGCATGATGGGAGAACTTAATTTCTTCCTAGGAATACAAATTCAGCAAAGTCAAAAAGGTATATACATTCATCAATCAAAATATACAAAAGAGCTTCTCAAGAAGTTTAAGATGAGTGGCTGCAAACCTAAGGCTACCCCAATGCATCCTACCTGCTCACTTGAAAAGGATGACTCAGGCCAAAAAGTTGATCAAAAATCCTACAGAGGTATGATAGGGTCTCTCCTTTACCTCACTACTTCTACACCTGACATTATGTTTAGTGTATGTGCATGTGCACGATTTCAGTCTGACCCTAGGGAATCCCATTTAACTGTCGTTAAGAGAATCCTTAGATACCTAAAAGGCACTACCAACCTCACCTTGTTCTACAAGAAAACTCCTACATACAAACTCTAATTATGCTGGAGACAAACTTGAGAGAAAGAGCACAAGTGGAAATTGCACGTTCTTGGGAGATAATTTAATATCCTGGTCAAGCAAGAGACAAAGCACCATTGCAATGTCAACAGCAGAAGCTGAATATATCTCAACAGCCAGATGAAGCTCTCAACTCATTTGGATGAAACATCAGCTGGAAGACTACAACATCATGGAAACCAACATCCCTTTATAATGTGACAACACTTCAGTCATCAACCTAACCAAAAACCGTATCCTTCATTCTAGAGCCAAGCACATAGAAATCAAACACCACTTCATCAGAGATTATGTTCAAAAAGGGACACTCAACATCCAGTTTGTAGACACAGACCATCAATGGGCTGACATATTCACTAAACCACTACCTGAAGATATATTTGACTTCATCAAGAAAAACCTTAACCTTACCGTCATCCTTGACAAATAGCTCAGTTTAATTTTTTTTGTTTTTTTTGTTATTTAGTTTTTATTGACCTTTTTTTTGTTGACAAAAGACCTTTTTTATTGACAAAAACCTTAACCTTTTTTTTGTTTTTTTGACAAATAGCTCACTAAACCACTACCAGAGGATGATGTCAACAGAAGATAAAAGAAAGTTCGGCCAAAGGATACATCCAGAGGATGCCAGAGGATACATCCAAAGGATACTAGAAGATACATCCAGAGGATGTCATCAGAGGGTACTAGAAGATACCTCTAGAGGATCCCAGAGGATGTCATCAAAGGCAAACGTCAGAGGATAGCATCAATCAGAGGATAGCATCAAAGGGAAGAAAAAATAACATCATCAGAGGATATCTTTCTTGGCCCAGATCAAAAGAAAGTAGAGTCCAGAAGGAGACCTGATCCAGACCAGAAGGAAGCTTGTCAGAGGGAGACTTGGTCCAGACCAAAAGGAAACATAAGTCAGACTTGGTACAGACTTAATCCTTACCAGAAGATAGCATGGTTGTGAATATAAGACTCAGTCCAGACTTAACCCAGACTTGGTCCAGAGCACAAGATAACTGGTCCAGAACAAATGACTTGGTCAGACTTGGTCCAGACCAGAAGATAGCATGGTCTAGAACATAAAACTTAGTCTAGATTTAATTCAGACTAAATCCATACTTAGTCTAGACTTGGTCCAGATCAGAGGATAATTGTCCAGATTAAAAGATCAATGGTCCAGATTAAAATATCAAATGTCTAGATTAAAATATCAATGATCCAGATTAAAAAATCAAATGTCCAGATTAAAATATCAATGGTCCAGATTAAAAGATCAATGGTCCAAAATTAGAAGATCAATAGTTCAGATCAGAGGATCACAGAATGGTACATATCAGATCACATGGTCTAGAGTTGGTCGAGATTAGAGGATTACATAATTGGTACAGATCAGATTACTTGGTGCACAATTGGCCGAGATCAGAGGATCACATAATTGGTACAGATCAGATTACATGGTCAAGAGTTGGTCGAGATCAGAAGATCATACGGTCCAGAATTTAAATCATGATGCAAATCAGTGAAGACTTGATTAAAATTCGAAGAAGACTTGATTAAATTTTGATAGAAATTTGATCAAAGTATTAAGGGGATTTGTTTCAAAAAATCACTGAAGACTTGAAGAAATTCGAATGCAATCTGAAGCTTAAAAAGATATCGTTTGAAATTAAAAGAAACAAGATTGGTCAACAGAATTTTCAAATGCAATCTGAAGCTAAAAAGATACGATTTTTATTTAAGTGAAACAGGATTGGCCAACAGTATTTTCAAAGGAAATCTGAACAAGATCTATTTCGAATTTAAGCTTGGACAAAGCCCTATCTACAGCTATAAAAAGAGGCTTCAGGCAGCAGCATCAAGCATAAAAAATACAAGAACTCAAGCTTCATATTCAACACAATTCGAGAGTTTGAAAGAGAGAATCACTTGAGTGCAAAAGCAAAATTTTCTAAGTGTTTCGAGCGAGAAATTCAATGTAGCAATCAGCTTTCTAGAAGTAACTTTGCAGAGTTCCAAACCCTTGTAATCAAACCAGATAGTGGTGTAGATTTCTTCTTCAATCTGGGGTTCTCATATTGGAAAGAGAAGACATGACTTGTAGAGTCAAGGTGTTGTTTTCGTTCCTCAAAAGTCTGGGGTTGTCACGATGTTTGAGAAGACTGGCTTGGAGGGTCAGGTGCTGTAATTCAAAGATTTGAATTAATGGATTAAAGCCTTCCGGATGAAGGTGTTGGAACCAAGTTGGTTCTAAGTAATTAGGATTTTGATGTTTACAAAAGCACTGCATATAATCTTATTTTGTACCTTGAATTATTACATTAAATGCCACCAGAAGATAAAGTTTCCAGAGGCAGAAGATGAAGACACCAGAGGCAGAAGATGAGTTACTAGAGGATAAAAACATACCAGAGGATACAGCTCCAGAATACACCAGAAAATGTATCCAGAAGGTACCAAAGGATGCATCTTGAAATTACCAGAGGATACACCAGGATGTCAAAACACCACCAGAGGATATCTTCCCTGGCCTAGATCAAAAGGAAGCAAAGTCAGAAGGAGTCCTGGACCAGACCACAAGGAATCAAATGTCAGATTTGGTCCAGAAGTTATTCTGACCAGAAGATAGCCTGGAAGTGAAATGATAAACAGTCCAGACTAGAACCAGACTTAATCAGAGGATAAATTAATGGGTCCAAAACAAGAGATTTAATCCAGATTTGACCCAGACCAGAAGATAGCATGGTTTCGAGTATGAAACTCAGTCAAGATCAGAAGAAATGATGTCCAGATTTAATCCAGACCTGATCTAGATCAAGAGGTAAATGTCCAGAATTAAATATCTTTTGTCCAGATTTAATTTAAGTTCCATCCAGACCCAGTTCAGAATTGGTCCAGATTAGAGGGAAAAAGTTCAGATCAATGGTCAAGATTTAAAAATATGGCCCAGTGTTGGCCGAGATCAGAAGATCAGACCATGACCCAGTGTTGGCCGAAATCAAAAGGTCAGAACGAGTGGTCCAGCATTGGCCGAGATCAGAGGATCACAACAGATCAGATTGCAAGTCCAGAGTGGTCGAGACTAGAATATCACAAAGTGTGGTCCAGGGTTGGCCGAGATCAGAGGATCACAGCAGATCAAATTATATGGTCCAGATGTGGACTAGAGCAGAAGATCAATAGGTCCAGATTTAATTAAGATGATAATCGGTGGAGATTTAATTAAATTTGATAAAAGTATTAAAAGGACTTGATTCAAAAATAAGTTGAAGTCTTATGGGAATTCAGAAGCTATTGGCGGGAAGAAATATTTGATCCAGAATTAATTAAAAGACATAATTGGTCAAAGTTATTTTTGAAGGCAAATATCGAGCTAAAAAGATATGTTTTTTATTTAAAAGAAACCCGATTGGACAAGTTATTTTTGCAAGAGAATCCAGGAAGATACAGCTCGAATTTAAGCTTGGAAGAGACCCAAATTCACATCTATAAAAGAGTCATACACTTCTTGAAGACATAGCATCGAAAATCACAAAAGAGTCACACACTTCCAGAAGCAAACACTTGAGTTTTCAGTGACGTTAATTGTGAGTTTAAGCTTTCCAGAAGCAAGCACTCGTGTTTTTCTTTCCCTTGTGTTAGATCTAAGTTGTTGAAGTATAGTCTATAATCTGAGGGAGTCATAAGGGGTAGCAGATTTCTTAGCAATTAGATTCAAGGTGTTGTAATTCCTTCTACAATTTGGGGTTGTCAGATTGGTAGGAGAAGACTTGACTTGAGAAGTCAAGGTGTTGTATTCCTCAAAATTGTAGGTTGTTAGACTGTTTGAGAAGACTAACTTGGAGGGTCAGTGGTATTGTTGTAATTCAAGGTTTTGAATTAGTGAAATCCTTCAAAGTGAAAGGACTGGACGTAGCCTCGTTAACGGTGAACCAGTATAAAATTATGTGTTTTATTTTTACTTTATATCCGCTGCTAACTCTGTTTAATTCAAACATCAGGTTTTGTTATAAAACTGCAAAAACAGAAAAAGTATTCAAGTTAGTCAAAAAACAATTCAACCCCCCTTCTCGTGTTTGCACCTTCAATTGGCATCAGAGCTCGGTCTCAAGGCTGAGCACTTAACAGTGTTTGAGGAAAGGTCCAAGTGGTTCAACATGGCAGAATCCAAAGATGATTTGGGAGGCAACATCAACAGACCACCACTGTTTGATGGAAAAAGGTTTGAGTATTGGAAGGACAGAATGAGAAGTTTCTTCATATCTCAAGATCCTGAATTATGGAAGCTGGTAGTCAAAGGATACACTGCACCTGTTGTTCTAGGAGATCCAACTAAAGAATTGGACATGGAAGATATGAAACCAGCCCATAGCAAAACATACAAACTGCATCACAAATCCAGAACCATCATGATCAGTGCCATCACATTCAAGGAATTTGACAGATGCACAGATAAAGAAACAGCAAAAAGCATATTCGACAGTCTCGTTCTGACCTATGAAGGAAGCCAGCAGGTTCAAGAAGCAAGGGCTAACATACTGGTCAAACAGTATGAGATGTTCAAGATGGAAGATGTTGAAGACATTGATGGAATGTTCTGTAGATTCTAGACTCTGATATCTGGACTAAAGGTCTTGAAGAAAAGCTACACAACAGCAAATCATGTCAAGAAGATTCTAAGAAGTTTACCAACCAAGTGGAGACCAATGGTTACTGCAGTTCAATAAGCCAAAGATCTGAATAACTTAAGACTTGAAGATTTGATCAGCTCACTTAAGTCTCATAACTAGAACTCGAAGCAGATGAACTAAAGAAGAAGAAGAATCTGGCCCTAAAGTCAAAACAGAAGAAAGCTGCAAAGGCAGCATCAAAATTAGAGGATAGCGACAATGACGGTAATGATATGGCTTACTTAACCAAACAGATGGTTAAGATATGGGAAAACAGAAAGAGGAGAGGCTCCAATAAGAAACATAATAGTAAAGGAAAGGAAGAATCTGACAAGAAGAGTATCCTCTGTTATGGATGCAATGAACCTGGACAAATCAAGTCAGAATATCCAAATCTGGAAAAAGGAAAACATCACAAGAAGAGTTCCATATTTAAAAAGAATGGTCAGATGGCAGCCTAGGATGCATCAGAATCAGAAGAAGAATCGTCTAATGAAGAAGAGGCAGAAACAGCAATGATGGCACACATCAGGTCTACCTCTGGACTTTATAAAGCCACAACTTCATGAAAGGAAGCAAGCAGAAGGAAGAATGATCAAAGCAGTCATTCAGGCAAGCCTCAAAGCACATCAGAGGAAGCAATTCAAGCTCTAGATACAGCTCAAGCTCTGGAACAGATTCAAAAGATGAAGACAATGAGGTATTTTTTTATCTCACTAAATCTGAATTAATTGAGGCTTTAAAGGATTTCTTAAATGAAAACAATAAGATGTCTTTAAAATTGAAAACTCTTAGGGAAGATAAGAAAAATCTGACCAAAGAAGTCCAAGTTTTAAAGAATTGAAATTCTAAGTATGCAACTGAAAACATGGATTTTAAACTGAAGTTGCAAGACTCAAATCTGAAAACCAAACTCTCAAGAGTAATATTTGTTCCACCTCCAAAACTGTTTGTGAATCTGATATGCATGAGCAATTTTTTAAAACTTTATTTCTAATGGAATGGAAAGAAGTAAATATGCATCTATATTTATGGAAACAGTAACACTGGAAAGAGAGATCTTGATTTTACAGAAACTATTGTTGAAACTAAAACTATTCATTTTGATGTTTTATGCATTGTTTGTGCTTAGAAAGGTCACTCTGAATTATCTTGTCCAATGGTAAAATCTGAACAAGATCAGAGAGCTATTAAAACTAACAAACTTGGACCCAACAGTTCTGGGTACCAAAAGATCAAATTGTCTATGTTGCAGATATTCTAAGCAATCAGAAGGAGACACCAACAATGGTACCTAGACAATGGATGTTGGCAATGCACAAGCAGAAGAAGGTTTAAGTTATAACATCTACCAAACAGAAGCCAATTGACACTGGTAGAAGAAGAACTGGTCAACACAATACCTATCAGAACCAGAACCAGAATTATAGGAGGAACAAGAAATATCAAAGAAATCACACACATCAGCTTCAGTATTACCAGAAGAAGAAAAATTACCAGAATCAACATAAGTTCTAGAATCACCAGAGGAATATGGTGTATCAACCAAAGCAGAAAGAGAAGAATCAGAATCAGGAGAGTTCTTCAAACACTCCAGTGAAATTCATCAAGACCACAAACCAGGGAGGGAATTCAAAGCCCCTCATCCAAACCATGTAATCACAGAACATACAGATCCGGAGTCTGAAAATCAGAAGGAAGAGGATTTTCAAAGTAAAACTGAAACTGTTGACATAGAGGTTACATCTTGCTGTAAATACTATTATTGTTTGATATTTATGTTTACTGTGATAACAAGAAGCTTGATCTTAACAAATCAAAGCTAGATAAGTATTCTGCAGGTTTTCAAACTGTTAGAGGAACCACGTGATTCACACGAATTGAACACTTCAGCAAAAACAACATTCCAGTGGTTTCAAAAACAAGCAGAAACCACCAAAAGCAGAATTAATGGTTTGGCTGTATTGAGTTCATCTTTAAATTATTTGATTTGTATTATGTTATATGACAAACTGCTTGATCTTAACAAATCAAAGCAAGATAAAGATAGTGCAGGTTCATTAGAACCAAAGGGAGCAGAAGAAGAAGAAGAAGAAACAGAAGTACCTGGAAAGGTAAAGGATACAAGCAAGTCAGCAACACATGACAAATCTTCAAAAGATAAATCTGATCAAGTCAGAAACAACCAAGATAAGTCAGAAGAGAAATCTGGATATTTACCAGAATCAGAAGCTGTTACATATTTACAAGAATCAGAAGCTATTACATATCTTCCAGAACCAGAAGTTGATGCAGACCAACCAATGTTGATGAAGCTCTGGCAGTGGAAGGTTGGATACTTGAATGCAAGAAAAGCTGAATGAATTCCAAAGGAATTATGTTTGGGATCTGATATCCAGACCAAACAAAAACATCAGGAATAAACTCAATGAAAAAGGTGAAGTGGTAAGGAACAAAGCCAGACTTGTAGCTCAAGGATACAGTCAACAGGAAGGTATAGATTACACTGAGACTTTTTCTCCAGTGGCCAGGTTATAAGCAATTAGAATTCTTTTATCATTTGCTGCTAATCATGATATAATTCTGTATCAAATGGATGTTAAAAGTGCATTCTTAAATGGCTATATAAGTGAGGAAGTCTATGTCAAACAGCCCCCTGGATTTGAAAATTCTGATTTTCCAAACCATGTTTTTAAAACTTAAAAAATCTTTATGTGGTTTAAAACAAGCACCAAGGGCGTGGTATGACAGACTTAGTAACTTTCTGCTTAAGAATGAATTTGATAGAGGCTATATTGATAATACTCTATTTAGGAAATCCATTAAAAATGATATTTTGATTATTCAAGTTTATGTTGATGATATCATCTTTGGATCCACTAATGGCACTTTGTGCAAGGAGTTTTCTGACCTAATGCAGAAAGAGTTTCAAATGAGCATGATGGGAGAACTCAATTCTTCTTGGGAATTCAGATTCACCAAGGTAAATCAGGTATACTCATTCACCAATCTAAATACACTAAAGAACTTCTTAAAAAGTTCAAAATGACTGAATGTAAGCATGTGGCCAGCCCCATGCACCCAACCTGCTCACTTGAGAAAGATGAAACCAGCCAAAAGGTAGACCAGAAAACATATAGAGGTATGATTGGATCGCTTGTTTATTTAACTACTTCTAGACCTGACATTTTGTTTAGTGTTTGTGTCTGTGCCGATTTTCAAGCTGGCCCTAGGGAATCCCATTTAACTGTTGTCAAACGAATTTTGAGATACCTTAAAGGAACCACCAACCTCACTTTGTTATACAAGAAAACCCCCACCTACAAACTAAAACGTTTTTGTGATTCCGACTATGCTGGAGACAAGCTGGAAAGGAAAAGTACAAGTGGCAACTGCACATTCTTAGGTGATAATTTGATCTCTTGGTCAAGCAAAAGAAAAAGCACCATTGCCATGTCAACAGCTGAAGTTGAGTATATATCAGCAGCAGGATGCAGCTCACAGTTAATCTAGATGAAACATCAACTTGAAGATTACAACATCTTTGAAACCAATATCCCTTTGTTCTGTGATAACACTTCAGCCATAAACCTAACCAAGAACCCTATCTTACACGCTAGAGCCAAACACATTAAAATAAAACACCATTTCATTAGGGACCATGTTCAAAAAGGGACTTTAAGCATCCAGTTTGTGGACACTGATCATCAATGGGATGACATCTTCACCAAAGCACTACCTGAAGATAGGTTCGAGTTCATCAAAAGCATCTCAGCATTACCTCCATATCTGACTAGCTCAAGTAGTCATCTTAGGAGTTTTTTTTTTAATTTTCTTGTAATTTTATGCTTTTTATTTTTCTGTTTTTACTTTCTGTAATTTGTATAGAGAAAAACAACAATATAAAAATAGTAGGACCTCTTTTTGGCTGATGACAAAAGGGGGGAGAGAGAGAAAAAGGAAAAATAAGTAGAAAAGGAGAGATAAAAAGAAAGAAGGAGCGAAAAAGAAAGAGATGAAAATAGAAGGAGTTGAAAAGGAGAGGCAATGTGAAGGGAGAAAAGAAAGAGAGAATAAAGAAGGAGTTGAAAAGGAGAGGAGAGGAGAAGAAAAGAAAGAGTGAAAAGAGAAGGAGTTGAAAAGGAGAAGAAAAGGTCAGTATCAGACTTAGGGGGAGAGATTGGTTCGAGGGGGGGTATTTCAAGTACTTCAAGTTACAAGCTAGCAAAATAAGTTAAGGTTTTGTCATCATCAAAAAGGGGGAGATTGTTGGAACCAAGTTGGTTCTAAGTACTTTGGATTTTGATGTTTACAAAAGCACTCCATGTAATCTTATTTTGTACCTTGAATTATTACATTAAATGCCACCAGAAGATAAAGTTTCCAGAGGCAGAAGATGAAGACACCAGAGGTAGAAGATAAGTTACCAGAGGATAAAAACATACCAGAGGATACAGCTCCAGAATACACCAGAAAATGAATCCAGAAGGTACCAGAGGATGCATCCTGAAATTACCAGAGGATACACCAGGATGTCAAAACACCACCAGAGGATATCTTTCCTGACCCAGATCAAAAGGAAGTAAAGTCAAAAGGAGACCTAGACCAGACAAGAAATAAGCCTGCCAGAGGGAGACTTGTTCCAGACCAGAAGGAATCAAATGTCAGATTTGGTCCAGAGGTTATTCTGACAAGAAGATGGCCTGGCAGTGAAATGATAAACATTCCAGACTTGATCCAGACTTAATCAGAGGATAAATTAATGGGTCCAGAACAAGAGATTTAATCCAGATTTGACCAAGACCAGAAGATAGCATGGTTTAGAGTATGAAACTCAGTCAAGATCAGAAGAAATGATGTCCAGATTTAATCTAGACCTGATCCAGATCAAGAGGTAAATGTCCATAATTAAATATCCTTTGTCTAGATTTAATTTCAGTTCAATCCAGACCCAGTTCAGAATTGGTCCAGATTAGAGGGAAAAGGTTCAGATCAATGGTCTAGATTTAAGTATATGGCCCAGTGTTGGCCGAGATCAGAAGATCAAACCATGGCCCAGTGTTGCCCGAAATCAGAAGGTCAGAACATGTGGTCCAGCATTGGCCGAGATCAGAGGATCACAGAAGATCAGATTGCAAGTCCAGAGTGGTCGAGATCAAAAGATCAAAAAGTGTGGTCCAGGGTTGGCCGAGATCAGAGGATCACAGCAGATCAAATTGTATGGTCCAGATGTGGACGAGAGCAGAAGATCAAACGGTCCAAATTTAATCAAGATGATAATCGGTGGAGATTTAATTAAATTTGATCAAAGTATTAAAAGGATTTGATTCAAAAGTAAGTTGAAGTCGTATGGGAGTTCAGAAGCTATTGGCGGGAAGAAATATTTGATCCAGAATTAATTAAAAGATAGGATTGGTCAAAGTTATTTTTGAAGGAAAATCTGGAGCTAAAAAGATATGTTTTTTATTTAAAAGAAACCCGATTGGACAAGTTATTTTTGCAAGAGAATCCAGCAAGATACGGCTCGAATTTAAGCTTGGAAGAGACTAGAATTTACATCTATCAAAGGTGGCTCAAAACTGAAGACTTAGCATCAAATATCACAAAAGAGTCATACACTTCCAGAAGCAAACACTCGAAATTTCAGTGAGGTTAATTGTGAGTTTCAGCTTTCCAGAAGCAAGCACTCGTGTTTTTCTTTACCTTGTGTTAGATCTAAGTTGTTGAAGTAGAGTCTACAATCTGAGGGAGTCAGAAAGGGTAGCAGATTACTTAGCAATTAGATTCAAGGCGTTGTAATTCCTTCTACAATCTGGGGTTGTCAGATTGGTAGGAGAAGACTTGACTTGAGAAGTCAAGGTGTTGTATTCCTCAAAAGTCTAGGATTGTTAGACTGGTTGAGAACACTGACTAGGAGGGTCAATGGTATTGTTGTAATTCAAGGTTTTGAATTAGTGAAATCCTTCAAAGTGAAGGGACTGGACGTAGCCTCGTTAACGGTGAACCAGTATAAAATTATGTGTTTTATTTTTACTTTATATCCGCTGCTAACTCTGTTTGATTCAAACATCAGGTTTTGTTATAAAACTGCAAAAACAGAAAAAGTATTCAAGTTAGTCAAACACAATTCAACCCCCCTTCTCGTGTTTGCACCTTTAGAAGGGATTGGATGTAGCCAAGTTAATGGTGAACCAGGATAAATTGTTGTGTTCTTCTGGTGTTATTTTCCGCTGCTAAGTCTGATTATTTATTCATCAAGTAAATCACATCAACATTCAACAAAACAGCAAAAAGATTCAAAGTTTGGCAAACACAATTCAACCCCCCTTCTCGTGTTTCGCCTTCACTTACCTTTGTTAACGCTTTCTCAACCATTTTCGTTACCGCGACCAAATACAGCGAAACTCTCGCTCGCGTCGACGCTACCAAAGTTAGCTCACTAGCACCGTAGTGTGGAGAGGAGTAACTTTTCGTCTTGCTATTTCTCGAATGGAAGCTTCGATCTCGAAGTAATCTAGGATTTGAGTTTTGTGTTTTCTCCTACGAACACTTTATGCTTGTAAACCAGAAGAAAAAAAAAAGAAAAAAGAAAAAAAACGAAATGGTTCGCGAGCAAGTAGGAAATGTTTTTTTCTGCTTTGCTTCTTCTCATAATTATCTAAATACCCTTACACACTTCACTTTACTCACATCTCAAACTATTTTGATAAATTGTCCGGTATTAAATTCCTCGCAAAATAATTAAATTATTCTTCGACAAATTATTTTAGTCGGTCTCAAAATATACATATAAATATATACATATATTAAACATATTACAATCATCTCAAAATATATTTTTGGTATTTAATTCGTAAAGTAATTTACAATTGGCTGAAAAGTCCAAATTGTTTTAATACAAAATACCCTAAAATTGCATAAATTAATATTTAAAATTAAGGATCTTACATTCGACATCGTTTTCATTATTGATTTGAATGAGTTGGAGCAATTGAAACATGTGTATTATTTGAAACATGTGTATTAACATGTATATTATTCTAGAATTAAAACATGTGTCATCTCATATCTATTATGATGCAAAAAAATAGAATTTTTTTATGTCAACATATATTGAAGAGTTAGAAGATTCTTCAATCAAATAATTTGTCAAGTTTATTATGAAAATAACCAAAACTATAAATAAATACAGAACAATAGGGAGTATGAAAAGTGATAGAATAAAATAGTACTGCATTATGTTTTTCAAGGTAGATTCTACAAGGCCATATATGAGTCCTATTTATAGGGTTTAATATTTGTAACCTACAAATATATTAAGAGTCTATTATTAGATATACTAACATAATGGATTGAATGACCCTATTGATTATGAGAGTTATAGAGTATAGGAAGATGGACATTCACTAAGCTCTAGTTATTCACAACACTACACTTTCGACATCCTTTTGTTTCATTTAGTTACAAAATTTTACAAATTATATTTTTTTCATTATTTTTTCATTTAGTTACAAAATTTTACAAATTATTGATTTGTAAATAAGAAGTTTACAAATAATACACATGTTTCAAATAACATGTGTATTATTTCACAATTAAAACATGTGTCATCCCAGATGTATTATGATGCAAAAAGTAGAATTTTTTTATGCCAACATATATTGAAGAGTTAGAAGATTCTTCAATCAAATAATTTGTGTTATTAGTTCCCAAAGAAAGTTGACAATTTGAGAGAATCAATCTCTCACATTTCTAAAATGTACATGAGGTTGCATTTGTGAATCAATACACTATGTGGATCAATATACTGATCATGTGGATCAATACATCGATCATAACTAAATGGTGTCGTGTATGTTTGTTGTCAACTCACAATCAGAATTTTGTGTCAACTAATTTGACTAAGTCAACTTTCATAAATATCTAGAAAGAATTTGGAAATGTATAGAATTTGATATTGAACATCATGAAGCATTTGTATATACAAAAAAAATAGACTTGAAGATCCATTTTTTAGACGTCTATAGTTAATTGTGTAACCAATACTTATGAAATCATAACTTCTAAATTCTACTTTGGGAACATACAATCATATATGCAAATTCTACTTTTGGAACATACAATCATATATGCCAACAAGTTATTATAGTCCTGCTTAAATATAATCCACTAACGTGAGTCGTAAAAGAATATTATGAATATATATTGAATATGAAATCTCCATTTATAGTAAAGTATATTAAGTCAATATTAGAGGACTATCATGTGATGGGTTAATATTTCCAATATTAGAGGAAGAGAATAAACAACTGAAAATGATTATTCAAATATATTATTATATATTCCTGATCCTCATGCAAATTAGTGTGAACTAGAAGTTCAAAAGAGAACTCATTTACAGAGTTTAGAAAAACTAATATTAGTTGCAAATGCTCCAATCAAAATTTAAGTCCTTGTTGGACAATGTATAATTGCAAATGAAATGAGTCTCGTCCATGCATGAAGCGTGAAATATTTGTAGGTTCCAAAGATAAAAATCCTCGAACAAGTAAATGAAGATATGAATATTTCAAAAGAGTAATTTGACATGATTAATTTTTCAGTTCCATAAGAACTAATTATGTACTTGAAGTTTGGAAAAATATAGAGATCTTAATAAACTGTGTCTTGAATCGAATATGATAGAAAGGAAAGGAAGTCACGTTGACAATATTTTTATATTATAATTTAGCACTATATATGATAGATGATAATGAGGATCATGAGTTAAAGTCTATTAAAGATTATATACAAAGAAAAGCTAGGAAAAGTAATAGAAGTAGAATTGGCCATTTTGCAACACGAAAGGTTTTTGGATTCGAAGTTCGCACATCGGAAGATGTGAAGCTAATTAGATATGATCGATTTTCGTGCGAAAGAAAATGAGATTGACAAAATACATATTCACCTTCAGTGAATTCAAGAACCTTGTCATACTCGATTAAAGTTAGTAGCCATGAAAGATTTCTCAATAAAATTTATATGCAAACATAAAAGATTGACATGAAATAAAAGAAATAAAATTTTTAACAAAGAATATAATGATGAGAATAAGTAGATAATAATAAAAAATATAATTGGAATAGAACCTCCAAATAAGTCATGTTATCACTCATATGGTAAAGAATCGCGCTAATTAATAACGTGTTATTAGAATAACCAAATGATAGAACAAGAGAATATTACGATATGCTTTGTTAATTAATAACGTGTTATCAGAATAACCAAATGATATAACAACAGAATAGATATGCTCTTCAAGGTATACATCCAACAAGGCTTATATAAGTCCTATTTAAAGGACTTAATTCTTTTAACTTACAAGTATATGAAAAATCTATTATTAAGTGCACAAATATAATGAATTGAATGACCTTTAATTATAGAAGTTGTAGAATGTAGACAAATGGGCATCCAACAAGCTCTAATTATTTACAACAGATTTTAAATTTTTAAATTTTAAAAACTACAAAATAATTTTTGAGAAGAGAATTAAACAACCTTAAATTCTTCAAAATATTTTTATTTATTTCGAAAAACTCACGTTACCTAATTAGAAATGGCAATTGGTAGGGTTTGGTTAGAGTAATATAGTAATTGTCCCCATAGCCGCATATTAAAAAAATACCCATACTCAGTGTTTGTACCCTCTTGGGTATCAACTTTAACTAACTTTAGTACCCGTACCATTGCCCTTTTGGTACTTAAGTGCTTGTACCCATATCCATTATATGTACTTTAACAAAAAAAAATATCGATAAATAATCGCTATTGTTGTAATTAAATTTAAAAAAAATTCAAATATCTTAAAATCAAATCATAAAGTATTACAAACCAAAATATTTTCTAACTCAAAACATTCAAAACATATGAAATGATCCCACATTACTACAATAAACATCAAAACATCCGAAATAATATTTTATGAAGTTGCAAGTCCTTGGACAGTATTCTCCGAGATATGTACAAAAAAATTGATATGTATATTATATTAATTATTTATAATTATAAAGTCGCAATTAATAACAAAAAATCTCTTAAGTATTAAAGCACAATTATTTATCTCTTTATTAGAATCAGATTCTTGAAAAGTTTACAAATGTTTATCTTTCGATTCTAAATATTGTAGTGGTCCAATTATACTAATAGTTTCTAAAACATAAAAGAAAATAAATAGTTAAACTAAACACAAATTTAATTGAATAAATACTATATTGCAACAATTATTACCTTATTTTTCATGTTTTATCCAACTTTGTGAACACATAAGTGCCTCCAAAGTATCTTCATAAAGTCTAGACCGTTGAGGACTCAACAACCTACTACCAGTATTAAAAGCAGATTCTGAAGCAACTATGGAAATTGGGATGGCCAAAATATCGTTGGCAATTTTTTTGCAAAATTGGATACTTGATTTCATTTGTTTTCTACCATCCAAGAATATCAAAGAATTGTTGCAAGATAAAATGATAGTAAAACCAAACTATTTCTAAAAATTTGCGTGAAAGAAATTTGAGTATAATATATATACATGATGTACGTTGATATGTGTAGAGTATCATGTAAATTGGTATGGTAAAGCATCATGTAAATTGGTATGGGTAGAACATCATGTAGCTTGATATGTGTATAGGGACTAAAATTTATTTTTTCAATTTTTTTAATAAATAAAATTGCACTTTTTTTTTATTAAGGGCTCAATTATTAAGATTAAAGAGTGAGAGAGATAGTAGATAGAGATTGGAGGGGGAGATAGAGATGCATAAGAGAGTAAATAGACATATGTGTATGTAGAAAAATCATGTATTTAAAAAATATTTTTTCAAACAAACATGTTTTCCTGAAAATCATTTTTATGTTCTTTATGGTAATTTTGTAGTTTAAAAAAATCATTTTTATAAATTGTATACAAACAAGTTAAAAATCATTTTACAAAAAAAATCATTTTTATAATAGCAAACAAACAAGATTTAAAAAATCATTTTTTAAAAAATCTCTAAATTATTTAAAATAAAAATCATTTTTATTTAAACTTAAACAAACACACCCAATAATAATAATAATAATAATAATAATAATAATAATATATAAATGTGGATGTGAGGTAGGTATTATAGTACTCGTACCTACACTCATACCCGTTCAAGTTTGCAAGTAATTACCCGTCCTCATACCCATACTCATTATGCAAATTTTTACCTACCCATTGCAGGTATCCACTAGGTATGGATTTAATTGTCATCGTTATACCTAATGTGTATTTAAAAAAATAAAGAAATGAAAATAAATATTCCAAAATAGATATGAATAGAAATAGTCAAAACATTAAATTTATTATACAACATACACAATATAATAATATAATTAAACATATAATTTTTGCACCGACAACCAATAATAAGTCGCCATATTAATAAAACATTAGATAATTACTTATAATTTAAAAATTATGTAACATATTATGACATGTTAAATAATTCTGATTGAATAACAATGTAAAATTTTACTTTTGATTTAAAAATTATGTAACATATTATGGCAGGTTAAATAATTATGATTGAATGACATTGTAAATTTTACAGCGTCAGTAGTACACTACCTTTAAACGTAAAAATTTAGCATCCATTACATGTTTGTGAACTTAGCATTCAAAAGAAATGTATGCTATGCTAATAAATTCTCTCTAGTGTGGATACAGGTCGTAAAAAAACAACGATAACTGTAATGTTATCTTTACTGCCACGTTCCACAGCTTCAGTAGCCAACCTCTTTGAGCACATGTTAGGCTCTTTAACAGTGTCTTTTATTATATTTATGACATCCAAACTGCTCATCGCATCCCACAGTCCATCGCTAGCCATTACCTAAATCAATAATTTTATTAATTAATAGCCTAATCATAACAGGAAATATATTTGTTTCAAAATATATCATCAGAAGCCTATAATATAACAAAGGCACTTCAAAACATTGGGAAAGAATTATGCAAATAAACCTAACAAGTTCGGGTTAGCTAAAAGAGTCATCATTTAAGAGTTTGATTGTATCGTGCCAGAAAACGTTTATGGTTTTCCTTTCCTGCTTTTATTTTTAAATATAGTAAAATTGTTATGTTGTATTCACTTTGTTTCTTGTTTTCAAATGTGTTCAGAAAATAGTGAAAAGAAAAAGAAAAAAAGTTATTTTCACTATTTTGTGTTCAAATATTTGGAAACAGGAAAAGTAAATAACTAAAGGGGGGCAATTTCATGATTAAAAGTGAGATTTAGGGCCGTTTACTTAGTGAAAATATTTTTATGTTTTCATTTTCTAAATTTATGTTCATTTTGCTTTAGTTAATAAACAGGTAAGAAACTTTTGAAGTGAACAACGATTTACATTTCTAAAAACAATGAAAATGTCAAAAAAACTGTTTTCATCATTTCTGGAAATGCATTTCATTAATTAACAATTGTTATCTTCAAAAGTTTCTCATCAAAGTAAAAGAAACACATATGTTAGAAAAGGAAAACGGAAAATGTTTTCACAAAGTAAACGACCCCTTAAAATAGAAAACTATTGTCAAACCAAATAGATCCTGTTAAAGCCCTTCATTCATCTTTCCCAAGTACCATTAGAAATTTTGATGCTTTTGATAAATATAATCAGCAATTTTACAAATCTGAATGATCATCTGTAAATTTGCCGTCAACTCATTTTTCCTAATACTTGAAATATGACAACTAATGTAAAGATTCAATGTAACATAACAAACGTCATTCAAATAGCAGTATGTAGAATAAAACTCCTCACCAGAAATTCATCCTCTGCACATAAGGTGCTCTCGGTTATTTCAGGTTCAGCAGTTACAGCCGGCTTCAGATCATCGTCGCCGATAGAACGAGTAACCTGTGAAAATAACAGTCAATTTTACTTGCAAGCAATAAATGGTAAAAGCTCAAATCATCGTTAATATCACAGTCAGCGCCTGCTTATTTTCTTGACACATGATCATTTGTGAGTGAAAGAAGAATTGAGACCAAGAAAGGAAAAGATGGTAGTGATTGTATTATCTGCTGAATGAGAATGATTACAAGAGTACTGTGTTCCCACTGCCTTTAGGAAACTTGTCAGATAAGCTATCAGAAAATAACCTTTTTCCTCCAGGATCTGCCAGTTACTCTCTAAAATGGGAACTCACATTTATTTTTACTTAGTATATGATAGAAGAATAATTAAGGAAACCTCACGTTAAACAAGTTTATGAAATGAAGGAACCCAAATAGGAGCAAAAAGGAAGAAAATAACTTGCAGTTTTATCGATTGCAGATGGCAAACCATGGCAAAAAACCGACCATTTTAAGCTGGCATAGCCACCATATAACACCATCCTTCACCAATTGACCACGACAATTGTCAAAAAATTCGACACCGCAATCTGTCATGGTTGATATTTGACAACACCGCTAATTTGTATAATTGAATATGTGATGAAACCACTAATAATTTTATGGGGCATAACACTCATATTAAGCCACAAGATTTAACAAAGATGGAAGAAATTAGGCCCAAAAGGACTAGTAAAGCTCCAAACGGCCTTGAGGACTACTCTTGATACACTACAAGTCACATTTTACTTGGTCTGCCCACAAATTCTTGATAAGCTTTTTATAGTAAAAGATAAGTAAGGATACCTACAAGAAAAGCCATAGCTTGGGTTCATATTTCATAAAATGCATGTTGAAGAAACATATTCTAGAGTCTCCAAACATCTGATAAAAACTATAGCAATCAATTTGAACAAACCTGAAGCGCAGGAAGACCAACTCTCCAGGTATCAACTTGCCAATGTACTTGGCCACCATCACGAATGACACGCTCTCTCTCTTGAAGACAGCTTGCAACATGATCCTAATAATAATGTTAAGATTTGATTAGTCAAGAAAAATAAGAATCAAATTAAAGAGGCTGTTGCATTATTAAACATTAGCCAACATTTGATGGTAATTTTCAGCTCACCTTACTTAGAGCAATGGGATTACCAGCACGACATACGATTGCCCGGCAATCACCACTGTTAGCAACAAATAGCTTGTTCCCACTTACAACAGAAGCAATTGCTGTACAACCCGGATGCCAATCCTTCTGGATACATCTGTTGGATTTGCGATACGAGTCAACCTCTTTTCTGAAGGCAGCATCTGTCCTAACGAATGCTTCCACCAGTGCATTAGCAGGACTGCACTTAATAAATATTAAATAATTAACTTTCCTGATAAGAGGGAAATTGGGGAAAGAAATAGTGGGAATGAGGAAGGGGGCATATACCTGCCAGTAAACCCTAAAGTTTGCAAAACTGCTGGTACAGCCCTAGAAGAAAACTCAGCAGCTGCTGCGCCTGTATAAGCAACAATCATGCTTATTATGCTATATAACATTACAATAAATGCTCATCAAGATTATTGTCATGTGTAACAATCATATTTGTCAACATTACATTATAACCTTACTAAGTCATCCTGAACCATTACCATTATTTAGAATGAGTTATCTAATCCTCTACCAAATTGCGAGTTTTAACTCTGTCCTTAAAAGCTTTCAAGATCCTAATAGCAACAATTTGGTGTTAGAGTATGTCTATGCAGTGTTTGCTTAACCATGCCTAGCTCTTACAAATAATATTTCCAGTTTCTCTGTCATTTATCTTTCCATCACTTTCTAGCACATTATCTAATAGAAACCCCAATCACCAATATCAAAATAACCTAGTAATGTGTATAGATCAAGAGCCTATCATTATCATGATATTTGAGTATTGTAGCACATAACTTAAAATTTGCTTTTGATGTTCCCCCCAAAATAACCTAGTAATGTATCCTGTTTAGAGACTTATTTGTAGATATAATATAACACTTACACAAACACAATAGCACCACCAAAGCTCACTAGGTGAAATACATTTATCTACATCGACTGAAAACAATTTTTTGATGAAGGAGGTATACTGGATTAGGAAACAAAAGAGGTGATATAAAGGGTTCTCAATAATATAATAAATCAAAAGCAGGAAGCTGAATTGCCATGCCTAAGTTGCCTATTTTATTCTATCACAACTAATTAAGTTCTTCATATCTTCGGCAGTAGGATACAGGTGCATATAACTAAAATTGAAAGAGATTTGTAATTCATGTTAGAATACTATTTCAAATTCTTCTTGATTATCCACAACTTTTCAACGTGATGAGAGCTGCATTTTTCTGCTAAGTTAATGCCCCAGCATAGCATAAAGAAAGTCTTACAATGAAGAAGATAATTATTTCCACATTGTAGTACTACTCGGGATATATTTTTTCTTAATATTGAATAAAACAAAAATCTATATCTTATTATATCACTATCATGTACCTCTGTGGCCATCAAAGATGCCAAAAGCATAGGCATCCTTTTCATTGCAAACATGAGGCAAAATGAAATGTGTGTCCTCCATAGCCTCCCTTCTCCCACAGGTAGCATAAGATCCCCAAGACAGTATTGGATGGTATGCTAAAGGCTCATCATAAGACTCACACCATGTTCTGAAGCCAGAATCAGTTGAACTAGAGGTATTCTTGGCCAAAAGTTCACCTTGAGCAGACCAGCTAATACTCTCTTGATAAGCTTGGTATGTCTTGTCCACAAGTTGGTCAACAGGAAAGTTACAAGGTCTAATACGCATATCTTCCACTTTCTTTACCTTCCTGTGTTCCATAATAACATCAAGTTCCTTAACAATATCATCAAAGGAAGGTCTGCTTTTAGGATTAGCATCCCAACACTTTTGTATCAACGATATTAATCTTGATGGTATACCCAACTCCTCACTAGCAATGACCGGTCGTAATCCATCAGAAACAACGGCTGCTGTTAGTTGTTGCTCAGTATAGTTCATCTCAAGTACTGTGTGAGCCTGTCATCGCGAAACATTGATCAATATCACCACAATTTTGAAAATGAATTTTGATATAGCCAAACAATATTTTCCTAAAGCTTCCAATATGCAAAACAAGCAAACCTCCAACCAAGTCAATTAAAAATACTAACAGTCCAACCAGAAACTTAATATTTTGATGTAGATATAACTCATTTGAAACCAAATGTTACTGTGATAATGGCTTAAAAGTTATGTAAGAATAATTACCATTGACATTTATAACCTTGGATATCTGAAATCAAATGTAACTCTGATAATGGCTCCAAAGTTACGTACGAAAAATTAGAATTGTGATTTATTACTATCCCAAATTTTACTTTCCCTTCTGCTAGAGAGTAATTGTTTAGTTATAGACGTGATAAAAGTTAATAAGACGAGTGAAACAGCATTAAACTTTGTTTATTGATCTCTGTTAATTAGTGTTCAAGTTTACATGATGTTTCTCAGCTATTTTTACGACTAGGATAAGAGGAAACTAAGGTACAACTAATATCCCAAACTTTAGAATCTAAAAGAAATAAACTTTAAAATTAAAATTAAATAAAGTGAAACAAAACTAGCTTCAACCCTCCAGAATCAGCCAATCTACCTTTCTCAAGGTCATGTGGTAGTGCAATGAGCATCATTTTGATTCTTAGGAAATTAATACTTTCCCATAGCTTTAATTATTAAGTGAACAATCATATGGAATCATTTCACCCATGAAACACCCCCTTTCTCCCCAGGAACAAAAGAAATCTCCATTGATTCTTGCCAATTGAATATTCAAATTAGCAAGCCATAGTCCCCTTAAGGAAGGTGACAGATATTAAAAATTTAAAACTGAAAAAAAAAATTGTTTTCAGTCTTTACATGAAAAAAAAATTATACTTCATCTCATATATAGAACAAGTTAAAATGTTTTATAGACAAGCAACAAACTCAAACTACCATATACACAAAAACGATATGCTGACCTGAGCTTCTGCACGAAGATCAGTATATGGCACAACACCGGTTAGAAGTTCACTGCAATATATCCAACAAAGGTTATTAAACTCACAAAACAGAACATAAATTGAAGATTTTTATATTGATATATTCAGTGTTACAAATTCAAGCGAGAGAGAGTTGATAGAGAAGAGAAGACCAATTCTGTAATGGTCCTTTTTTGTAACAGCAAAGATGAACAAATTATGTTTATAAAAATGGAAGTATAAGATGTAACCAAACCAATGTACAAAAGATAAATAAACAGCAGAGGCACCTAACATGCACCAGAACCAAACTACTTTCTAAGAATATACAGTGAGCAGGGTTCACAAAACATTCATACAGTTCTGTAAGTAATGGTTAATTGAATGACAGCAACAAAATAAGAAAACTTTCCTTTTAATGATTTCCACTTTAACAACTACGCCATGCTCAGTTCTCAAACACGATAATATGGATGAATGCCTGTTATATCTGTTTCTTAAACTGTATAAACCAGGCCCTTGCTCCTACCAACTTTAAGTACCAAAGGTTACCCATATAATGGTTGAAGTGTTAATCCAAACAAATACATAAAGCAAGCCGCACCTTCTGGCATAACTAGATTGACATGCAGGAGAAATAAGGTTGACTTGGTGGCAGGGGTGAGGGAGTTAGAGAATGGAGTGATAAGGAGGTCGAGGATTTGATCCCCACCTTCAGCAAAATACTAACAATATTACCAATACTAATTACTAACATTGGTTGTTACAGAAAAAGAAAAACTAGGTTGACATGCAATAATAATTTCCAAAAAAAGTTGTCTTGTTTAAGATTCTATTTGTATGAATATTATTGTTGTTAAATACTCCCTCTGGTCTCATATATAAGCACAAAAAATATTTCACATTCTTTAAGAAAAATAGTTGAGTTCATTTAATTTCCTTAAAGTAGTAAATAAAGTAATTATATAATCTATGTTGCCTCTCAAGGGGACTTGTTCCATGAGAATAAAATGACCTCTTGAAAAGTAAAATCTACATTAATCAAAGGATATTTTAGCATTACATATGATAGAATTAGTCAAATTTTGCTTATATTTGAGATCGCCAAATATGACTTTTTGTTGTTTATATTCAAGACAGGAGGGAGAAGTAGCCATAACGATGAATCGCATCGCAGATTTGTGTTAACCACAACAAGCAATTAGTGAAACACCAACCACCATAGCAGCACCATAGGTTGCATTCTTACGTTTATATGGCGGAATTTTGGCCGTCAGCCATAAACCGCCTTCCACTGTTGACAACAATGACGAATATTCTCCATTTGAAAAGTTAAGAAAATAAAGAAGTGGATGATAGTCCATTCACTGTTTTCTAGACTATCCGCTGCTTCCCAAAGTAAGACGGAATAAATATGTTGGTAATATCAAATCTAATAATGTATTTTCAAATATGAGAACCAAGCTAATCAACTCAGAAACCATAAACAATAAACCGCATACTGCATCATGTTATGGTAGACAAATAACAGCATCAGATATTCAATGACATTATGATCATTCAACTTTCCTTGAGCCAAAAAGAAATATGAATGGAAGAAAAAAATTTCAAAATCTTACTTGATTGATACCCCAAAACTGTATATATCTGACTTTTCTGTGTGTAACTCCTTTCTTAATATTTCAGGGGCCATGTAAACAAGGGTTCCAACCATATTCTTTTTGTGAAAACCACCAGTAGGTTTCCCAGAAGATTTCCAATTCTCAAGAGAAACTCCCTTAATATCACTCTTGTATTCTGCCAAACCAAAATCTGTGAGGTGTGGACAAAGATTTGTGTCAAGCTGCATCAAAGATACAGTAGATTAGTAAAGTAATGTAAAAAAGGAGTATGATAGATCTAATATAGAAGACAATTTTAAATGACTAGAAAATCAAATGATATGAGAGACATTTACAAGAACATTTTCTGGTTTCACATCTCTATGTAGAATCCCGATGTTATGCAGATATTGCAAGGCCTTTGCTGTAAAAATGAAATAGAAGGAAAAGGAAAAAAATGTCAAAATTGCTCTAATAACATTGCAAATCAATTTACAAATGAAATAATGATTTTTCCCCACTATCCTATTGTGGCAGTAGATTAACATGGTTAAAACATCAAAAGAAAAGTTCTTCTATATTGGTGAAAGATGTACTCATGTTAGTAGTATAAGGGAGGATAAAAAATAAGGCGGCTTTTGACAAAGATGATATTTATGACATTCCAAATCACATACACCTTGATTTGATCAGGAAACACTACAGTTTAGCACAATATGCAGACTAAAGTTTAACTAGGCAAAGTAATTATCACTTGATATTTCAATGCAACTCTATACAAGCTGAAATCACAATTATACCTAACTGCCTTGTTATCATAAGCGCATCGTTGACATTCGGGACCCATTCTTCGACATGTAACTTCTGTCCGAGATTGGAATATTCGTACAACTTGAAGAAAAACATATAATTTGGTGGTTTTGCATGGGCGGCAATAAGTGTTGCTATCCCCGGGTGAGCTAGCTTGCTACATTATTTAAGAAAAAGAAAAACAGTCAACCTGAAACTCACAATACTCCACATTTATTCTTTGGCATATAAAAAAATGCAAACAGCAAATTTCATTAGTTGATGTACATTACAAATAAGTTAGTGGCACATTTTAGAGTAGCTATTAACTTATAGGAGCTTCTCAGATGAAAATAACTTTATAACTTTTCACTTACAAAATAAGCCCACTTGAGTGTATGAACAAGTTAACCAGAGAAAGGTTCTGAAAAATTTAAGATGTGTAAGTTAATTTCAACTTTATGGTTGAAGCTATTGTTTAGAAAACTAATTCTTTTAATATATTAGGCTTAAATGCCGTTTCAGTCCCTAGGGGTCTGTTTGGCCGGAAAGGTTTGGAAGGGAGTGAAGGAAATATATTAAAAATTGTGTTTGGTTCAATATTTAAGAGAGGGGAGGGGAGGGAATCAATATAACTTATAAACCATTTAAATAGTTTATATGTGTATTTAGTCACCTCCCCTCCCCTCCATTTTGGAGGGAGAGAAAAATGAGGTTCATGTGGGATTTTATTCTCCACCCCTCTTAAAAACTGAACCAAACACATACTACTTCAAATATTTCCTCCCCTCTCCTACCCTTCATCTACCCTCAATCAAATAAGGATTTGGTCGGGAGGGGAGGGAATACTTTAAAAAAATGTGTTTGGTTCAAGTTTTAAGAGGAGAAGAGAATCAATATAATTTATAAATCATTTAAAATCTCCCCCCTCCCCTTAAACCAAATACAACCATTTAAAATCTTTCATCTCTCCTCCGTTGAACCAAAAAGATCCTTATCATCTCTTGCTCACGAATTTAGTCCCTAAAACATATGAAATTCATCATTTTAGTCCGTATTAAAGTGTATATAAAAATTCATAGCGTTAGTTACTAGCATCTTAACAAGAAGAACTGAAGTGACAGATTTCGCATACTTATTATTAACTTAAGAGAGAGAAAGAGATACCATAGCATTTGCAATTCTTTATGAAACTTATTGATGTCTTCAGAAATTGACAAGATGGGTTTCTTGACAGCAACCTTGTCTCCATAGAGTGTGCCTTCATAAACAACACTCTCAGCTCCTGGGGAATTGTGATTATTAAGAAGAAAAGTTAAACAAAAAGTCCAAGAAATTGGGGAAAAAACAAAGAGTTTGAAAAGAAATAAATAAAAACCTCGGGCAATAGGGGAGAGAAGTTGGTAAGAGGAAGGAGGGAGATGAAGGGGAATAGAGGAACTGGTGCAGCAACCCCTAATGCAACTGTTTGGCTCCACAATCTCTATTCCTATTCGCATTGTCTTCTGAAGATGAGGATGACACCCTTTGAAGACAAGTGATAAAACACAATCATATAATCATCATGTCATTATTATGTACTTCTGCTGGAAATTTCGCGTATCTGCCCCTTCTGCTTTCTGCCGCATACTACGCATGTTCCAGCCACTTAAAATCCACCAACTTTCTTTCAAAATAAAATCAACGAACCTAATGGATTCACATATCTTAATTTTTTTTTTTTGTAATTATTCCAGTTTTTTTCTTCTTAATTTATATTAATTTATAAATTAATTTATAGAGCAAGGCTCTATTTTAAAAATCAATAGTTTTAGTTATTTTTTTATATTTTTAAATTAAAAAAATGACGATTTGATATTTTTTTTAAATGAATGACATATAATTTTATAATGTATTAGTTAAATTACAAAAAAGAAAAAATTTTGAAGTTAAAAATTAAATTTTTATTATAAGATTTTTATTGCGATTTAATGAATGTTAATTATTATATATTATCGTGTTAAATTTCATATTATAAAATTATAATGAGGAATCAAATCTATGAGGTTTTAAAATAGAGTTCTATTTTATAAATTGATAAAAATAAGAAACTAAAACTACAATTAATGTTTTTTTAAGATAGTCATTTGACAATTGTATCTGATAAGCCAATAAGTATAAAATGACAGCCTTTAAAAACAAAGTGTAAAATGACATAAATAATATTTTTAATTAATAATAAAATTTATATTAATTAATACAAAAGATATTTAAAAATGGTAATTTAAATATTTTGCTAGAATTTGTTCTTAACTTTACAATATATGTTATGTTGCATGTTATTTTTACATTCTAAATGATGCTTTCATTTCTATAAGTTTTTTCATTTGTAAATGGTACTCATTTTGTGGGACTACTTTGTAAACTGGGTATTAGGTGTAAAGACATATGATTCCATTCTAATATAGATTGGGTTAAGGTGGAATTTACTCACTTTGTAAGACTGCGTTTTGTAAAAAGGGAGTATAGCATTTTAGTATCACGTTTCATTTACCTATTTATTATGGTTAAGTTAGACTGAATCATATGTTATGATAGAGGATATTTAGATTGAATAAGCATTACTATTTAGTAAATTGGGTCTTAACTATTTTGTAAGACTAATTTGTTTTGCATTAATTTAGATTTTGATGTGATATAACAGTTAAACCGATGAAGTTGAAAATATTTGATGAAGTTAGATGAAATAAGCATGCGTACTTTTAAAATGATGAAATATTAGTATCGGATACTTATTCAATACTGATACTTGTATCGTACTTGTGGAGATTCTGTTTTTTTTTTTTTCGTTATTTTATTGCGAGTAAAATGAATGATTTTCTTATACATTAATATAATATTCTTTGTGTATTTCAGTTTATTTATTATTGTAACCAAATACAATATGACTTTTTAATTATTTTTTTATAATTTTACATTGTAAATTAAACAATTTATTTTTCTTTAATAAAATTATATAGAAAAATTCTTATTTTGAATTGACATACGTGTAACTTTTGACTTTTTTAAATAAGATATATTGTACATTGTACATGTACTAGTAAGATATCTGTATTTATGCTTAATAGGTGACTGTTATGCATTCAGGGAAAGATGAAAAAGAACACATAAGTGCAAAAGGTTTAATATACATCGGACCCAAAAGATCAAATAGAATAAATTGGTTAAAGATGTGATCAAGCTTCAAAGCTTTGCAAAAGAATGAAAGATCATTTAGAATTTTAGTGACATCAAAATTGGTGAAGCATACTCTAATATAGATTTCCAATAAAATACATATTAAATATAAAATTTAAAATGTTCTTAATTTCCAATAAAATCAACAAATATTAATATTATTAGGTTGAATATTATATTCCGAGTTATAATTTGAGATTTCTCGGTTGCGTACGAGTTTCTAATAGTGTTTTACCATCTCTTCAATAGAGAAAAAAAAATTAATTATTATTGTAAAGTTATTTCAAGGATTATGTTTTTCTCCAAAAAATGTTAATTAAATTTTAGAAAGAAAAAAAAAGTTATTAACCTGTCAAATACTCCACCGTAAGTAAATACTGTATCCGTTAAATACGGGCTCTAAAAAAAGTTGTTAAATACAGCAGGATTGATAATGTAATACAGTATTTATAAAGCATCTTAAGTTAGAAAATTACTCAATAATTTAAATATTTAAATAACGAGTCATATTATTATAACACAATAAAATACTATTATAATATCATGACATTTTATAAAAACAAAAGGTGACCTTGACTTAATTTATATGGTATTGCACTTGTACCCACACTTAGTTTTCTAGTTTTTCATTTAAAAAATAGTAAATTTTTAAAAAATGCTGGATTGTTAAGAATAATACGTGGTAAATCCTTTTTAACCAAATAGCATTATTCTAAATTTTTATACGAAAAAAACGAGTATAAACTAGATTTATAATGACCGCCAATAATAATGGAGTATAGAATAGCTTTTTAAAACAAACAATTACAATATACACGGCAACTGATTCATGTTGACCATGTAAGTAGTGCATAACCATCGTTCTTACTATATTGCAAAAAAAATAGTATATAGAAATCTTTTTATTAGAATCAAGAGTATTGCACCAGCGCATGCAATACACAATAAAATAAATATATTTATGAAAAGTAAAAGTTCTATCATATTAAAAATTACCATATAGTCTTACGAGCAAATTTAATTAACTATTAACAATGTCTAGCCAAGTAGCATACTACTAATAGAAAAGATTGTCATACTAGCATATTATGGGCATGTAAAGCCTTATAATAATCTAAAAAAACTTGTCCATAAGCTTCCATCTTCAAGATCAAATTACTCTCAAATTTTCACCTACAAGTAATACAAAAAACCAAAAAACACGAGATGTCAATATATAGATAAACAAAAACAAAAAGACAACCACAACACACTATAAAATGAAAATGTAAGCTCCCTTTATGATCTAAAGAAATACAACTTGTCCATATTCATCTTCAAGATCAAAAGATCCAAAAAAAAAAAACACAAGATATGATAAATAAGTAAATACAAAAAAAAATACTAAAATGAAGATGTAAGATTCTTTAAAAATAATAATAATGAACAAAATCTAAAAAACCAAGGTTGAGGAATAATAAACATCGCATTAACCTATCGTCAATGGTACGTTTTTCTATATTTCACTTCCAGGTAAGATTTGCTTCAAATATTGCTAATCTGGTTATTTTACTTTTGCTTTTATTTTTTAATAGAAAATAACTTTCACTCAAATATTAACATGAGAGTAATACAATCAAATTAATTATAAATTAAGACATTTTTCATTTATATTTCAAAATCAACAAATAAAAGACACGCTAACTATACACGTAAATATCATAGAAGCCAATAAAAGATTACTTAAATAAATACTTAATTTTAACACCTAAACTGATATTTGCCACATATGATCAACAACTTATGCTATTTTAGCAATATTTCAAATCATGAATTTATTTCCAAATCTATGTGCTTCTTTTCTATACATTTTAGTTGTCATAAAAAATTGCTAACTGGTTATAGTAAAATTATTTACCTTTCAACCTCCATCAAAGTTAGGTTGTCCGTAGAATATTAAATATTTATTTTTGTTTCTGAAAGTTTGGCGAATGAAACAATATCTAACAACTGTTCCCGTTCTCATTACAAAAGAATGAATGAAGTTTAGTAAATTCACGACACGGTACAATAGAATGAGCGGCGCAGTGAAATTAGAAACTAACACAACTTAAAGTTATTTTTTAACACACTTTAGCAAAGTTCATTTGGAAGAAATAGACATAGACATTGCTCGGAGGCACATTAGCAACCCACAGGGACACCTGTAGTTTACTCAAGCAAACAAGGGATGGAAGAGCTTGTCAAAGCATATAAGACAAAATTCATTTATTTCCCCTTTTTAATCAATGGGAAATCACTAAGGAATCATCATCACTCTGTCTTGCCACGAACGTATCACTTATGATGCTCTTTTCACATCCACACTGGAATATTTGTATCGCTTGAATAACCTCAATAGACGTTGCTCTCCATCTCATGCTATTGTTGGTGATATTTTTTTTGGCATAAAAAAAGAACCAGTGTGGAACTAGGAACCTTCTAGTTTTTATTCAAAATGAAGAAGATGGATTTATGTATAAGGAGGGTTAGTGTAAACCTACCTACAAAAATAAAAATTTTGAACAATGATAAAAGTAATTGCGTGTATTAAAAATGTTGGCATTAAATAATTTTTTTAAAATTGTAGTTGACTTCTAACTTCTCTAATCCATCATTCTGCTTACTAATACAGAAATTTGTGTTTGTTCATTCAAACACAAGAGTTTTATTGTTACCTTTGACGACTTTATAAAGATTGATTAAACTTACTCCTCAAACAACCTACACCAGTTTTATTGTTACTTTAGACGGCTTTTCAAGGATTGATTAAACTTCCTTCTCAAACAACCTTAAGGGACGATTGCACAGATATGGTAAATCATCATGTATGAGAAAATGAGAACAATGGGAGAAGATAACAATCTTTAGGCACTCAATCTAGTTTATGACAGGGCGATAGAAGAAATTATAATACGAGAACCACAAGTGTCAATCATAGTTATTAGAGGTCGGTTCATTGGCCAAACTTTCAGAAACAAAAATTAGACATCTCAATTGAGGCTAATAGGTTTTGATAAAAAAAATGGAGGCCAATAGGTAATAGATTAAATCCTTTTGTTTATACTCAGGTTAATTTTCTAAGATAAAATATTAAAATTAATCACAGTAGCATTGAGGATATATGGACTTACAAAATGTCACTGAATGTAATTTGAAAATCGTCACACTAGAAATTATTGTGACAGAGAATGAACTATGAATTTAACAAATAACGAGATATCTCTATAACTTATACTAAAAATTTCAACGGTTAAATGTGATCGTAGCAATGGACAAGACCTCTTCAATTTGAAAAGAATGTTCTATACTTCTAACCTAAGGTCTCTATAAGTTCACCTCTCAAACTATGAGACAAATATATTTATAATTTGTCGAGGTTTAGAGCTCACCATTGATTTGGTTTAAGAAAACCCTCACACCAGCAGTTTTGATGGATATGATAGAGGGCTAAATAAGGATATAGACAAGATACATTTATCATATATGTGTCTGATGCGTATAGGGTAACAAGCAAAATAACATTTTATTATATCATTTTTTTATACACATATCATAATGACATGATTAATTTGATCATATTTTTAAATCAATAAATTCATGTCATTATAACGTGATTAACATGATTATGTCATTTTTAGGGGTAAATCAATAAATTATTTTGATCATATCCTGATTGTTTCAAACCCAACTCCTATTCAGAATAAAAATTTTAACTAGAGAGACAAAATAAATTTTATGATTAATTATCATATATTGTTGTCTCATCAAATACTGGATTGAGACAGAATATGATAAAATTATCCTACTTGTCTCTTATTCTGCGCGCCTTTAGAGGTTTCCATAACCAATATGTGGCAGTTGTAAACATGTGTCGTGTACCCGTTTCCACAATTTACACTAACATACTCTGTCCCAGTAGCTAGTTGGATATAATGAAAAATGCATGAGACTGAATATTTGTTTGCAAATGAAGCACGCATGATGATTTTGAGGACAAAGTATATGGCAAAACAAGGAAGAGAAAATAAAGGGAAAAGACAACATAACATCTACATCATGTGGAAAGGCCAAAAGAGCAAGCAACAGGGATGAAAATTATGGCGTCCAAATAGGTACAGCTGTTGCAGTTTCAGATTCATGACTCTAGCTTGCAAAGAGCAGAGAAGCGGTGGTGAGAAGGAAAATATCAAGGTGGGCACGAATTCAATTCAAATTACATAGGCAATCATAATGAATGTAAGTTGACAGTTCTTCACTTCTATCATATTACAAGAGGTGAGAGTTTTTAAAAATTTGAGGTGTTTTATGTCATTTAAGGCTCAAGAAGGAGTGTGTAATCTTCCCTTACGTTTTTTCTACTTAAAAAGTGGGGAAACATTTTCATTACCATGACAAAATAATATGATAGAAGTGAAGGTATAAAAAGAAGTGTAAGACAAACAACTAATAATGTGATCTAAAGAATTAAAGGTAAGGAATTGAGAAATGTTATCATAATTTCTAGGGTAGATTACTTGTTAGCAAAACATAATTCATAGAGTGCCGCTCATTTTTCTCTTCACGTAACAAGATTTGAAGCAACTTGCCTACAATGCGGCATTTAATCTTATAAATAAATTGACTTTTGATAACTAAAGTTTTCCTGCTTGCACTATCATTTAAAAGACATATCTACAGTCATGTGAATCAACAACCAAACAAGTAAAGAAAAAAAAAGAAGTCTGTCCAAATCTTTTACGATAGAATCTTGGTTTTGACCTGAGTAAAGTTAGAATGAGAATACCTTTAAAATGCCTGATGAATGATACCAAGTTGGTCCAAGAATTCAGACTTCTACTCATAGATATTGCATATTGCAAGATCCCAAGAGAACATTATGAGAGGAAAATAAGACAATTAAAAGTCTAGATCCTTTGATGGT
Organism: Cicer cuneatum; assembly: GCA_037974295.1. Taxonomy (NCBI): domain Eukaryota; kingdom Viridiplantae; phylum Streptophyta; class Magnoliopsida; order Fabales; family Fabaceae; genus Cicer; species Cicer cuneatum. The sequence goes on from JBBPBO010000001.1 coordinate 47,227,337, forward strand.
TAGAAGTTTCACGTTCCTGATGACGCCTTTCCCTCTGTAAATTAGATTAGGTGAAGAATCAGTCAAACAGCCTAATTACCAAATCAGATGCATATAATCTTCACCCTATTTTAATACTAGTCACCACCAAGCAAAACCTACATAAAATGCCCCATACTGAATTACTCGAGGCTTGCTCATTTCCATACAACTAACAGTACAATGCTTATCATGCATAGGCTACATGGACAATGTATATTACACTTATAGCTACAAATTCATTAAATTTCCATTTCTTTTATTTTTCTTTTTTCTTATTTGGTGGAGAAGGATCCTCATTGAGTTTTGCATATACTGGTGACAGCTATAGTGTACGGTTTTCACTATATATGGTGAGATGGCTTTGGTTCAAAGTTGTTGCAAACTGCAATATGATTCTGAAACAGTTAAGTTTGATGATCCTAATGTATATTTCCAAATCAGATGGCAATTGAATGAAAGAGCTAAGCTGATTTAAAGCTGTAGTACGTAAAAATGACAACACAAAATATTACAAAAGCTAATGCAGGACCAAAAGCCACCACATTAACAAGGAATGTTGCTATAAAGTCCAGAAATACAGATATTTTCAATTCAACAGTCTCTAATAGTTAATTCCATAACACTAGTGAGTCAAAATGCTTTGGTGATTTGGGAGAGTTTGCATGACAGGGAGATCATGAGTTCAACTCCTCCCTTTAACAAAATTAAAGGCTAATTACCAACATCAATCGTTAGTTTTACGAGATTATCACATTTGTATGTTTTATTTGATTTCAATTTCAATAGAGTTGTCATAATAGATAACCAATTTCATCAACTAATGAAATTGAGATATGCTCCATGTTCATCGGGAAATAACATCATCAGTAACTGAAATAATAGATAAATGGAGAAAACTAAATAATAATAATAATTGAGGAAAGAAAATTATCACCCTTCTTTCCCAGTAAGGAAGAAAGCAAACAAAATCATAGACTGGAGTAATGGTTGCACACAAAACAGCATTTAATGATGTAAACAACAAGAGCGCAGTCATGGGTCGAGTTCTATGAGGCATACTCGTTTCTTATAGACACCGATCCTGCAAAGGAGATCAACCATAATCATGAAGTATAAAGTAAAAAGGAATTTATTAACCGGGAATAAAGTAATCTCGCCGCTTTGGGGCGAAATCGCGGTGCTTTTCGTGGCGGTGGCGGGTATCGCGGCCGCAAATGACATTCTCGCGCGAGCAAAAAGAAGGGAAGGCAAATCCGAACCTGGATATCGAAGACCAACTCCGCCTGCGTTGAGTAAAGCGCGACTACAATTTGATACAAGTGAAAAGAGGCAGCACCTGCGTCGTGTTTTTCTTTTCTTATTTCAATTAATTGCTTTGTTTTGTCGTAGGGTTTTTAATATTCATCTGTGTTTGGTTGAAAGTGAGAGAATATTTTTAAAATGTGTTTGATATTAAATTTAAAGAGGAGAGAGAGTTCAGAAGAACAAAATCTCTCCTAATTTTTTTATCTTCCTCTAATTTGAGGGATATGGAGAGAGAGAAAGAAAACAATTTGTAAAACTGTTAAAAATCTGTCTTTTTTTAGAATTAAAAATATTTTATCTTCCTTCTTATGAACTAAATATGTCTCTACTAATTTCTCTTCTCTTTCCACTCCGTTAAGTTGGTGCAACTCAACCAACTTGATCAACTCAACCCAAATCCCTCCAAAAAATAGTTTGGTTCAAGTAAATTAATTTGAGAAAGTTTTACCCCATAGCTCTCAGATTATACTTATACTGCCACAAATCTAAAAAAAAGAAGTTTTTGCTCTTCTATAAAACATAAAATCTGAAAATTTTACATTCCATCATTTCAAGTTTTTCAGAAAAAGTAAGTGAGTTTTTGGCAAATTTATCGGAAGACTTCATCTAAGTTTTCCGATAGTTACAGTGTTTTTCGAAAAACTTTTTTCAAGTTTTCTGGTAATTTCTGGAAAACTTCAAAATCAAGTTTTCTGGTAGTTACTTTTTAAAAAAAAAATTTAAAATTTTTTATTTTTATTTTTTAACTGATTTTTTTCTTGTTATTTTTTAATTTTAGTAATTAATCACAATAATATAGATAGTAATTATAATTATTCATATCTATTCTGTGTTAAAAACGTTGGTAGTATCAACGCATGGTTTATCAGATAATACTAGCGGATTATCCATATCTATCAAAATTTAAAATAAATAAAAAATTTAAAAAAAAATAAAAAAAATTGGAAAAAAAACTTCTGGAAAACTTGTATGGAAGTTTTCTGGTAACTACCGGAAAACTTCCCAACAAGTTTTCTGGTAGTGTTAAATTTACGCTTCTTTTTCAGAAAACTTTTACGTACCGGAAATTTTTTTTTTTTTTGTTCCGAAAATATTTGAAAGGTAAAAAAAAGTGAATTTTTATTTATTAAAATAGTAAAAAAAAATGCAGAGTATACTTGACATCTTAAAAAATATGTGGAGGTATAGATATAATTGAGGAGTATGGGGTAAAATTTTCTTAATTTGAATAGGCGATTTTGGATTCACAAAATAACAAACCGCTTAAATTTGGTAGTGTGTAAAACCAAACCCAACCTATTTAACCCAAGTGACTCAATTCCTAAAAACTATTTGGTTGTTTTAGGATATTGCACTTTAATTATTTTGATGTTTACAAACATTTAATGTAATTTTAATAACTTTGTAACTTTGGTTATCTATAGATAATAATATTGTAAACATTGTTTTATGGCAAGTTTGCTATTTGGCAATCATTAGAAGATTAGTTCATATTTTAAATTTTTAATTATAATAATTAAGTTTCTATTAATCTAACCTAATAAATTTATTAGTTATTAATTCAATTTTTATTTAATTTTTTTTATTGAAAGTTGAAAATTTATTGGGAGAATTAAAACATAAGTCATGCAATCAATTGCATCCACGATTGGACAGTTTTTTGAAAGAAAAAAAATATGTTAAGAAATGGAAAAGGTCAAATAATTGGGCATCAATTATAAAGCCACAAATTGTTTTGATTTTTCAAACTACTCTAGCAACCACCGCTTCAAATTCTTACTGAAGAGTACATGAATTTAATTGATTTTATTATTATTAAAAATAATAATAAAAATAATACCAATATCAGCAATACTTTTAATATGAATATTAAAAAATATATTTTATTTTATGAATTGTCTTTGTACTTTACTTGATACGACTTTTGTTCTTCCTCTACCGTACTCCATTAAATGCCTCTCCTCAATAATCTCCCATTTTTTCCGCCTCCATTATAAATATCATTCATGTTATCTCATCTATACACAATTTCCCTTTCAATTTTTGTTTACAGGAAACATAAATATTCGTTATTCACTTTTCTGTTCATCTTTATGCAATGTCTAGAAAAAAAACCTGGTTTTGTTGCTTCAATTACTCCAAAAAAGGAGTCATGGGATTTGGTTGTTAGAGTTATGCGATTATGGTTTTTGTCTGATCGGAATGCCAAACAAAAATTTTACATAAATTTTATGTGATGGAAAGGGGTTGATGGATGCCAAAGTTTAATTATTTCTTTTATAAATTCAAGTTTTCTGTTGAATAGGTTTCTATTCTTTTACCTTTTGTAAATTATTTTACTTGTCTAAATCAATATGTATTAGTTTTTATTTTCACAATTCGTGATTAAGGTAGCTGTTGGACTTGACAATGATGTCGAAGGTGGTGTAACCAAGAATTTGATGACGAAGAAGAAGCTACTGAAGAGAAATGTCACGTCCCAAACTTTGTCCCCATACCAGTTGAAAGATTATGATGATTGCAACCCTTTAAAAAGAGATTAATGGAAGTCGTTGATGACAATGATGGAGCCAATTCAAAGAATGTGAAAATATCAAAATTGAGAAGGATTGAGAATCAAGTTTCATATGAATATAGAACTTTTGTTGTTTTGTTTTGAATTAAACCATATTAATCTTTGTTTTGGCTGAACTTTGTGGGTTTTGCAATGTTAGATCCATACATTAAATTTCTATAGATGTCTATTTATGAATATTTTAATATTATGTTTGTTTGCTTTGAATTTTGTTTGGACTTCATAGATTATGATTCTATGTGTATGGCTTTACCATTTTTTAGATTTTCAATGGTTAAGTTTCAATTTTACTAATGTATTATACATTTTACATTCTAAATTTATTATTAAATATCATGCAAATTCAAAGAATTCATGAAGACTACAGTTGCCAAAATCAACAGATTTGAAGGATTCATGAAAGATTCATATTTACATGATGATACTACATTTGCCAAAATCAACAATTTTGAATTTTGAATGATTTATGAAGGATTTTCGAAGAGTAACATGCAAATTCAAAGATAAAAGATACATGTTGAAAGACTATAAATATCAAATTAGATCATAGTTTTTATGTATATTGTAATTGTTTTTTGTAATTAAAAGTTTATTTATCTTTAGTATTTAAGCTACAAGAAGTAGTACTAGAATAAAGGATATTTTGCCACTTGATCCAATGAAGCAAAATTTATATAAATTCTTAAATGTCATGTATTTCAAATCAGTTACATACTATATTGAGTAATAAAAATAAAAATTCATTATTTAGTTACTTACTCATCTTTAAATTTACTAATTTACTTAATATGTCCATGTCTATTATTTTAAAAATTCATATTCCATTGAATCTAATTATTTAATTTTTCAATAATTATTTTTATTTGTTTAATATTACAAGCATTGTTTTTATGTAGGGGTGTACATGGGTGAGGATTGACCTGCCAACCTGATCATCCAACCCGATTTTTACCCATATCCGATCATTTTTTGGTATGACCCGACCCAACCTGCCTATATTTGGTTCGGGATAATGGGTTCAACAATTTGAACCCGTCGATCTGTAGACCCGATCTGGTAACTAGTTTTTTTTCTTAAATTATGTTTGGCAGCCCAATCGCAGGTGTTCATAGTTGATAATTTGTTTTGGCATTATAATCTCGTATATGCCTACTCATAAAATTCGTATTTAATTTTTAAATTGTCTCTTTCAAAAAAGCAATATAATTTCAGAGTTAAATACTATTTATTTAAATGTTATATTTTGTTATAGTTTTGCATAATGAATGTATAAATTCAAAGATTATGTTTATGATGAATTTAGTTTAAATTTTTTACATTTAATTTGTTAAATACAAAATTTTTGAATTAAATACTATTCATTTGAGTTAAATACTATTTATGAGTAAAAATGATGCTTATGCAAAAGCTTTATGCTTATGATGAATTTAGTTTAAATTTTTTTACATTTAAATCTATTAAACACTTTTTTTTGTATTTTATTTGAAAATAGTATGTACTTTGAAAATAAATAAATGAAACACTACTATTAAAAAACTATGATAAGTTAAGTGGCGGAACTTTTTTGGGACATAGGGTTGATCATGACATTTGATTTATAATTTTTTAAATAAAAATTGATATATAACAAGTAGAGGTGAAAATAGGCGCGCGTAATCCGCTCACTCAACCCAACTCGTTTTTGATCGGGTCAGGTTAAATGGAAAAAATACTAGTTTAGAACTTAACCCTACCCAAAGATAATCGATTGGGTCGAACATCATATTTTGTCAAAATTCGTCCAACCCAATCCGGTACACCCCTAATTTTATGATAAGTTTTTTAGAAGAAAAAAAAAATTATTGAAAGTTGAAAGCTTACTTGGAGAATTAAAAAATAAGGCATCCAATTGATTGTAATTGCCATTGTGCAGGTTTTTGAATGAAAAAACAAAAAACATACGCACACCCACATTTATAAATTGTAATATTATAAGGTTTGTTTTTTCCGACAAACTTGTCGTTTATCGATCAATAGGATAATTGATTATATTAAACTTCTACAATTAGTAATAATCTATAATTAATTTAATAAATTATTTAAATCTATAAAATTATATATTAAATATACTTATCAATTATAAGTATTTGAATTTTTTTGGGGAAGATGGAAACTTTTAAGGTGTGGGTGTTTAAAAAAATGACTATGATTAAGGAACACATGTTGAAAAAAGAAAAGGCTTATATCATTATCCCATAATAATTATTGTCGCATGAAACCATTCAGTTTTATTATTTCAAATTACTTCCAGAACCAGCAACTCCTTCCTTACCTATTGATTGATTTTCACGTTCCATCTTTATTGACAATTGAAACTCAACCTCTTTTTTCTGAAGATTAAAACTATAAACTATGAGGACTGTGTATGAAAGAGTGGTAAATTATTTGATTTTTTTTTTCTACAAATATAAATATATATATATATATATATATATATATATATATATATATATATTAGGATATATATTTTAATTTTTAAATAAATGTTACCTGTTGCTAGAAAAAGTTGTAGGCATGATATAGCGGCAACTTTAATAAACTCGTCTTAATTATGGAAATACTGTAAGGTTTTGACATTGTCAAAAACATGCGCTAGCAGCTGTAACGTCCCAGATTTTTGGTCCAAAATGTTACTAAAAAAAATACTTTTAGAAAAATTTACAATAATTTGTTTTGGGTAAGAATAAGAACATCTAACATTTATCCATTTAAATAATTAGTAACAATCACATTTATTTAATATTATTAAAAAAATGTTTATTCAAAAACTAAAACAAAAAAAAGCTTACTAAAGTTTAGTGACAAAGATTTAAAAATAAAAAAAAATAGACATAGAAATGTTGCAGCAATATTTATTATTACAAAAATTGTCTTGAAAACCCCATTTTTACCTCACGTTCGCCGCACATTAATACTGATCAACTACTCTTGAATCTCCTCGAACTCATTAGTACCTAAAATGTTGTTGTAAGGGTCAGTTTTTTCCATCATCCACATCAAACCAAAGCTAAACATATAGAAGAATAACACAAAACATATAAAGGTAAAAACTTCTAATTTAAAAGAAAAACGCAAATAGTAAATCGTATATAAATAATATATGTATAATGCATGCTCCTAAAACTATATGATCCAGATATAAACCTGCCACTAAGACAACTTCCACACAGAAAGATCACCCATACCAATGGGGAAAATAAACCTGCCACTGAGGCAACTCCCACGAAGATGCATATGCCATGACATGACCATATATTATCACAATTATACTCGCACACAGCCCACTAAGAATCATGTCATATGCATTCAAAAAAAATCACCTTTTTTAAAACCATAATTTTATTCACATCACAAAGATCACATATCACACATCCTTATCATGAGAATCATATATTCATAGACAAATAATCATTAAATAATAATTTTCACCACGTACACATAAAAATTGGGACTTGACTTCATTTACACACTACAAAAAAACGCTATTTAGCCACGTTTAAAACCGTGGCAAATTTGGCGATTGACCGTGGCAAATAAAGTTAGCCACGCTAACCCATCCCATGGCGTAGCTGGGTGTCGCAATTTATTAGCCACGGTTAAAATTCATATTAGCCACGCTTAAACGAGTCGCGGTAACATATTTTTAGCCACACTTATTTTACAGTTAGCCACGACTAAAATCGTGTTAATTGATAAAATAAAACAGACATTTTGTTTTCGCTTTTGCCACGAGCCAACCGTGGCTAATTTTTTTTTTAATATCAATTGCAAATATGTCCCTGTTTTGGTCATACCTTTGTAACAATAGAGTCAAACCAGACTATAATTTTAGGAAGACATTCTTAACAAATATAGCAACAATAACTAATTAACATTCTAAAACTATCATTAATATAAAAGTATAAAATAGTTTATACCAACAACAAAACTTAAACTAGTAGTCAAACATTCTAAATCTTATACATAAACTAATGAAGCATTCAAAAATTGTTGACGACATGAAAATTGTCTAGAGCAAAAGCAAAACAATCCACTAAACATCACATTCCTTCCATTTGCAATCCAAATAGCATCATATTTCTTCCAGTTGCATGCATACAACAAAAAACACAATCCTTCCAGTTGTAGTCCAAAAATCAAGGTGAACTTTACTCGTTAATGATTAGAATTAGAACCTGCCAAATCAAAGCATAATGTAAACAAATGTTTACTAACTAACACTAATAAATGAGTATCATTTTAATAATATTAATCACTATGTAAAGAAATAGAACATGATATTTGCTAGTGACTTAAAGTATAGATCTAAGTGCAAAAACTGTTATTAACATCAATTTATATATATTATAAGAAATTATATACACTAAGGTGGAGGGAAACCTTGGTTGAAAGTAGGTAACTCATCACCAAATTTGCTTTGCATAAAATTAAGGAGAACTTTAAGTTGATCTTGTGTTTGTGAAAGTTGCTCTTTAGTCTCTTCATATCCATTTAGCTTTTCTTTCAAAGTGTGCACTTCATTTTGTAACTCCTCAACATTTTTTTGGCTAGAGCTACCAACATTGTCAAATTGCGTGAAATATCTGCGTGTTTTGAAAACACTCGTGGGGCAAACACCAACACCTAAACCACGCACTCGACCTGAATGTTCAGCTCCGTACACTTTTCCAATAACATAATCTGGATAGGCATTAATCTTTGATGGAACACCTTCAGTGGCAACACGTTCTTGATCTTGAGACAAATTCTCTGATATCTTTTCCTAGTAGAGAAATAAAAGTGAGATAAATTCCCCATATTGGCAAGTAGCAAATACTTTATAAACAATAACAATGTTATTTTTTTTACTTACTGCGATGGATTTTCCTTCCTCATTCACATAGTTTCCATTCTTTTTAAGCAAAGTTGACAATATAACCTCAGCACGACATACAGGTCTATTCAATTGTAGCTCCTAAGATATTAATAAAATATAAATTAATATGTAACTTTGGTATACAAATACTTTAATGTATTACAAAAATAAAAGTTATGTATTAACTTACCATATGATGACCCCTTCTTGCGTTGCTCATACTACCCCCAGCATGTGAGACTTTAAGTATCTTTTGATTTTTCATATTTTGCTCACTTAGTTTCTACAATTTTCAAATGTTAGTGATTATATACATTTAATATAAAATTTCAATGTACTTTGTTCACTTTGTAAAAATAATGCAACAGATATTTATACCTTCATTTGTGGTTTTTTATAGTAATTAACAAAAGCAATCCAATCATTTTCAGCCACAGGAGGATCAATAGCAAGTAGGTCTTCCTTACTTTTGTTAGGGTAGAAGTATTTACATCGTAACTTATATTTATAGGCCTTCCATCTTTCTCCTAGGGTTGCCCATGTCCATTTTATACCAGCAGCATAGTCATACACAAAATGATCCTTGCAATATTATATAAACATATCAATTTTCAATGACAAGAAATACAACAAAAGAAACGTTCTACGAAGTTTAGGTAATAACCTTGATGCAGTTCCAAATTGCTTTACTATTGTTTTATGATATTTCATCCCATGTTTCAATAGATATAGGACAAAATGCTGACTTTTTAGCAAGTTCGCCAAGAAACCTCACAAGTAAATTTGAACCATTATCATTGCCTTGTCCATTAGCACCAATTTCGACCATAATCTTTTTTGTTTTCTCTAGATGCCAAACTTGATTTACTACCATTTTTCGAATTATAATTTCTCCAGTAGAAGTATCTGAGTGTGCAAATAATAAGAAAAACTCAAGTAAGATAATATAATAACATTCGTACACATTATATTAGTTATTTTATTCTCTAAAGCAAGTTATTCATTTTAGAGAAGTCAAATTCTGCTAGTTTAAAAAAAATACTAAATGAGATATATTCTTCACGTACACAAAACAACATAAGACAACAAATTTAATGATATGAGATTTTATACCTTTAACTTTGATAAGTAATGACTCCTCTTTTTGTTGTGATTGAGTTTCATTTGGCTTTGGGGAAGGTTCAACTACATCATCCTCCAATGTGATATCTGTTAAGTTGACATTTGTAAATTGATCCTCAAGATCATTGTTGTTGAGTTGTTGGGGCTGATCTTGGAAAGTTTCATCATCATTTGAATTTTCTTGCCTTTGTAACCATTCTAACATTTCTTGTCCCGAACACCTATGCCTTTTTCCCATATCAAATCAAATACATGCAAAATTTTCTAACAAAGAGATAAAACATATATCTAAATATATTCCGAATGATTCATAAGATAATCTATGCATTAAATAAACACCAAAAATATGAAGTCTCATATAGCATACTATTTAAAAGCAAAAGAAATATGACAAAATTACAAAGTTCATAACTTTAAATATAAAAATAGTCTATAATATTATTCAATCATCTCTATCACTACAACTATTACGATCTTCGTCAACATTTGTTTCATCATTTTCTTGTTCATTGACATCATCTTGCACTAATTATAGTTCTTCAATATTCCCAACATTTTGCTCACAAAAAGGTATGTCCTCCATTATTGTCTCTTGTGATTCCATAAGGTTCACTTCTCCCATATCATATATATCTCTAGACTTCATATGACAAACACAAGACCAACCTTCATCAATTGGATCATCAACATAAAACACCATTCTAGCATCACTTGCAAGGATGAATGGTTCATCAAATTCATTCACACCGGTGTGAATCAAATGAGAAAAGTTTACACTTGTTATGCCAAATTTATCTATCTTAACTCCCTTGTTAGGTTTAGTGTCTACCCAAATACATTTGAATAACACAATCCTTAACTTACCAAAGTAATCAAGTTCTATAATGTCTACCAATTTTCCATAATATATGTCATTACTTGAATTTTCAATAAGTTCTCCTCTAGTTGAAAACCTCTGAGTAATAGCAGACATAACAACACCACTATTTTGGGTTCTTAATCCTTGATCCTTCCTCACTGTTCGAAACTTAAATCCATGAATGTTATACCCATCAAATCTCCTTGCAATGTTATTTGGTCCTTTAGAAAGCCATTCAATTTCAGTTGTAATATCCGGATCATCTTTTCTTGCAACCTAGCAATATTTTAAAAAGTATTATAAAAATTATAAATATAATGATATTTTTATATGAAAAATTAAGTCAAACTATATATAGATATCCTTACATATTCATTGAACCATTTGTGAAAATTTTTGTGAACATATTCTTCCACAACTCTTGAGGAATTTCTTTTGCCACGATACATTCGAGCAACTTCTATCTTACACTTTCTACATGAAGAATTTGTGGATACTACATTAGGTATATAAATGAATATTCAGATGATAATTAATTATATGCAAAAGCATAAAACTTACTCCCGAAATGCATCAACTAATTCACAATTAGCTAAGACATAGCGATGAGCTTGGATCATCTCCAATTGTGGAATCGAAAAAATATTGGAAGCTCCAACAGGCTTGCCTGATGTAGGAAATAAATTCGACAAAATAGTTGATTCGCTGCTAGTACTAACCCCATTGTCATCATCATTGCGTCTTGGTCTATTGAACCTTGTTTCAACATTACCATCCTCAAAATATGTTGAACAAAATGTAAGACATTCTTCCATAATGTATCCTTCAGTAATACAACCTTCTGGTGCAGCCTTGTTACGAACATATGATTTTAAATGGCCAAGGGTTCTAAAAATGAAAGGATGTAAGTATAATAAAAAAAATTGCAATTTATAATTAACTTAATACAAAATACAATATACCTTTCAATAGGATACAATCATCTATAATGCATAGGACCGGCAATCATTGCTTCTTCTCCAAGATGAATGACCAAATGAACCATAATAGTGAAAAAGATGGAGGAAATATCATTTCCATATGGCAAAGGGTCAAAGCAATTCGTTGTTGGAGTTTCTGCAAATGCTTCACATCTAAAACTCTGCTTGATATTTCTCTAAAGTAGTTACATAGTTCAATCAACACAGAACTAACTTCTTTAGGAAGTGTTTTTCTAAAAGCAATTGGAAAAAGATGTTCCATTAGAATATGTGAATTATGGCTTTTAAGACCCGAGACCTTACGCTTCTTAACATCAACACATCTAGAAATATTTGATGCGTAATTATCTGGAAAAACCACATTTTTTAGAATCTATAGGAAGATATCTTTCTCTGAATTTTTCATTTTAAAGCATGATTGAGGGAACTTAGAGGAATTAGGATATGGATGAAGCTTTTCCCTAATTCCCATTGCTTGCAAGTCTTTACGAGCTTGAAGATTGTCTTTTGTTTGATTTTTATCATCAAGTACCGTGAACAATACATTATCAGAAACATTCTTCTCTATGTGCATTGGATCAAGGCAATGACGAATAAGATTATGCTCCCAATAAGGTAGATCCCAAAAGATACTCTTTTTCTTCCATTGTAGTGGGCCTTCCTCACTCGTACCCTCATCATGTGACCTTTTGCGACTATATTCCTCAATTTGTCCAAGCACCTCCGAACCAGACATTGGAACAGGGGCAGATCTAAACTCCAAAGATCCATCAATTGAATTTTTGTTGTACCTATACTTGTGATCAAGTGGTAAATATCGACGATGCCCCATGAAACAATTTTTTCTACCAAATTTCAACCTTTTAGATTCTGTATCAAATCTACATGATGGGCAAGCAAACAATGTGTGTGTATTCCACCCAGATAAGTTATCCAGACCAGGAAAATCACTAATAGTACAAAACAAGCTAGCACGCAATTGAAACATTTCATTCGTAGAGGAATCATAAGCCTCCACACCATTCCATAATATTTTTAACTCTGCAGCTAAAGGTTGTAGGTAAAGATCAATACTATTACCAGACATCTTAGGGCCAGTAATTATCATTGACATGATAAGAGAAGTTTGCTTCATACAATACCATGGAGGATAGTTATAAAGGTACAACATCATAGGCCAAACACTATAAGTAGAACTTAAAGTTCCGAATGGATTGAAACCATCTATAGCCAATCCAAGTCTTACATTACGAGGATCTGAAGCAAAGTTTTGATAAAATGAATCAAAGTCTTTCCATGCTTTACTATCTCTTGGATGCCTTAACAATCCATCAGGGTTTGCCACTGTAGCATGCCATTTCAATAGCTTTGATGTTTTAGGATACATGTATAACCTTTTCAACCTAGGTATAAGTGGGCAGTATCGAAGTACTTTAGCGGGTTTTGGCTTCTTTTTCTTTTGGAAATCTGTTACATCATTTTCACCACCATCATTTTCATTGGATTTCCATCTAGACATATTACACTTCTTACATTTATCTCTCTTCTCATCCTCCAATGATCCCCAATACAACATGCAATTATTTGGACATGCATGAATTTTCTCATAACTTAGACTTAACATCTTAATCATTTTTTTTGCTTCATAGAAAGATGTCGGTAGTTTATCATGGGGAAAAACATCATTTAGAAGCTCAATGATCATTGAAAATGTCTTATCAGTAGCACCACATAAAACTTTTATATGATATAGACGAACAATGAATGACAATTTGCTATATTTTGTGCAACCATTATAAAGTTCTTGATTCCCATCTTCCATCAACTCTCTAACTTTTTTAAAATCCTCATAACTTGCATCCTTTGCACCCATAGGTTGGTTATTATTAGGAATATTTGATCGCCCATCATCTTGAATTCCTTGATCATCTTTGACACCAAATACGTCATTCAACATATCTTGCATTGGATATTGCCTATCTAATGCTTCTTTTACTTGGTTCACTAATTCAACATTGGATTGCACACATTTTTCCCCATGCATGTACCAAAATGTGTACTTGGATGGAAAACCCATTTGTAAGAGATGACTAGACACCTCAACTCTATCACACTTATGACTAAATTTGCAAGCAATACAAGGAAACCAAATTTTCCCATTCATTGCAGAATTTGAAAACGCAAAATCCAAAAATTGTTTTACTCCATTTAAGAACTCTTTTGATCTCAATGGTTTGTCAATCCAACTCTTATCAATCATAGTTGGATGAATCTATTTTCATATTTGAATAAAATTATTAACGCATTTAAGGTATCAAATAATGATATAAAGAAATTAAGTTTTACTAATATACAATCATAAACTATTCACACAAGAAATGAATTTTAAACTCCAATTCAATGCATTTCATTTCATAGTTATAATGCAGATTTTTACTATGTATTCTTATTATTAAAAATTTAAAAGCATACTTCATTTGAAATCAAATATAAACAAAAATATACACATAGTCTAAAGAAGGAACGAGAGTGGATAATAATTAATAAGTAAAGAAGACTTAAACACAGTGAACTGGCTATCTGTTGGCTTAAAATTTAGAACAGAAGATGCAAGTTTGATGACAGAATTAAGCATAGGTATGAAATAAAGAAGGGTTTAAGGGGGGAACATAAAGAAGGGTTTAATTAAAATTCATTAACCAGTCTCAACTTCTTAGTTTTCACTTTGTTTCCAAACTTTTTTTTTATTTAAAATATTGTATTTTGTATCTAACCTCTACCTAAGTGGTCAAATATGTACAACACATAAAACCCAACAATATAGTCAAAAAACAATTTCAATTTTGTAAATAATAGAAATAAGAGATTGTATCAGTAGAATGGTTAATATGAACCTGTTTGTTTGTCTTCACTCTTCACAAATGAGCCCACCTTTCCTTAAACAAATTTAGATGGATTTGATTTTGACTAGTTCAATCTAAAACGTTCATCATAAATTTCGATAAAACAGAAACAGTGACTTTAAAATGAACAAGTCATTGTTGTTTAGAATATTCACAAAGTTGCAATTAGAAGTAACACCAAGTCATTAAGACATTATATATCATTATTCTAGCTGATCATGTCCACTCTCAGAAATTTATTTGAATGATTCAATGTACAAAATGTGCAGGCAATACAATCTTAATTAAATGGCAAACACTGTTGAGTTTAAGGGGCAGTTTGACTGTGAAAATGAAAAGAAAAACAAATTATCATTTTCATATTTATAAAATCACAAAGCTAGTTCTGTTTTCATATTTAAAAAAATTATCATTTTCATATTTATAAATTCACAAATTATCATTTTCATATTTATAAAATCACAAAGCAGTTTGACTGTGAAAATGAAAAGAAAAAATCAGCATAACACTGACAACTAGTTCTGTTTTAAAATCACAAAGCTATTATTATTATTATTATAGCAAACATTATAGAATATGTATAAAAAAAACACTAGGGTCCAAAGTACTAGCAAACCAAACTTGACCTTGTAGATGCAAATAAAACAGGAGAACTGGGTATAATTCATTAATGTGTCACCAGTGTTACAGAACTGCCAGCACAAAGAAACTGAGCACACAGAAAACTGAACACAATGAATTTGTATGTTCACTAAATACAGCAAGCAAGCAATTTTCACTTACATTTAATCCTTTCTTTTGTTTAAGTTACAACTGCAACTTTTCACAACTATTTATGGACAACAAAATTTAGATGCTGATTACAACATTGTTTAGCATTATTAATAACATGATAACCAACCAGTAATAGAAAATAATTTACAAATTGCCCTCACATTGTTTAGCATTATTAATAACATGATAACCAACCCAATTCACTCTCATGATAACATGATAAGCATCAATAGCATTATTAATAACATGATAACATGATAAAATTTGCAGCATCAGTAGCATTATTAATTTGGATTGTTACCTCTCTCCTATGATCTCGAGTGTTAATCTTTTCTTCTTCAAAAAACCGTAGGGTTCGGCGAAATAAACAGGAACTGCAACAGCAACACCCTGCAAAATAGAAAAAACATTAAAACAAAATTAAACTTAAAAATATGCGAAGCTGTGAAGATGGAAAGAACGGGAAGAGGGAAGAGGGAAAAGACGCGAATCTATAAATCTTTAATTTAAAAAGGATAGGCGGAAAGCCAGTCGTTATCCTAGAACCTTAGCCCGAGCATGTTGTTATCATACCTTCGAGACTTGCTGGTCTGCTCTGTTAGGAGAACAAGTCCTCCCCCAGCTCAACAACAAAAACAAACAGCCCGAGCATTACGGTGGATTTAATGTAATCACATGAATTTAAACTCAAATAAATGTGCATGACGGTGGATTTAATGTAATCACATGGAACCACCGGATATCCATCATAGCCTAGTAGCGGTTACAGAGCCAAAAACAAAAACGGGTATTTGGAGTTTGAATTGAGAATCCAATTTGAAACTGAACTCTTTGATTACATGCATAGTGATAGGGAGCAAAGCCATCCACCAACTTCTTGGTAGTTTCTCATGGAAGGAAACAAATTCAAACTTTATAGGATCGGTTAGGACAGGTGTATGCTTGTAACATGTTCCTTTCAACACTGGAAAACTCTAATTAAACACACCAAAACAAAACCAATTTTTTTTATATGTTGGATAGATCATCTCAAAGAATGAACATTTCGAGAAATACAGAGTTGTGAAACCGTAGATTAAAAAAAATCATAAAACGCAAAAGATAACGAAAGGTAAACAAATTTCTATTTTAGTAATCGACGGGGATCATTAGGAACAAATTCAGTGTTGTTGCTTTCTGGTTTAGGAAAATAATAAGATCAAATAAATAAAAAGTGTAACAATAACAGCTAACAAACTTCCGTCAGAAACAGAGTAAAGAAATACGGGAAAGTTATTAAACTTCTCACCGAAACAGCCCGAGCCGACGGGGGAGCAAAACAAATAAGTCCACCGACAAATGAGCGCTCTTCCTCACCGGAACAGCCTGAGCAAACAAAGTAACGCTCCGCTACAGGGGAGATTCTTCTTTCTGGAGCCAAAGGAAACTGGCGAAATCTGACCGATTAAAGGAAACTGGCGATCTATGCCTCACCCAGGTTGCTCTAAAACCCTATCCCAACACCGCTTGACTCGATAGCAAGTGAGGAAGCGAAATCTGACAGAGAATGAAAGAAGGGTTTAAGGGAAGAGAAAGCCCTAACTAACCAAGAATGAAAGAAGGGTTTAAGGGAAGAGGGAATCTGAAGAAAAAAAAGAGGGAAGAGTGAAAATTAAAAAGAGGGAAACAACGCCACTTATTACAATGTTAGCCACGGTTAACCGTGGCTAATTGTTTAGGTTACACACGGTTACCGTAACCATAGCTAATAAACCATGGCTAATCGCCGGTTTTGTTGTAGTGACACCATAAAGATTAAAACTTTATATATAACAAGAAACATCAAACTCCAACTCATAATACATCATCAAAATCAAAACTTTATTATATATATAACATAAGAAAAATCATATTTCGCTTGGTAGTGGGAATGTGAGGAGGCGGTTACTTATCCCCTAGGTACCGGGCTCGATTCCCACGGAAGGAAAAAACTCACTATTTCCACGAGGTGGTTAGGGGGGTGAGAAGACCGAGTAGCACTGCCAATAACAGTGGGGTTTGGGGTGTTACGGCAACTGTAGAACCCAATGCATATACTAATGATATTAAAGATTTTATAGATTGGATGCTTGATATTGAAAACGGTAAACATGACTTAAATGAGTTACGAGATAGTATTATTTATATTCCTGAAGACTTATTGATAACAAATTTCCAAAATCCTCTATTATCTTTGGTTGAATTGACATATCCACTGCTTTTAGAGAACATGAACAATTTGAAATATTATGAAGAGAGGGCAATACTTGCTCCGACTCATGATACTGTCTGTAGATATCGTTAATGATTATGTGATTTCATTAATTCTAGGTGAGGAAAAGGAATACATTAGTTCAGACTCAACTGTCCTTTCTTATGAAATGAGATTGGTTCACACCTGAATTTTTGAATGACATGAATGTTATTCGGAGGCGCACCTAA
Source organism: Cicer cuneatum (assembly GCA_037974295.1). Lineage (NCBI taxonomy): Eukaryota > Viridiplantae > Streptophyta > Magnoliopsida > Fabales > Fabaceae > Cicer > Cicer cuneatum. The sequence continues at coordinate 47,245,230 of JBBPBO010000001.1, forward strand.
GAGGGGGGGTGTGAATTAGGTGTTTAGAAAATTTCTGGTTTTTAGAGACTTAGTGGATTATTTTTCTGACTATGATTAGTTTTTAGTAAAATGTAAATGGAAGAAAAATAAAGAACATAGAGAATTTATTCTAGTTTCCCTTACAACCAAGGGTACATTCAGTCCTCTTGCACACCGCAAGAGATTTTCCATAATGTTAGAATAAGTACAAGTCTAACTCTAAGACTTATGTTACAAACTTCTAACACTCTTCCTAAGATAGCACACCACTATCTTAGTTTACAACCCTTGAAGAAAGTACACCACTTTCCTCAACTTACACAATAACTTAATTAATTTTACAATAATGATTTTGACTGAAATCCAGAGAGTATAATAGTGGATGCTTTCTTGTACAATGATAACAATCTAATATAATTATACTTCAAGTGCAGAGAACCTTTGCAATGATATGACAATGTAAAATATGCACTTGAAATATGAAAGTTTGACTTTTATTGGATCTTAAACATTCTCAAAAAGGTTCTGAAGTTAAATACGAAACTAGGAAGTATTTATACTCCTTAGACACCACTTCAGATCAATGACAATCATTCCCAGAAGATTTGATGAACGTATGCAATGATTCAGGATAAATCAGAGCTGAAAAATTGCATTGTTTCGCAGTTGTATTCGACTACATTCTGAGTGTAGTCAAATACACTTCTGTAACGTTCATATTTATTTTAAAATTTCAAGCTTGTATTCGAATACAAATCCATGTAGTCGAATACAAATGATTGAATTTTGCCACTGACTTGATTTTGTATTCGGCTACGACATCCTGTAGTCGAATACAAATATGAAGTTTTTGCTATGTATTCGGCTACAACATGCTTTAGTCGAATACAGATGTGCAGTTTTTTTGCTACTGACTTCATCTATATTCGGCTACACATATATGTAGTCAAATACAACTTTAACTTTTGTCAAAAACTTGATTTTTCAAACATTGTTCATGCATTTTGACACTTTGAAAATTCTTTTGATGCATATGCTAGAGTTTAGATGAAGTAACAAGGTTCTCATGTGCATTTGAAATGTAACAATATTAGATTGCATCATGTACCTTAAAATATACATCATTAATGAATAAGACTTCTAGCACATGACAATGGTTGACTTGATGTTGATTTCTCTTAGCATGTTTGAACTTGCAACTTGATCTTTCAATTTATTTGGTCTTTGTCTTTGTAACACCCCAATTTTTAACAGCGCGAGTGTATTTTTTTTTAAATAAAAGAAATAAAATAAAACCACTTATTAAAATGATACCTCATGTCATAAGACGACAAGAAAATAATTAATTTCATCATAAATACAAATAAACTAAAATAGTTTTCGAAATTAATATTCAAAATATACAAATAGAAAATACACTGGGCTATAAGACCTTACAAACATTGCTCATACCCCTGGGGTATTCTCGGCAGACACCTGCATAGAAGTGCTGCTCCAAGAATGCTATCTCCCCCCATGGTCACGTCAAAAAATTGGATCATGGACCCACCAACAATAGTCATTGTCAAGGTACGTCATAAGTACAATCATCCCAAAATAAAATAAGTACAACCGCCAAAACACTAAAGCCCTATACAACCAAAAACTAATCTGATCATCCACTAGCAACTACAGTAACAAGGGTGACCACCACGCTATCCACAAGTCTCGTCCGACGTAGTATGTCGCCTCGAAGTGACATCCTCCTCCTCGTAAGCCATAGAAGGATCAATCTCCTCCGAAGTCAGATCCACCCACGATATAGGTCGCTTCAGCGGCACTGGAATCTCAAAACAGTCCTCTACCGGCCTAGACGGACGTGGGTTGTCAACCCCCACTAGCATCAGCCCCTTACCCTTCTCACCCGTTCCTGGTTCAGGCACCACATCCCCTACTACTACAGTAAGAGTCACCACACCTACGGTGGCCTCCGTTTCACTTCCAACAATAGGATCCACTGCATCCGTAAATACCCAATTCGCCTCGGGTACTAATCCTGAAGGTACAGGAAAGTCGATCCGTCCGTGAGTGTACTCCACATACGACACTACCCTAGCACTCCTATATGTTCTCATCACCCTCCCTGTATACGTAGCCCTACTTGAGTTGGGGTCGTATACCCAAGCAGTCGGCGAATATCGACCAGGGAAGTCAAACGACATCTCCGTCGTCATGTTAACCGTTAGTGGTACGAACTCAGGAATCATCTGAGGGCAAAGCCCCATTTTCCACAAAAATGTAAAGGGTCACCAATCGAAAATAACAGTTAATAATTAAAAATTATGTCAAAAGACAACAATACTGTTAGAAGAAGAATGAAAAATACCACCAGAAGATGACGCCACAAGAAGTAGAAATCAAAAGATGATGTCACTAGAAGCATAAATCAGAGGATGATGTCACAAGAAGAAGAAATCAGAGGATGACGTCACCAGAAGCCGAAATTAGAGGATGATGTCACCTGAGGATTGAAGTAGCAATATCGATTTACAAGAAAGGGGGTTTGAATTGTAAATCCGCCCTTTTAAAATTCCTGTGAAAAACTTAAGAAAATAACTCAAGATTGATCTTGGTTGTGAAAACAGAAAAAGGAGAACGTTCTTGATTTTCACCAGAAAATAGAGAATGTTCTTGGTTAGTTAAAATCAACAGTTCAGTTTATCTATTTAACTTGATAATTAACAGACTGAAAGTAAATAAAGATAAGGGAAGAGATATCACACACAGATATATCCTAGTTCACTCAACCCGGGCTACGTCTAGTCCTCACAACGGTGAGATTTTCCACTAAGTGTTTAAAACAAGAACCTTCTTGGTTTTACAACACCTAGCTTAGATCAACCATGATCTTTGTTACAGACTTTAATCTAATTCCACCAAGAAAGAGATTAATCAAATCACCTACCAACCTTGATAGGATTTCTTACAATCTACCCCAAACTATACTTAACTCTTATAGTTTGAGTTTTACAACAATGAAGAGATTGTTTTGTTAGAATCTGAGATGTCCCAAATCTTGTTTGAGATTCGATTCTTTACAATGAATTATGTACAAATGTATTAGAGTAAAAAGAGTTTAATCAAACTGATTCTTGTAAGTGATTGGAGATTTTCAAGTATGTATGTGAGTGATTGATGATATATCTTGGCACTTGAATGTCTTTGATTTTTGGACAGAATCTGAGTATGCTCAACTCGTGTTTGAGATTAGATTCATGACAAAAGAATTCAGTAGAATGATTTTGATATGAAGAAGAAAAACAGAACTGAATCTTTTGTTTGTGATTGAGAAGCTTTCAAGTATGTAAGTGTATGTGAGTGATGTTTTTCTTTTTACTTGAAGCTGCGTTTCATCCTGAGCTTTGGCCTTCCTTTTATAGGCGTGAGAGCATTTAATGATGGTCAAATAGAGCCGTTGGTAGTGCTCTTGTCAGGCTTGACCAAAGGCAATATTTCTGATTAAAAATAATCCAGCTTTTGACTATTTTTAATTTCTGTTTTGACTGGGCTGAAACCTTTGATTCTTGATCAGATTTCCTTTGTTTAATGATCTGGTGACAGCTTCTGGTATCCTCTGGAGGCATCTTCTGGTATCTTCTGGAGGTATCTTCTGGTGATGTCATCGGGTAACATCTTCTATTTTTCCAGATTGTGTCAAGAGTGTTCTTTATGCTGATTTCTTGGCTTTCCTTGAATCATTAACATGCTGTTAATTCTAGACAATCTGGAGACTGTTCAGTCTTGCTTTGGCAGCTTGATTCATGGCCTTTTTTCTTTGTGATTCGAATGGCTTCTTTTGATTGTAAATGATCACATTTGTGCATTTTGATGAAGTGACTGGATTCTTGCTTTGTTCACTTATGCATTCATGTTCCTTAAACAAAACTTAAGTGAAATCATTAGTAGACCACCATTCATAAAACTTAATCATTTAATTTAAAAGGTTTGTTGTCATTAAAACATATATCAAAAAGGTTTTTTCCTCAACAAGGATGTCACCAGAAGATGACATCACTAGAAGCAGAAATCAGAGGATGACGTCACCAGAGGATATCATCAGAGGATATTACCAAAGGATATTACCAGAGGATATCATCAGAGGATATCACCGGAGGATATTGAAAGTGCAAACACGAGAAGGGGGGGTTGAATTGTGTTTGACTAACTTGAATACTTTTCTTGTTTTTACACTTTTAAAACAAAACTTGATGTATGAATAAAAACAGAGTTAGCAGCGGATATAAAGTAAAAATAAAACACAGAATTTTTATACTGGTTCACCGTTAACGAGGCTACGTCCAGTCCCTTCACTTTGAAGGATTTCACTTCAAACCTTGAATTACAACAGTTCCACTGACCCTCCAAGTCAGTCTTCTCAAACATTCTAACAATCCTAGACTCTTGAGGAATACAACACCTTGACTTCCTAAGTCAAGTCTTCTCCTGCCAATCTGACAACCCCAGATTATAGAAGGAATTACAACGCCTTGAATCTAATTGCTAATTATAATGCTACCCCATCTAACTCCCTCAGATTGTAGACTCTACTTCAACAACTTAGATCTAACACAAGGGAAAGAAAATAACACGAGTGCTTGCTTCTTGAAAGCTGGAACTCACAATTAACCTCACTGAAAACATGAGTGTTTGCTTTGGAAGTGTATGACTCTTTTGTGATTTTCGATGCTAAGTATTCTGCCTTGAGCCTCCTTTTATAGATGCAGATTAGGGCCTCTTCCAAGCTTAATTTCAAGCTGAATCTTGCTGGATTGTCTTGCAAAAGTATCTTGACCAATTGGGCTTTATTTAAATAAAAAACATATCTTTTTTAAGCTTCAGATTTTCTTTCAAAAATAACTGGCCAATCACGTCTTTAGATTCTTCCCGCCAACAGCTCCTGAATTCCACAATACCTCACTTTATTTTTGTAATAAATCTTTTCAATACTTTGATCAAAATAAATTAAAATCTCCACCGTTAATCCTCCTGATTAAATCTGGACCATTTGATCTTCTGCGCTAGTCCACATATGGATCATACTAAATGATATGCTATGATCCTCTGATTTCGGCCATCCCTGGACCACACTTCCTAACCTTCTGATCTTCTGATCTCGGCCATCCTGGTCTAGCAAACTGATCTGCTGTGATCCTCTGATCTCGGCCACTGCTGGACCACACATCCTGACCTTCTGATTTCGGCCAACACTAGGCCATGGTATGATCTTCTGATCTCGGCCAACACTAGGCCAAATACTTTAATCTGAACCATTGATTTGAAAATCTTCCCTCTGATCTGGACCAATTCTGGACTTGGTCTGGATTAAACTGAAATTAAATCTGGTCAAATAATATTTTAGTCTGGACATTTTACCTTCTGTTTTGGATTAGTTATGGATCAATTCTGGAGATCATTTCTTCTGGTCTGGACTTAGTTTCATACCCTGAACCATGCTATCTTCTGGTCTGGGTCAAATCTGGATTAATTCCTTTGTTCTAGACCCATTTATTTACCCTCTGATTAAGTCTGGATCAAGTTTGGGCTGTTTATTATTTCACTGCCAGGCCATCTTCTGGTCAGAATAACTTTTGGAATAAATATGACATTTGACATCTTCTGGTCTGGAACAACTCTCCCTCTGGCAGGCTTTCTTCTGGTCTGGTCCAGGTTCCCTTCTGACTTTGCTTCCTTCTGATCTGGGCCAGCAAAGATATCTTCTGGTGATGTTTTGACATCCTGGTGTATCCTCTGGTAATTCTAGGATGCATTCTGGATGCATTTTCTGCCTCTGCAAACTTCAATTTTTGGTGGTATTTAATGTAATAATTCAAGGTACAAAATAAGATTACATGGAGTGCTTTTGTAAACATCAAAATCCTAAGTACTTAGAACCAACTTGGTTCCAACAATCTCCCCCTTTTTGATGATGACAAAACCTTAACTTATTTTGCTAGCTTGTAACTTGAAGACTTGAATTACTCCCCCTCAGACCAATCTCTCCCCCTCAGTCTGATATTGACTTTTTCTTCTCCTTTTCAACTCCTTCTTTATTCTCTCTTTCTTTTCTCTTCATATTGCCTTTCCTTTTCAAATCCTTCTCTTTTCACTCTTTCTTTTTCTCTCTCCCTGTTTCCTCTCCTTTTCAACTTCTTCTTTTTCACTCTTTCTTTTTCTCTCTCCCTAATTCTTCTCCTTTTCAACTCCTTCCCTTTTCATCTCTTTCTTTTTCGCTCCTCATTTCTTTTTATCTCTCCCTATTTCTTCTCCTTTTCAACTCCTTCTCTTTTCATCTCTTTCTTTTTCACTCCTTCTTTCTTTTTATCTCTCCTTTTCTACTTATTTCTCCTTTCTCTCTCTCTCTCTCCCCTTTTTGTCATCAGCCAAAAAGAGTTCCTACTATTTTTGTACTTTTTTTTTCTCTTTACAAATTATAGAAAGTAAAACAGAAAATAAAAGACAGAAAATAAAATTACAAGAAATTTAAAAACTCCTAAGATGACTACTTGAGCTAGTCAGATATGGAGGTAATGCTGGGATGCTTCTTGATGAACTCGAACCTATCTTCTGGTAATGCTTTGGTGAAGATGTCAGCTCATTGATGATCAGTGTCCACAAACTGGATGCTTAAAGTCCCTTTTTGAACATGGTCCCTAATGAAATGGTGTTTTATTTCAATGTGTTTGGCTCTAGAGTGTAAGATAGGGTTCATGGTTAGGTTTATGGCTGAAGTGTTATCACAGAACAAAGGGATATTGGTTTCAAAGATGTTGTAATCTTCAAGTTGATGTTTCATCTAGAGTAATTGTGAACTATATCCTATTGCTGATATATACTCACCTTCAGCAGTTGACATTGCAATGGTGCTTTGTCTTTTGCTAGACCAAGAGATCAAATTATCCACTAAGAAAGTGCAGTTGCCACTTGTACTTTTCCTTTCCAGCTTGTCTCCAGCATAGTCGGAATCACAAAAACCTGTGAGTTTGTAGGTGGGGGTTTTCTTGTATAACAAAGTAAGGTTGGTGGTTCCTTTAAGGTATCTCAAAATTCGTTTGACAACAGTTAAATGGGATTCCCTAGGGTCTGCTTGAAATCGGGCACAAACACAAACACTAAACAAGATGTCAGGTTTAGAAGCAGTTAAATAAAGAAGGGATTCATTCATACCTCTGTATGTTTTCTGGTCTACCTTTTGGCTGGTTTCATCTTTCTCAAGTGAGTAGGTTGGGTGCATGGGGGTGGCCATAGGCTTACATTCACTCATTTTGAACTTTTTAAGAAGTTCTTTAGTATATTTAGATTGGTGAATTAGTATACCTGATTTACTTTGGTGAATCTGAATTCCCAAGAAGAACTTGAGTTCTCCCATCATGCTCATTTGGAACTGTTTCTGCATTAGGTCAGAAAACTCTTTGCACAAAGTGCCATTAGTCGATCCAGATATGGTATCATCAACATAAACTTGAATATTCAAAATATCATTTTTAATGGATTTCCTAAATAGAGTATTATCAATCTGGCCTCTATTAAATTCATTCTTAAGCAGAAAGTTACTAAGTCTGTCATACCATGCCCTTGGTGCTTGTTTTAAACCATATAAAGATTTTTTAAGTTTAAAAACATGGTCGGGAAAATCAGAGTTTTCAAATCCAGGGGGCTGTTTGACATAGACTTCCTCACTTATGTAGCCATTTAAGAATGCACTTTTAACATCCATTTGATACAGCATTATATTATGATTAACAGCAAATGATAAGAGAATTCTAATTGCTTCTAACCTGCCACTGGAGCAAACGTCTCAGTGTAATCTATACCTTCATGTTGATTGTATCCTTGAGGTACAAGTCTGGCTTTGTTCCTTACCACTTCACCTTTTTCATTTAGTTTATTTCTGAACACCCACTTGGTTCCAATAATGTTTTTGTTTTGTCTGGGTACCAGATCCCAAACATCATTCCTTTGGAATTCATTCAGCTCTTCTTGCATTGCATGTATCCAACCTTCTTCTACCAAATCTTCATCAACATTGGTTGGTCTGCATCAACTTCTGTTTCTGGAAGATCTGTAACAGCTTCTGATTCTGATAAATCAACTTCTGGTTCTGGTAAATCTGTAACAGCTTCTGATTCTGATAAATCATCTTCTGGTTCTGGTAAATCTGTAATAGCCTCTGATTCTAATAAATCAGTTTCTGGTTCTGGTAAATATCCAGATTTCTCTTTTGAAGATTTGTCATGTGTTGCTGACTTGATTGTATCCTCTACCTTTCCAGGTACTTCTGTTTCTTCTGCTTCTGCTTCTGCTCCCTTTGGTTTTGGTGAACCTGCACTATCTTTATCTTGCTTTGATTTGTCAAGATCAAGCAGTTTGTCTTATAACATAATACAAATCAAATAATTTAAAAATGAACTCAATACAGCCAAACCATTAATTCTGCTTTTGGTGGTTTATGCTTGTCTTTGAAACCACTGGAATGCTGTGTCTGCTGAGGTGTTCAATTCGTGTGAATCACCTGGTTCCTCTGACAGTTTGAAAACCTGCAGAATACTTATCTAGCTTTGATTTGTTAAGATCAAGCTTCTCGTTATCACAGTAAACATAAATATCAAATAATAATAGTATTTACAGCAAGATGTAACCTCTATGTCAGTAGTTTCAGTTTTACTTTGAAAATCCTCTTGCTTCTGATTTTCAGATTTCAAATCTGTATATTCTGTGATTACATGGTTTGGATTAAGGGATTTGAATTCCCTTCTAGGTTTGTAGTCTTGATGAATCTCACTGGAGTGTTTGAAGAACTCTCCTGATTCTGATTCCTCTCTTTCTGCTTTGGCTGATACACCATGTTCCTTTGGTGATTCTGGAACTTATGGTGATTCTGGTGATTATACTGATTCTGGTAATTATGCTGGTTCTGGTTCGGGTTCTGGTACTGATTCGGATTCAGGTTCTGGTTCTGGTACTGATTCAGATTCTGGTTCCAATGTTGGTTCTGGTTCCAGTTCCTGGGCCTCTAATACTGGTTCCAATTCTGATTCTGGTTCCAGTTCCTGTTCTGATTCGTGTGATATCTTTGATATTTCCTGTTCCTCCTATGATTCTAGTTCTGGTTCTGATAGGTATTGTGTTGACCAATTCTTCTTCTACCAGAGTCACTTGACTTCTGTTTGGTAGATGTTGGAACATAAACCTTCTTCTGCTTGTGCATTGCCAATATCCATTGTCAAGGCACCATTGTTGGTGTCTCCTTCTGGTTGCTTAGATTATCTGCAACATAGACAATTTGATCTTTTGGTACCAAGAACTGATTGGGTCCAGGTTTGTTAGTCTTGACAGCTCTCTGATCTTGTTCAGATGTTACCATTGGACAAGATAGTTTAGAGTGACCTTTCTTAGCACAAACAATGCATAAAACATCAGAATGAACAGCTTTACTTTCAGTAATCGTTTCTGTAAAACCAAGACCTCTCTTTCCAGTGTTACTGTTTCCATAAATCATATATGCATATTTATTTCTTTCCATTCCATTAGAAATAAAGTTTTGAAAAAATTGTTCATGCATATCAGATTCACAAACAGTTTTGGAAGTGGAACATATATTACTTTTGAGAGTTTGGTTTTTAGATTAGAGTCTTGCAACTTCAGTTTTAAAATCTTTGTTTTCAATTGCATACTCAGAATTTCGATTCTTTAAAACTTGGACTTCTTTGGTTAGATTTTTCTTATCTTCCCTAAGAGTTTTCAGTTTTAAAGACATCTTATTGTTTGCATTTAACAAGTCTTTTACAACATCAATTAATTCAGATTTAGAGAGATCAGAAAATACCTCATTGTCTTCATCTTCTGAATCTGTTCCAGAGCCTGAGCTGTATTCCGAACTTGAATTTTTATGAGCCATCAGAGCCAGAATTGCTCCCTCTGATGTGCTTCAAGACTTGCTTGAATGACTGCTTCAATCATTCTTCCTTCTGCCTGCTTTCCTTCCTGAATTCTTACCTTTGTGAACTCCAGAGGCAGACCTGATGTGTGCCATCTTTGCTATTTCTGCCTCTTCTTCGTCAGACGATTCTTCCTCTGATTCTGATACATCCCAGGCTGCTATCAGACCCTTCTTTCTGAATCTAGAATTCTTCTTGTGCTGTTTTCCTTTTTTCTGACTTGATATGTACAGGTTCATTGCATCCATAACAGATGATGTTCTTTTTGTCAGATTCTTCCTTATCTTTGCTGTTATGTTTCTTCTTGGAACCTCTCCTCTTCCTGTTTTCCCAGATCTTAACCATCTTTTTTGTTAAGTAAGCCATATCATCACAGTCACTGTCACTATCCTCTGATTCTGATGCTGCCTTTGCAGCTTTCTTCTGTTTTGACTTCAGGGCCAGATTCTTCTTCTTTTTTGGTTCATCTGTTTCCAGTTCTATTTCATGAGACCTGAGTGAGCTGATCAGATCTTCAAGTCTTAACTAGGCTACGTCCAGTCCCTTCATTTTGAAGGATTTCACTAATTCAAAAACCTTGAATTACAAAGTACCACTGACCCTCCAAGTCAATCTTCTCAAAAAGTCTAACAACCCTAGACTTTTGAGGAAATGAACCTTGAATCTAATTGCTAAGTAATCTGCTACTCCTTCTGACTCCCTCAGATTGTAGACTCTACTTCAACAACTTAGACCTAGCACAAGGGAAAGAAAAACTTAGAGTACTTGCTTCTGGAAAGCGGATACTCAAAATTGACCTCACTGAAAACTCAAGTATTTTGCTTTTGGAAGTGTATGACTCTCAAGTATTTTTTAATGCTAAGTTTTCTGCCTCGAGCCTCCTTTTATAGATGAATAATTAGGGTCTCTTTCATGCTTAAATTCGAGCTGAATCTGCCCAGATTCTCTTGCAAAAATAACTTGGCCAATCGGGTTTCACTTAAATAAAAAAAGTATCTTTTTAGCTCCAGATTGCATTTGAAAATTCTGTTGACCAATCTTGTTTCTTTTAATTTCAAACCATATCTTTTTAAGCTTCAGATTGCATTCGAATTTCTCCAAGTCTTTAGTAATTTTTGAATCAAATCCCCTTAATACTTTGATCAAATTTCTATCAAAATTTAATCAAGTCTTCTTCGAATTTTAATCAAGTCCTCACTGATTTTCATCATGATTAAAATCTGGACCGTTTGATCTTCTAATCTCGACCACATCTGGACCATACAATCTGATCTGCTGTGATCCTCTGATCTCGGCCAACACTAGACCACATGTTCTGATCTTCTGATCTCGGCCAATCACTGGACCATATGATATGATCTTCTGATCTCAGCCAACACTGGGCCATATGATCTGATCTTCTGATCTCGGCCAACACTGGGCCATGATGCTTAAATCTGGACAACTGATCTGAACATTTTCCCTTTGATCTGAACCAATTCTGGACTAAGTCTGGATTTAACTAAAATTAAATCTGGACTTATGATACTTTAATCTGGACATTTACCTTCTGATCTGGATCTTGTCTTGATTAAATCTGGACAATCATTTCGTCTGATCTTGACGTAGTTTTATACTATGAACCATGCTATCTTCTGGTCTTGAACAAATTTGAACCAAGTCATTTGTTCTGGAGCAATTATCTGATGATCTGATGAAGTCTGGACTGATTCTTATAATTACTACCAGGCTATCTTATGGTCAGAATTAATTCTGGACCAAGTCTGGCTTATGATTCCTTCTAGTCTAGACCAAGTCTCCCTTTGACAAGCTTCCTTCTTGTCTGGACCAGGTCTCGTTCTGGACTTTGCTTCCTTCTGATCTGGGCCAGGAAAGATATCCTCTGATGATGTTATTTAACCTTTGATGATATCCTTTGATATCCTCTGGAGGTGTATCTTCTGGTGCATTCAAGATGCATCCACTGGTACCTTCTGGATGCATTATCTGGCCTAACCTTTTGGTGACATTTCTATCCTCTTGTTGCTTCCTCTGGATGTATCTTCTGGTGGTGTCATCTTCTGCCTCTGGTGACGTCATCTTCTGGTGACATTTTATATAATAATTCTAAGTACAAAATAAGATTACATGGAGTGCTTTTGTAAACATCAAAATCCTAAGTACTTATAACCAACTTGGTTCCAACAGACTTGCCTGATATAGTCAAGGTGTTGTTGTTCCTCAAAAGTCTTGGGTTGTCAGGCTATTTGGGATGACTGGCTTGAAGGGTCAGTTGTGTTGTAATTCAAAGGAGTTTGAATTAGTGAAAAGGCCTTCTGAAGTGAGAGACTGGACGTATCCTAGTTAACGGTGAACCATAATAAATTCAAGGTGTTAACTTTTATTATCTGCTGCTTATTTACTATGATTGCTCATTATTCAACTAATTAGCAAAAAGAATTAAAGTTTGTCAAACACAATTCAACCCCCCTTCTTGTGTTGCACCTTCAAATACATACATAGGACCTCCACCAAGATAACAACAATGACAAAATAAGTATACCCACTTATTGAAAATGCATAACATCTAAGTTTTCTATGAAACAAAAGATTTAGAATCCAGATCATGTTACAAGCCCCAAAGTAGAATCCACAATCACAACAACTTATTAAGAACTTAGAATTTAAGGTACTTGCACATATCACTTTCACAAATTGGATCATAACAATCATGCCTTGCATGTCAAACACCCTAATGCAATGCGTATATGCCAGTGCACATGATTTTTCAATTTGGACTAGCACGATTTACTTAGAGTGTAGCCTCTCACATGTTTTACACATAAGTTAAATCCTCGTAAGGATAAGATGGACCATCTAATCAAGTGGAACCACCCCCGTAGCCCATCACGGTCACTACTTAACTTTACGGCCCATCACGGTCACCGCTGGCACTGTGGCCCATTGCGGTCACCACGAACTATGAAATGCATGAGCGTATTTTGACTCTCTTCATAGTAATCAGTACGTAAATGCCACTATGAAACCCGGATACTTCATAACCATTACAAAAACAATATTAAGAGAACTTCATATAATTTATCGTATGCATTAAAAATGTTTCCACAGTAATTAGGTGCATAAACAAATATTTAAAAATAGAATTCTTGACAAAAATTTTGGTTGTATTCGAATACAGCTTCTTGTAGCTGAATACAAATGTTAAGTCAGAAGCAAACTCTGCAGTTCAGTATTCCAATACGAAGAGTTGTAGTCAAATATAGATGCTAAGTCAGAAACAAAATCTGCAGTTCTGTATTCGAATAGGAAGAGTCGTAGCTGAATACATATGACAAGTCAGTAGCAAAATTTCCAGTTCTGTATTCAAATACGAAGAGTAGTAGCTGAATACAAATGACAAGTTAGTAGCAAAATTTTCAGTCATGTATTCGAATATGAAGAGTCGTAGCCGAATACAGATGACAAGTTAGTAGCAAAAATCACGTATTTGTATTCGAATACAAGGTGTCGTATTCGAATACGAAGTTCAAAATTTAAAACAAAACTGAGCGTTGCAGGAGTCTATTCGAATACGCTAGTGCTGTATTCGAATACATCTTCGAAAACACTATAATTTCTCAAGTAAATTTCAACTTCAGTTCAAACTCTTTTATTTGAAAGTAACTACAAACACCACACCAATCAATCTCTCAACACAACAACACAACAACAACCTCTTCAATAACAACAACAATAACATCTTTAACCCAACAACACAACAACAACATCATCAGCAACAATATCACAACAATGATATTTTCAACAAAGATAACACATTAATCATCCATCAAACACACATATAAAGTTCCTACATGCAAACTAAAAAGTTGGAAGGAGCCCCTTACCTTCGTTAACACTTTCCTAACCGTTTTCGTTACTGCGATCAAATACGGCGAAACTCTCGATCGCGTCGACGCTACCAAAGTTAGCTCACAAGCACCGTAGTGAGGAGATGAGTAATTTTCCGTCTTGCCACTTCTCGAATGGAATCTTAGATCTAGGAACTAATGGAGGTTTTGTGTTTTGTGGTTTGTTTCTACCAACACAAACAGAAAAAAGAAGGAGAAGAAGTGGTTTCGCGAGGCAGGCGAGGAAAATCTGCAGTTCTGTATTCGAATACGAAGAGTCGTAGCCGAATACAGATGACTAGTCAATAGCAAAATTTCCAGTTCTGTATTCGAATACGAAGAGTAGTAGCTGAATACAGATGACAAGTTAGTAGGAAATTTTTTAGTTCTGTATTTGAATATGAAGATTCGTAGCCGAATACAGATGACAAGTCAGTAGCAAAAATCACGTATTTGTATTCGAATACGAAGTTCAAAATTTAAATAAAAACTGAGGGTTGCATGAGTGTATTCGAATACGCTAGTGCCATATTCGAATACATCTTCGAAAACAGTATAATTTCTCAAGTAAATTTCAACTTCAGTTCAAACTCTTTTATTTGAAAGTAACAACCAACACCACACCAATCAATCTCTCAACACAACAACACAACAACAACCTCTTCAATAACAACAACAATAACATCTTTAACACAACAACACAACAACAACATCATCAACAACAATATCACAACAATGACATTTTCAACAAAGATAACACATTAATCATCCATCAAACACACATATAAAATTCCTACATGCAAACTAAAAAGTTGGAAGGAGCTCCTTACCTTCGTTTATGCTTTCGTAACCGCTTTCGTTACCGTGATCAAATACGGCGAAACTCTCGCTCGCGTCAAGGCTACCGAAGTTAGCTTACAAGCACTGTAGTGAGGAGATGAGTAACTTTCCCTCTTGCCACTTCTCGAATGGAAGTTTAGATCTAGGAAGTAATGGAGGTTTTGTATTTTGTGGTTTGTTTCTACCAACACAAATAGAAAAGAAGAAGAAGAAGAAACGGTTTCTTGAGGCAGGTGAGGCAAAATCTTTTTCTTTGTGTTCTGATTTTTTTCTGCCTTCCTTCTCACATACATGTATATATATATAATACTTACTTACTAAGTTTATATATATATATATATTATAATTAAAACTAACCCACAAATATCTAAATACCCTTACACACATTACTTCACTCACATCTCAAACTATTTTGATAAATATCTACTCTCATCGCAACTCTATTGACAGGTAAAATGCCCGGTATTAAATTCCTCGTAATATAATTAAATTATTCTTCGACAAATAATTTTAGTCGGTTCTCAAAATATATATATATATATATATATATAAATATATACAAATATTAATCATATTACAAACATCTCACAATATTTTTGATACTTAATCCATAAAATATTTTAAAATTAAGGGTCTTACATTACTACCCCCCTAAAATTAGTTTCGTCCTCGAAACTACGCGTTGATAAACAATTCAGGATGTTGTTGCCTCATCTTGCTCTCTAGTTCCCAAATTGCATCTCCAGTAGTTGGATTCCAAATCACTTTGACTAGCGAAACTTCTTTGTTCCTTAACCGTTTAATATTCTTGTCCTCAATTCTTACAGGTAGTACTTCAAATGACAGATTATCCTTTTGTTGAGTTGTGTCTGGTTCGATCACGTGTGATGGATCCGAAATGTATTTCCTTAATTGCAACACGTGGAATATGTCGTGGATATTGGATAATATTGAAGGTAAAGCAGTCTGATAAGCCACTGGTCCAATTCGTGCAGTAATTTGGTAAAGTCCAATAAATTTCGGAGTTAATTTTCTTGATTTAATGGCTCTGCCAACTCCAGTCGTAGGTGTGACTCTTAGAAACACATGATCACCCTGCTCGAATTCTAAAGGTCTGCGACGCTTGTCCACATAACTCCTCTGAAGGTCCTGCGAGATCTTCATTTTCTCTTTTATCTTCTTGACCTTTTCTGTAGACTGTTGCACCATATCAGGTCCTACAATCATACTCTCTCCGGTCCTTATACCAGCATAAAGGTGTCTGGCACTTGCGTCCATACAAAGCCTCATATGGTGCCATTCCAATACTTGCGTGGAAACTATTTTAGTAAGTAAACTCAATCAACAGAAATACATCATCCCAACTCCCTCTATCATCTAACACACATGCTCTCAATAAATCTTCCAAGGACTCATTCGTTCTCTCAGTCTGTCCGTCCGTTTGCGGTTGGTAAGCTGAACTCAACCTTAGTTTCGTTCCCAACGCTTCATGCAACGCTCCTCAAAAGTGAGACGTGAACTTCGGGTCACGGTCTGATACGATACTCGACGGTACTCCGTGTAATCTCACAACTTCAACAATGAAGATCTCTGTCAGCTTATCCACCTTATAGATGGTCTTTACTGGTAAAAAGTGTGCGGATTTAGTTAATCGATCCACTATCACCCAAATAGAATCATTCTTTCTCCTTGTCTTCGGTAATCCAATTATAAAGTCCATGGAAATGCTGTCCCATTTCCATTCAGGTATATCCAAAGGTTGTAACATTTCAGCAGGTCGCTGATGTTCCATTTTCGCTTTCTGGCAAGTTAAACAAGTTGATACATATTCCGCTACATGCCTCTTCATTCCTGGACACCAAAAATTTTGCCTCAAGTCCTAATACATCTTTGTCGCTCCGGTATGGATACTCAATTTGCTCTTATGAGCCTCTTCTAAAATTGTTCTCCTCAGATCTGCAACTGCCGGTACACAAATCCTCCCATTACATCTCAAAATATTATCTGGTCCAATCTTGAACTCAGTCATCTTTCCAACACTATTAGGTTTCTCTTCTCTTGGATTAATGCATCATCTTGGAAATTCGCAATGTCATCAAGTAGACCACTCGAAATTTTTATCATTCTACATTGTAACATTCCCGGTGCAACCTTTACGTCCAAGTGTAAGTCTCTAAATGCTTCCCACAACTCTTGTTGTTTAGCCATAATTTTTGAAAATACGGACACATTTCTTCTACTCAAGGCATTAGCTACCACATTGGCTTTCCTAGGGTGGTACTGCAATGTGAAATCAAAATCCTTGAGGGTCTCAATCCATCACCTCTGGCGCATGTTCAATTCTTTCTGATCAAACAGATATTTCAAACTCTTATGGTCACTGAACACTGTGGACGTGCGTCCATAGAAGTAGTGCCTCCATATCTTTAATGCAAAAACTACAGCAGCAAGCTCTAAATCATGAGTAGGGTATTTTCTTTCATGAGTTTTCAATTGTCTTGAGGCGTAGGCTACAACCTTCTTGTGTTGCATTAGAACACATCTCAAACCTTGGTGAGATGCATCATAGTAAACTTCATATGGTTCTTCTGGTTGTGGTAAACTCCATGCGAACGGCTGATTCTATCTAGTGAGTTGTGTCAATAGAGCTACAATCTTAGCAAATCCTTCAATAAACCTCCTGTAATATCCTTCGAGTCCGACAAAACTTCGTATGTCTGTGACAGTCTGAGGCTGTTTCCAAGCAAGGACTATCTCAATCTTTGTTGGATCCACAACGATTCCTTCTTTAGTTATCACATGTCCTAAGAAGTTCACTTTTTCTAGCCAAAACTCGCACTTCGACAGATTGGCATACAATTTTTTCTCGCGTAAAACTTCAGGAACTTGACGTAAATGTTCTCCATGTTCTTCCTCATTCCTTGAATAAATTAATATATCATCGATGAACATTGCAACGAATTCATCTAGAAATGGGCTAAAAATTCTATTCATGTAATCCATAAAAATTGCGGGTGCATTTGTAACTCCAAATGGCATAACAAGATATTCATAATGTCCATAACGGGTTCTAAAAGCAGTCTTCTGAATATCTCCTTCTCTTACCCGAATCTGATGATAACCCGACTTCAAATCAGTTTTTGAAAACACAGTGGCTCCTCTTAATTGATCCATCAAATCGTTGATACGTCGTAAAGGATAACGATTCTTAATAGTTGCCTTGTTAAGTTGTCTATAATCCACACATAAGTGCGATTTTCCGTCCATCTTCTTAACCAACAACACTGGATTTCCCCATGGTGACACACTTGGTATGATAAATCCTTTCTCTAACAAATCTTCAATTTGACCCTTGAGCTCGCTCAATTCCAATGGCGACATCCAATACGACACAATTGAAATATGTCCGGTTCCTGGGTGTAGATCAATGAAGAACTCCACCTCTTTTACTGGGAGTATTGCTGGAATTTCTGTTGGAAATACGTCTGGGTACTCCTTGACAAGCACCACGTCTTCTATGCTCAGATCTATCTTTGCCTCCACGTTAGCCAACGATAGAAACTCTTGAGTTCCTTCTCTTAGTGATATTCCGAGTTTGTTAGCAGCTAAATACCGAACGACTCCAGGCTCGGGGAAAAAAACTAATTTGCGAGCATAATCGAATACTACATAATGATACGACATCTAATCATGTCGAGAATGATCTCGAGTGATTGTAGGGGTAAACAAATCAAATTAATCCAGAAATCTCTATTCTGAATAGTCACTTGACAGTGTAAACATGCAGTATTTACGGTCAAAGTCTTAGTAGGTGTGGAAACAACCAAATCAAAAGGCAGAGAAGAAATAGATAGCTTCATACGATTCACACAGTCCATAGCAATGAATGAATGGGTTGCCCCCGAACTAAAAAGTGCAGTTAGCGTGTTACCTGCAATATCGCAGTCTTTTGGATCAAATTGTGATTGATTTCCAGCTTCAGCACCTATGCAATAAATGCGTCCCCTAGTAGTAGGACGAGTAGCCCTAGTTGCATTCACTGTTGGTTCTACCTTTGGAGCATTGCAATCCCTTGCAAAGTGCCCTGGCTTGAGGCAATTGTAGCATGAAGGACTCATAGTCGTACAAGCATTATCATAATGTACCTTTTCCCCACATCAGAAACATCGAATCACTTGTCCCAGTTGTCTTCCAAAGCTCTGGTTCCCTGGGCGAATGTGACCCCTGTTGTTGTTCTGTGGTCGGTTATATGGTTTAACAACTTGCTTTCCTTTGTTGTTCTGATGGTTCACCCGACTAGGCCCCCTAAACTAAAGTTCCCTCCTCGGTTGGCCCTCTTGTTCTTCATGTCCTCAACCTCTCTACATTTCTCTACTAAGGCTTGGAAACCTTGAATTCCCAATGACAAGACAGAGTCTTGAATCTCGTACTTCAGTCCATTTTGGAAACGATGAAACATAAATTTTTCATCAACCTCTTCACGGAAAAACCTAAAATGTCTTGAAAAAGACTCAAACTTAGCTGCATATTCACCCACTATCATATTCCCCTGGTGCAATTTCAGAAAATCATCACCCAACTTAGTCCTAGTACTCATCGGAAAGTATTTGTCCAAAAACTTCCTTTTGAACGACTCCTAGTTCACCTCCTCATGAGCAGATCCCATAAGAAGCCTTGTACTTCTTCACCAGTATTCAGCATCCCCTAGTAGTAGACATGTAGCATAGTTGACTTTCACCATTGCCTGGAAATTAATAATTTCAAAAATCTATTCCATTTCCCGAATCCATTGGTCAGCCTTCTCTAGGCCCTCATCACCTTTGTACTTTGGAGGATTATAACGACGAAAATCCTCTAGTCCTCTTGATTCAGCAGCACAAATATCTCTTTCTCTCTTCTTTAGATCTCATAAAGTCTTTGCATATGTCTGTGCAGCCATGTTATTCATTGCTTGAGCCATTCGATCATCTCGGCTGACGTCGACTCTTACAGTGTCGTCCCTTCTTGGAGGCATTGTTCCATACAAAACCATCATCAAGTAGAAATCTCACACCACTTAGAATAATTCCAAAATATAACTGAACATCATCATCACTTCAGCATACTACAACTACACAAGATTTGACACTCTAACCACTTACCCTGACGCATGATCAGATAACGACTCCCAACCTACAAGTCGACCTACAATCTAACCAAAGCTCTGATACCACAATTGTAACACCCCAATTTTTAACAGCGCAAGTGTATTTTTTTTAAAATAAAAGAAATAAAATAAAACCACTTATTAAAATGATACGTCGTGTCATAAGACGATAAGAGAAATAATTAATTTCATCATAAATACAAATAAACTAAAATAGTTTTCGAAATTTATATTCAAAATATACATATAGAAAATACACCGGGCTATGAGACCTAACAAACAACGCTCATACTCTTGGGGTATTCTCGGCAGACACCTGCACAGAAGTGCTGCTCCAAGAATGCTATCTCCCCCTATGGTCATGTCAAAAAATTGGATCATGGACCCACCAACAATAGTCACAGTCAAGGTACGTCATAAGTTCAATCATCCCAAAATGAAATAAGTACAACCGCCAAAACACTAAAGCCCTATACAACCAAAAACTAATATGATCATCCACTAACAACTACAGTAACAAGGGTGACCACCACACTCTCCACAAGTCTCGTCCGACGCAGTATCTCGCCTCGAAGTGACATCCTTCTCCTCGTCAGCCATAGAAGGATCAGTCTCTCCGAAGTCAGATCCACCCACGATATAGGTCGCTTCGGCGGTTCTGGAATCTCAAAACAGTCCTCTACCGGTCTAGACAGACCTGGGTTGTCAACCCCCACTGGCATCGGCCCCTTACCCTTCTCACCCGTTCCTGGTTCAGGCACCACATCCCCTACTACTACAATAGGAGTCACCACACCTACGGTGGCCTCCGTTTCACCTCCAACCATAGGACCCTCTGCATCCGTAAATACCCCATTTGCCTCGAGTACTAATCCTGAAGGTACAGGAAAGTCGATCCGTCCGTGAGTGTACTCTACATACGACACTGCCCCGACACTCCTACATATTCTCATCACCCTCTCCGTATACGTAGCCCTGCTTGAGTTGGGGTCGTATACCTAAGCAGTCAGCGAATATCGATCAGGGAAGTCTAACGACGTCTCCGTCGTCAAGGTAACCGTCGGTGGTACGAACTCGGGAATCATCTGAGGGCAAAACCCAATTTTCCACAATAATGTAAAGGGTCACCAACTGAAAATAATAGTTAACAATTAACAATTATGTCAAAAGACAACAATACATACTTAGCAACTCCACCAAGATAACAACAGTGACAAAATAAGTATACCCACTTATTGAAAATGCATAACATCTAAGTTTTTGATGAAACAAAAGATTTAGAATACAAGTCATGTTGCAAGCCCCAAAGTACAATCCACAATCACAACAACTTATTAGGAACTTAGAATTTAAGGTAGTTGCACATATCACTTTCACAAATGGAATCATAACTATCATGCCTCGCATGTCAAACACCCTAATGCACTGCGTATATGCCAGTGCACATGATTCTGGAATTTCCAGGACAAAACCAAAACCCTCCTCAAAGGGCGTAAATCATAATTGTACCGCCTATCACAGGTCTTAGTGCTAATTACCGTGGTGCAGTCTCTCACGGACTAGCACAATTTACTTAGAGTGTAGCCTCTCACAAGCTTTACACATAAGTTAAATCCTCGTAAGGATAAGATGGACCATCAAATCCTGTGGAACCACCCCGTAGCCCATCACGGTCACTACTTAACTTCTTGGCCCATCACGGTCACCACTTAATGACAAAACTCTCCTCGAGGGGCGTAAATCATAATTGTACCGCATATCACAGGCCTTAGTACTAATTACCATGATGCAGTCTCTCACGGACTAGCACGATTTATTTAGAGTGTAGCCTCTCACAGGCTTAACACATAAGTTAAATCCTCGAAAGGATAAGATGGACCATCTAATCACGTGGAACCACCCCGTAGCCCGTCACAGTCACTACTTAACTTTACGGCCCATCACGGTCACCGCTGATACTGTTGCCCATCGCGGTCACCACAAACTATGAATTGCATGAGCGTACTCTAACTCTCTTCACTTTAATTAGTACGTAAATGCAACTATAAAACCCGAATACTTCATAACCATTACAGAAATATCGTATGCATTAAAAATGTTTCCCAAATAATTAGGTGCATAAACAAATATTTAAAAATAGAATTTTTGACAAAAATTCAGGTTGTATTCGAATACAGCTTCTTGTAGCCGAATACAGAAGCTAAGTTAGAAGCAAACTCTACAATTCTGTATTCGAATACGAAGAGTCGTAGCCGAATCCAGATGACAAGTCAGTAGCAAAATTTCCAGTTCTGTATTCGAATACGAAGAGTCGTAGCCGAATACAAATGACAAGTCATTAGCAAAATTTTTAGTTCTGTATTCGAATACGAAGAGTTGTAGCGGAATACAGATGACAAGTCTGTAGCAAAAATCACGTAATTGTATTCGAATACGAAGTTCAAAATTTAAATAAAAACTAAGCGTTGCAGGAGTGTATTCGAATACGCTAGTGCCATATTCGAATACATCTTCGAAAATAGTATAGTTTCTCAAGGAAATTTCAACTGCAGTTCAAAATCTTTTATTTGAAAATAACTACAAACACCACAACAATCAATCTCTCAACACAACAACAACCTCTTCAACAACAACAACAATAACATCTTTAACACAACAACAACATCGTCAACAACAATATCACAACAATGACATTTTCAACAAAGATAACACATTAATCATCCATCAAACACACATATAGAGTTCCTACATGCAAACTAAAAAGTTAGAAGGAGCCCCTTACCTTCGTATTAAATGCCCGATATTAAATTCCTCGTAATATAATTAAATTATTCTTCGACAAATAATTTTAGTCAGGTCTCAAAAAAAAAAAAAAAATATATATATATATATATATATATATAAATATATACAAATATTAATCATATTACAAAAATCTCACAAAATATTTTTGATACTTAATCCATAAAATATTTTAAAATTAAGGGTCTTACAGTCTTCATAAAAAACATTGATAGTCCTGCACATTTACAATGAAATTTTAGGAATTCCAAATCACCGATGAAGATTAAAGATTAGTGTTCCAGTCATGCTTTTGAGGAACATTGATCAAGCTAATGGACTATGTAACGAAATAAGATTGCTCATAAATAAATTGTGTACAAATATTATAGGAGCAACTGTGATTTATATACCAAGGATAGGTTTCCCCTTTAAATTTCAGAGAAGACAATTTCCATTGTTGTTGTGTTTTGCAATGACCATATATAAGAGTCAAGGTCAATTCTTTCTCAAGTTGGTTGTATTTTAAGCGATCTGTATTTGCTCATGGTCAAGTTTATGTGGCTATTTCACGGGTAAAATCAAGGAAAGGATTGAAGATTGTTATTTTAGATGATAAAGGAAAACCATGTGCCGACACCACAAATGTTGTGTACAAGAAAATTTTCAATAATTTATAAACATATAGATGAAATTTATTTTACGGTTAGATTTTTTTTATTGTAAGTTGTTTATTTTTGGTGTATGGGATTGAATTCAAAGTTTTGGTTTATAAAATTTAAATTATGTTTTTAATGTCAATAAAAATTATTACATAGTTTCTAAATAAAATTATATAGATTACTTAAACAAAAAATATATTATCAATGAGAATTGATATATGAAGATTAATAGAATAATATATTTATCAAAATCGTAATTTTTCCCCGTACGACGCACGAGTTACACGCTAGTAATGATGAATGCAATGAAGGTATTTTACGAAAGTTTTTATGATTTTGATATTTTTATTAATTGTATGTTTATATATATTAGTTACTAAAAATTAGTGAAAATAGGTTACACTATATTTTTGAGAGAAAATTAAGGTTGTGACATTATTTTAGAAAAAAATATGATGGTCCATCATTAAATATTAAATTAAAAAAAAAGTAGGTAACCCACTACCCAACCCAACTCAATATGAAAATGAGCATTTTGACTCAACTCAATACTGTAACATGCGGTTTCTTACCAGACCTAACTCAACGTTCTCTGCACGGTTTGGGTTTCGATTTTGGTCAAACCTAAACCAAACCGATTCACATACACCTCTAGTTAAAATTCCTCATCTTTCCTCCCTTTTGTTGAACCAAAGAAAATTTTAATGGAGGGGAGGGGAAGAGAGGAGAGATATTTTAATAGAGGAAAGGAAAGTATATATATATTTTTGGTTCAAGAGAGAAGATTGGGCGAATTTTAATTAAAAGTGTGTTTGGTTCAATGAGAGAGATTTTAAATAATTTTTAGTCGTATTAAGCCACCTTCCCTCTCCTCCTAAAACTTGAATCATACATATAATTTAAAATATTACCTCCCCTCCATCTTCCCAAACCAAACACACATTACGAGTTTGTTTATTTTAGATGAAGTTAGAGAGAGAGAGGTCCTTACTTTTTGAAGATTTTCTTAAGCTACACAAAAATATATTGCACATCCTTAATCTACTAAATTTGCACCTTCACATCCCAAATCTTACTTAGTACTTATGGGAATTAAACTCTCGACTCGTAAATTTACAAGCACTCAAAGTCTTTGGTTTTGGACTCAAACACAATTAAATCTCTACTTTAAAATTAATAAAATAAAACAAAACACTTATAGAAATTAAAACCACGAGTTAGTACAAAAAGATAGGAAAGTTGTCCTCCTCATAAATAAGAGGCTCACAACTCTATTTTTTTTTCAAACGAATCTTTATTTCAAAATTTTCTTAACGTGCACTCAACTCATCTTTTAAAGAATTTATAGCCACAATTCTAACACTTTGAGGAATGCACTAAGTATTTTAAAACTCACAAAATTAAAGTACTATTTTAAATAAGTTAGTATGCAAAGACTTGTTATCCTCCCCACAAATGAAAGACTTACAACAGGGTTCCCTATTTAGGCTCATCTCCATTTTTAAAACAAGCCTTTGTTGTAAAGTTCTCCCTCACATACTAGGCTCATCCATAAGGAATTCCTAGCTCAAAACCTTATATTTCAAGAATATAAATCATTTTACAATATTTTGAAAATATAAGCAAGAAAGTATACACACTTTGATATGATCCTATTTGTCACAAATCACTTTAAAGATCATTATAGGTTGAAAATTTACAGATTGAAGTCAAAATCACATTTTGGTGGAGAACGTGATAACCGAAATTACGAAACTCCGAATCGAACGATTCCAAAATGAGGTGTAAGATGACGTTATGAAACGCAAACTAGGTTGTTGATCACCGAAAAAGAATATGTAGAAGTCGAGATATGATCGCAGGTTACTGAATACGAAAATTTGTAAAATTTGTGTATTAGAGTTTGATGTAAAGGAAACTGAAAATTATAATTTAGCAAATAAACCAAGAATAGAATGGCGCTACAATCTAGGGATTGATAAGCCAAAAAGAACGCCACAAGGATTAACAAACTTGAGAAGTTCAAAGTGAATTCTTTCAAAAACTCTAGAGAGCAAAGCCTCACGAAATAATAATATGTTCTAAAATCCCCCTTGCATAAGCTAGGACTTTGCCTTTTATAGTGGCAGCACCTTACAAGTTCTCTAAATTTGGCCCAACTCAAGCTTTCACAATTAGAACCAAATGTTCTTACTAATTCATTCTACTACTTTAATTAAAATTAATATTAAAATTTGATAACACATAGATGCAACATGTAAGATCTTTAATTTTAAATATTAATTTTGGAATTATTGTCAAGGGCATTTTGGGAATTTTTATAAATATTTAATATATGTATGATTGAAGTGAATATATATATATAAATATTTATTTGGAAGATGAATTAAAATTATTGGGTGAAGAATTAAATTAATTTAATTTCAAGTAATTAAATTAATCAAACCATTAAGTAAGGATTAGTGGCTAATTGCAAGATAATTAAAAAGCTGGAAAATCAGACAAGTGGCAAGTGAGGTGGCACCATGAGAGTCTATAAATAGGAATGAGAAGGATGGTGAAATCAGAACACCATTCCTTCCTCCATATTGCCCATATTGCATGTACCAACTCCATCTCCTCTCCCATTTCTGTCTCTGTTTCTGCCATTCCCGAACTGAAATTTGAAGAGAGGGAAATTCCTTCAAACACCATTAACTGAGAATCCAAGCCTCAAACCTGAAAACCCCCAGTAGTAAAGTTAATCCCCACCTCAATACGAAGAGAAAGAACCCAGTTTTGCAGCAGCAAACTCAGGGAACAACTTCACCGTTTCTGGACGCAGAAAAGGGAACGCAGCAAGAACAAGAGAAATAGTAGAGCACGCTACAAGGGTAAGGGCACCTTCCATTTTTAGCTACATTAGGGCCATGAATGAGTGTTATTTCAGTTCTGTTTTTAAATGAAAAGCTGTTTTCGAAAATGACATTTTGAGAGAAAATGCATTTTTTGAGAAGTGATTATTTTGATGAGTTGTTGTTGGCTGTTTTACTGGTAAAATATGTTGTTTTACATTCTGTGTGAATGCTGGAAAATGTTTGCATGCCATTTTAGTTATGATTAAAATGCATGTCTTAAAACTGTTTTGAAAATGGCATTAAAATGCAAAATGCATCCTGTTGGTGCTTAGTGTTCTGTGATGTTTGCTTGTCATTCTGTGGTGTTTTGAGAAAACTGAATGCATGCATGTTTGCTCTGATGTTTTTTGTGAACACTGAAATGTTGCATGTTTGTTCTGATGAGTGTGAACACTGAAATGTTGCATGTTTGTTCTGATGAGTGAGAACACTAAAATGTTGCATGGTGTCCTGATGATTGATCATCTGTCTCTGTTTTGGATAAACTGGTTCTGATTCTGTTTTATGTTGTGGGATTATGGTGATGAAAATGATTCTGAATCTGGTCTTGTTTGTGATGATTCTGGTTGTTCTGGGTGATCTTGATGATATTGATGATTTTGATTCTGGTTGTTTTGTGTGATTCTGGTGGTGTTGATGGTTTTTAAAGAAAAAGGGATTTTAAGTGAGGGAAGGTTTTTCTTGAAAAACTGCAGAATCTGTTTGATATTGGCTGTTTGTTTTAAAAGAATCAGTTTTGAAAAGGGTTGAACTTTCACTGGTTTTCGAAGGTGTATTCGACTACAGCATGTGTGTATTCGAATACAACCTTCCAGGTTTCTGTTTTATTTTAAAGTTATCAAACCTGTATTCGAATACGAGCCTCTGTATTCGACTACAGAGGAAAGATTTTTGCTTCTGTATTCGCAACTGTATTCGACTACGACCATGTCGTATTAGAATACGGTAGTGAAATTTTTAACACTGTATTCGCATCTGTAGTCGACTACAGGCATGCTGTATTCGACTACAGATTCGTGTTTTCCAGAAAAACAAGTTTTAATCACTGTCATGTGAGTTTTGAAGTGTTGAGAAACTCTGAGAAGGTTTTAATGATTTGAAAAGAAGTCTGTGAAATTATTTTAAAGAGGAGAGAAAGATGTTTGAAAACCTTTAAGTGACATGGGAGAAAAGGCTGCATTTTCCAAAGGTTGAACTCCTGTATTCGACTACAGTCAAGCTGTATTCGAATACAAAATGTTAAGTTGCAGTTTCCTGCTTCTGTATTCGAATAAAGAGGGTCTGTATTCGAATACAAATTCGAATTTTCAGAAAATTTCAAGTTTTAAGAGTGTTTTGAAAACCCTGAGTGTTTGGGGAATACTGAGGATGTTGTGGTGAGTTAAAGTGGAACTTTTGATGAGATTTTGAAGTGGTGGTGATGAAGTTTTAAAAACTTTACTGATGTAATGAAAGAGGTTGTTTTATGCACTGAAATCTTCCTATGTATTCGAATACTAGAGGGCTGTATTCGAATACAGAGAGTGATTCTATACTATTTTTGACTTCTGTATTCGAATACAGAAGAGCTGTATTCTAATACAGATTCGTAAATCCCAGAAAAATCTCAGTTTTAAACACTGTGTTTGAATTTTGAGGGGTTGGGAAAACATTTCAAAGTGTGAATGATTAATGGATTGTTTAATTCATGATTGTGATGATGTTAATTCTGACTGTGCTGTTATATTTTAAACATGATGGGAAAGCATGAATTTCTGAGTTGCATTCTGCTTCTAGAGAAGTGAAACACTGCATATTCATGCATTGCATAGTCAAGTGGTACCCGCGATGGGCCACGGAGTAATGTGCAACCACGTGCTGATCTGTGAGCGATTGCACGAGTGCTGATCTGTGAGCGATTGCACGAGTGCTGATCTGTGAGCGATTGCACTAGGTAATGATCTGTGAGCGATTGTACCTTGGTATATAAGTGCTGGTCTGTGAGCGACTGCACTGGTACTGGACTGTGAGCGTCTGTACCCTGAAATGCGCAACCACGTGCTGATCTGTGAGCGAATGCACGAGTGCTGGTCTGTGAGCGACTGCACTAGGTACTGATCGGTGAGCGACTGCACGATGTGCTGGACTGTGAGCGTCTGCACTGGTGCTGATCTGTGAGCGATTGCACCCTGGTCATGAGGGCCGTTAATTTGTGCTGGTCTGTGAGCAATTGCACCTTGGTGATTCCAAGAAAATTATGCATGAGCATATATGCATTACATTGAGGGATTTGACCGTTGTGTCACGATTGTTTATATGATGAATGTTGGAAATTAATGTGTGTGAGTGCTGTCCAGAATATGAAATTCTGAATTAAAGATTGTGTTTTGTTGATGTGTGTTTGTACTTACCGCATACTTCATAATCATTAACTGCTGTTTTGAAAAGGCATGAAAGTCATAAATTTTGAAATGAGCATGATTATTTCCTCATCATCATATGTTATACCATGTTTATACATGTTGTTGTGCAATATATGCTATGTGAATATCTGTTATTTTCGGTCGGTGACCCCTTGCTTTATATTTGTGGACTTTGGGCTTTGCCCTCAGATGCCTCCCAAACCCACGCCGCCCGTGGGTACCCGAACGACGGAAACGTCGTTGAATTTCCTTGACCCCTACTCGCGTACTGCTTGGGCTTTTGACCCCGTCTCAAGCAGAGCGACTTATACGGGGTGGCTGGAGCTGACAAGTAGGACGGATGGTGTGGAAGACTTCGTAGAGCGCATTCACGCGAGCATAGATTTTCCCGTGCCTTCTCGCCTGGTGTTAGAGGCGCACGGAGTTTTTGACGACGCTGAGGAGTCGGATGAAAGGGTTGAGACGGAGGCCACTATAGGAGTGGTGACTCCCAATCCTGTGATTGGAAGAGAGATACATGAGTCTGAAGCGGTAGAGAAGCGTGATGAGCTGAGACCAGTAGCGACTGAGATTCCGGGTCCATCTAGGATTTCCGATGACTGCTGCGAGATTCCGGCACCGCCAAAGCGGCCACGAGTGTGTATTGACTTGACTTCAGAGGAGACCGATCCCTCTATGTACGAGGAGGAGGAGGAGGTTACGTCGAAGCGAGCTGTGGAGTCAGAAGAGACTTGTGTGGGATGCGGAGGGAATCCGTGCTACTGCAGCTTCAGCGCATGAGCAGTAGACTTAATGTATTAGGTTTTGGGTTGAAATTGTAATTTGTCTTATTTTGGAAATACGATACTATTTTCCGCTTAATCATGTACTCTGATAATTATTGTTGATGTATTAATGTTTAAAAAACTAATTTCCAAGATAAGTACTTAGTGATAATCCGGATGAAGTATTTGGTTTACGTTCATCGATTAATCTATAACATACTATTTTATGAAGAACTTTATTTTAATTATTTTGAAATAAATTTGGGAAAAATTATTTTAATTATTTAATTTAAAAAAAAAAAATGCACCTGCGCTGTGTTTTAAACTCGGGGTGTTACACAACATTCATTCATTTACTTCTTCAATTTGCATTAAACAATTTACTATCTCGGGCTTCAGTTCTGCATGAATTGGACTTGCTTCAAATAAATTGGCTATCAAGTTATTTAGAGCATCATTTGTCTTATTTGACCTTGATCTTGTCATTGGAGTTCCAAGACCTTGAATATCCTCTATGCTTCCTTCCTTGATTATGCTTTCTATGTGCTCATCACACTTTAATATTTCATCATTTCTCACATTTTTCTATTTCTTAGCATAAACTCACCAATTTTTTTAAATTGTAAATGGTGTCCAAATTTGACAAACAAACATCTCCCCGGAAAGTTTGAGATGTCTAGGTTTGAGATATAATTTTTAATTTTACAAACAGTAAGCCATTTGGTATAGGATTTATAAGAAAACCTCGGGTGTTAAAAAATAGACAACATATTTTTTGTTGACTTGTAGTCTTATTTAAAGTATCAATACTTCTTCAAATCTAGTAAAATTTATATTCAAAAAATAGAAAAATTAGTAATTTTTATTTCATCAAGAACCATTCAAAAAGTGCGAGTACACTTAATGTTGTGATAAAAATACCAAATAAGTCAAAATTGAGAATCATATTTCTAACACCAAAATACACAAAATGATATGGATCTATAAGATTTTTCTTAGTTCATTTTCAACATTTAATAAGTCAACAAGAGGACATTATCAATCTCAAAATCATCTTACTCTTGCAAGTAAAAATCATATCTTGATCCAGTAGAACACAAGTCTTGAATCTTTAAACATAACAATCAAAATTTTATCACAAATTAACTTTAACATAAACTTGAATATAAATAAATAACTTAAAATATTGAATATAAGATAGTAACTATCAACCTCAAGACTTTTAAGATGGTAGAATCTTCATATAATAAAATAGTATGAAGATTTAAAGTGCCTACCTTAAAATTATCTTATCTTTGAAACTTGCAAGTTAACAAGAAATTATCACCACTTTCAAGACCTATTTATATTTCAAGTAAAGGTTACTTTTTAGTCTCATCAAATACTTGGGGACATAAAACTTGAACCTTTAAGCTGGTTGAATTTTTTGAACTTCCTCATAAGTAGGAACTTTGAGCAAAATATTTAATGTCTAACATGACTATTGAACGTAACACGTACACTACATAAGAAAGAGCTAATTGCAGCGATTAAAATGATTATTCTTTATCGTTACAAGCTCATCATTATTTAAATAATATTTAGTAATATAAGTTATATAGAAGTTCATGCACTAATTTCAAGTTAAAATAATTGAAGCATTCATTGAAATAGAAATCCATAATAAGTGCATGCAAAATTATAATCAAGTACAATAGTATAAGTTTAATATGTAAGTATCACTTGATTTCACAAAAAACTAAATATCCATTCTTCATTACTAAAGAAAAAATTAAGATTGAGAAGGTCCATGACTTGCTCCATGTCCACTACTAGCTCCATGCCCAAGATTTTGAGACTAGATGATAAAGAACGCCTCATTTATGTTAGTGAGCCTAAATCTGGAACCTAAAAAATATAAAAAAGTTCAACTTGATTAAATGATCTCAAACATAAATGCTAATGAAAGAAACCAAAGTAGCCACAAACCAAAGAAACCAAATTTTTTTTTTAAAACGAATAAATAAACCAAAGAGTTTTCAGAATAACGTTTCAAGGAAATTGAAATCAATTCAAATTAAATATCATTCGACTTCGTAATCAAAAATAGTAAGGAATTTAAAACAGCAACATCACAATTAAATCGAATGAGATATTCATGGGAATTTGATCTTTATAATATACTAAAATAAAGATACATCAAAATATTTCTCAGAGTGCGGAAGAGTTTTACAATAATTCCCAAAATGAATATTTACAACCATTGAGTTTCAAAACCCTATACATTGATCATACCCTAAGCTACAGTAGCATTACAATATTCACAAGTCTTTTCTTCGCCCAGCTACTCATCTCTTTGCATAGCCCACAAGTAAAGATCAAGGGAAACTAACAACATTCCCTATCGTTAGTATGAACATCAGGGGTACGGTTCTGAATCTCATCTGAGGGCAAAGCCCAATTTCCACAATAATTGTAAAGGGTCACCGACCGAAAATAACAATTACCACATAGCAGTTATAACAGCAATATCAAACATATTCAGTACATGATGATAAATAAGGATGCTAAATTTTGAAATACATGTCATTTGTACTATACAAAACAGCAACCAAGTAAGTATGAAAATCATGATGTAAGCACAAACATCAATTCATCCGAAATTACAGATTTCAAAAAAATACTTACTCACACAACAATTTTCCACCATCAACATAAAATCAAAACGTGACCCTCCGGTCAAACACTCCGATGCAATATGTATATGCTCATGTTCATAAATTCTTGGAATCACCAAGGTGCAGTCGCTTACAGACCAGCACAATTTAACGGCCCTCATGACCAGGGTGCAATCGCATACAGATCAGTACCAGTGCAGTCGCATACAGACCAGCACTCGTGCAGTCACTACAGACCATCACGTTTGACATAAACCAAGGTACAATCACTACAGATCAGTACCTAGTGCAATCACTACAGATTAGCACTCGTGCAATCACTACAGATCAGCACGTGGCTGCGCATTTTAGGGTACAGACACTACAGTCCAGTACCAGTGCATTCGTTTATCTAACCAACACTTATATACCAAGGTACAATCACAGATTAGTACCTAGTGCAATCACTACAGATCAGCACTCGTGCAATCACTACAGATCAGCACGTGGATGCGCATTACTCTGTGGCCCATCGCGGCTACCACCTGACTATGCCATGCATGAGTAAGCATTGTTTCACTTCATTGATAACAGTATGCAACCTTAGTAAAATTCATGCATTTTCCTCATTTTTCAAAACATCTCAACACATTCAAAGATTAACCATTCAAGCAAGCATTACACTTTGCATTACCTCAAAGTTCCACTCTTTATTAACAAAGGTTTTTCCCCAATTGTTAAGATTCAAAGCTGTGATTAAAACTGAGGTTTTCTGGCAAAACTACGAATCTGTATTCGAATACAGCTTCATTGTATTCGAATACAGAAGCCAAACAAGGCAGAATCAACATCCTGTATTTGAATACAGACTCCTTGTATTCGAATGTAGAGGCTGTCACAGTACAATAATCAGAATTTCTACATCTTCAGTAAATTCTCAAAAACTTCATCATCACCACTTCAAACTATCACCAAATTTCCATTTTTAATCACCACAAACCTTCCCAAGGTACCCCAACACTTAAGGTTTATAAAACAATGTTAAAAACTTGAATTTCTGAAAAACACGAATCTGTATTCGACTACAGCTCCCTTGTATTCGAATACAGAAGCTAAAGCAGTGAAAAATCAGCATTCTGTATTCGAATACGAGGTTGTCGTAGTCGAATACAGATGCGAAGTCAATGGCAAAAGTTGTAAATCTGTATTCGGCTACAGAGGGTCGTAGTCAAATACAGAAGCTAAGTCAGAAGCAAAATTGGAAAATCTATATTCGACTACAGAGGGTCGTAGTCGAATACAAGTTCGAAAATCTGAAGAAAACAGAAGCCTTGCAGGCTGTATTCGAATACACTCAAGCCGTATTCGAATATACCTTCAAATTCAGTGAAATTTCCTGGAACTTCAACATATTTTTAAAACCTTTCCTTTGAAAAACCAACCCAACCCTAGAATCATAATTACCACTCTTTAAAATCTCAACTCAGAACATTTTTCATCTAATATCAGCAATAGATTGTTTTAACAAAACCCAGCAAAACACAGATTCACTCAAATAAGAATAACCTCACTGATTTTTAACAAAACAAAATCTGAACCAGAATCATCATTCAGCACACATAGAATGATTTCCAAAACATAACACCATGTTTTTCACAAACATAAACCAATAATCATTCATCACACATGCATTTACAGCCCTAAATGCAATCTAAAAAGTTGGAAGGTGCTCTTACCTTAGTTACGTTCCCTTAATTCGTAATCTTCTGCGAAAAAAAGCCGACGATACTCCTGTTCGCGTTCGCCGCTACGAAAATTAGTTCTTTAGCTCCGTAACGATAAGAGGAATGACTTTCGTACTCGAAACTTTCTGATTCGACACTCAAATTTTCCAGAACGATGACTTTTGAGTAAACTGTTTTTCTTCACCAACACTCAGAAAATTAGAAGAAGAAGAAGATAAAGCAGAAACTGTCGTACAGAGGAAAGAAGAAAAGCTTCTCACTTAAGTATCCACTTAAATGCAACTGACACAGCAGAGGAGAGAGGAATTGTTTCCTTTTTCACAAATATATACGCCACCTCACCAACTCTTATATTAAAATATCTTCTGATCCTCCAGCAATTAATCCGTTTCGTCGCAAATAGCAGAAAATATCTTAATTAATCGACCCGATAATTTAATTACTCGAAATTAAATTAATTCATCCATCATCCATAATTTTAATTCCACCTCCAAAACAAATGTTTATATATATATATATTTACACAAAACATACATATATTGAATCTTTTACAATTATTCCCAAATACACTTAAAAATTAAATATGAATTTAATTTTAAAATTAAGGGTCTTACATTATCCATCTGGTTCAAAAATACACCTCAAAATTAAAGTTAAAATACAACACCTCATGCCCCAAAAAATGACAGCGAGAGTAGCTTGTTTGCTACTTCACACAAGCCCAAGATTTACACATCTAGAACTATATAAGCAGCTTGAAGACAATATAAGCAGTCTATATGACAGTGATAGTAGCTTGTTTGCTACTTCACACAAGCACAACATTTACACATCTAGTTCAAGATTAGTAATATCCAAACAATAAGACAATATTGGCAGCCTTAATTTTGCAGTGATAATAGAATTTGCAAATGTCAAATACAAAATGCAAACAACAAATGTGACATGAATTCATGCATAGAAGCATGACTCTTAATTTATAAATATTCTTACTTGATTAACTCTATTTGGAATTTTATTGCTAATATTTTGCATAAGAAAAGCCATTTGTTCTTCTAAAGCACGAACTCTTGGATTATTTGCTACCTCTTTCGATTTCTAACAATAAAGCATCGCCAACTGACTATTAGAACCAAATTGATTTGAAGAACAATAATCCTTAATTATTTTGATGATAACATAAATTATTTTGTAGGAACGATTGATTGTGCTAATAATTTATTTAAGTTTGCAAACTTTTGCCACGAGATTTAAAAGTCTTTACGATGCATTCTCTGATGAATAAACAAGCTAAACAAAGTAGATACAACAATACTCTGATATTTTTGTTAACACATAACTGGTTCTGAAAAGCTCACTCTCAATGCACCTCTGTTGAATCTTCTGATACAAGTTCACTCTGGTGATTTTGTGTTTAATAATCTTGACATCCAATTTGACCATCTAATAAAGTCAACGCTCTGATAAGAAACCTACACTCCAACATCCTATGCTCTTCATAATAGACTTATCCTCTGTCTGAATAAGTGCATAACATCCTCTAACAGTGTCATCCTCTAGTCATCATGTATTTTCTATCAAGACACGTTGAATCAATTATGAAGAGATATTTAGACAAGCTTTCGATGCTGATTTAAAATCTCTAAAGATTTGATATGAGTTATTATTTCACATGATGATTTCATGCAATAACAACAATGGTCAGGAATCCTAATGGACTAAATAGCTATCTATAAAAGGATTTGTGATCGTCACAAAGAAATAGAGATCAACAACGAAAAAAAGAGAAGAATTCATGTCGTTACAAATTACAAACTCTTGAAAATATGTTGTATTAGCTCTTAGTGTTGAGAAACCTAAAAAATCTTCTTACAGCAATCTGTGTAAACACTCTTATGTGAGAACTCGTTCCAAACCCAACCTAAACACTTTGTAACTTGGCCAAGTAGTGTCTGTCTTCCTCAAAAAGCTGACCATACTAAACTAAAAGGTTGAGAAGACTATAACACAGTCAGGTTGACTAGAAGGTGTGCAGTGAACTTGTTATTCCATTGGTGTATAGTGGACTAAATCCTTTTGTGTGAAGGGACTAGACGTAGCTATCGTGTTGGTGGTGAACCAGGATAAATTGACTTAGATTTGTTTCCTTATCTCTTACTTATTGTTTTGCTTATTCCTTTTTTCAACATCACCAATTTTTTGTAAATTTATTTTAACTAAGTTTTTGGAAAAGAAAACACAATTCAAACCCCCCCATTTCTGAAAAGAAAACACAATACAGACACGAGAAGTGGGGTTGAATTGTGTTTGTAATACTTGAATTCTTTTTCTGTTTTTGATGATTATTTAAAATATGATATATAAGCAAGCAGAATTAGCAGCGGATAAAGTAAAATAATCAACACAAAGATTTATCATGGTTCACCATTAACTAGGCTACATCCAGTCCCTTCACCTTGAAGGATTTTTCCACTAATTCAAAACCTCTGAATTACAACAGCACTACTGACCCTCCAAGTCAGTCTTCCTAAACAGTCTAACAATCCTAGATTTTTGAAGAACACAGCACCTTGACTTCACAAGTCAAGTCTTCTCCTACCAATTCGACAACCCCAGATTGCAGAAGGGATTTCAACACCTTGAATCTAATTGCTAAGTCACCTGCTATTTCTTCTGACTCTTCAGATTGTAGACTCTACTTCACAATATAGATCTGACACAAGGGAACGAAAAACAAGAGTACTTGCTTCTGGAAAGCTGATACTCACAATTAACCTCACTAAAAACTCGAGTGTTTGCCTATGGAAGTTTATGACTCTTTTACTGATTTTTGATAGCTAAGTCTTCTGCCTTGAGCCTTCTTTTATAGATGAAAATTAGGGTTTCTTCCATGATCAAATTCGAGCTCTATCTGTCCAGATTCTCTTGCAGAAATAACTTGGCCAATCGAGTTTGAGTTTTATGCTTGATCCGAACCTTTTTTGCTTCAGATTTGTTCTGAAAATAACTTTGGCCAATCCTGTTCTTGTTTAATTCTGGACCGTATCTTTCTTCCCTCCAATTGCTTTTAAATTCCCTCCAAGACTTCAATTTATTTTTGTATCAAATCCCCTTAATACTTTGATCAAATTTCTATCAAAATTTAATCAAGTCTTTTTCGAATTTTTATCAAGTCTTCACTGATTTTCATCATGATTAAAATTTGGACCGTATGATCCTCTGATCTTGACCAACTCTGTACTATGTAATATGATCTGCGCCAATTTTGTGATCCTCTGATCTCGGCCAACACTGGATCATGATACTTTAATATGGACCATTGATCTTTTAATCTGAACATTTACCCTCTGATCTGGACCAAGTCTAGACTGAGTCTGGATTGAATCTGAATTAAATCTGGACTTATGATATTTTAATCTGGACCATTGATCTTTTAATATGGACATTTTTCCTCTGATCTTGATCTAGTCTAGATTAAATCTGGATCAAGTCTGAACTAAGTATGGATTAAATCTGGACTAAGTCTTATGTTCTGGACAATCGAATTTTCTGATCTGGACTGAGCTTTATGTTCTGGACCATGCTATCTTCTGGTCTGGACCAAGTCTGGACCAAGTCATTTGCTCTGGACCAGTTATCTTCTGCTGCGGACCAAGTCTGGATTAAGTCTGGATTAAATCTTATATTCACGACCAAGCTATCTTCTGGTCAGGATTAAGTCTGGCCAAAATTTGACTTATGTTTCTTTCTGGTCTGGACGAAGTCTGTAACACCCCGAGTTTTTAAACAGCGCGAGTGTATTTTTTTTTCCAACCAAAATAAATAAAAAGAATTTTTAGAATTAATTCGAAGGAATTAAAATAAAATTAAATAATTTTCAAATTAATTCAAAAGATTTAAAATGAAGTTAAGTCAATTCTTAAAATAATTCGTCGTGATCCAAAACGACAAAAGTATTTAATGAATTACACCATAATTGTAATCAAGTAAGTTAGTTAGTTTTTTTTTTGAAATTAATTATACCAAAATAATAATACATCCAAAAGCTGTATCTTGGACCCATCAAAATATTATCAGAGTGCGGAAAAATATACAATGATCCCAAAATAAATAAATACAACCCTCAACACTAGGCCCTATACAAAAATTCTAGTCTGATCATGCACTAAAGCTACAGTAGCACGGTTTCCATCGTATCCTCTACAAGTCTCGTCTTCATCTAGCTGTCCGTCCCTCTGCGTTGTCCACAATTACTCCGTACGTGAAGATCAAGGAAAACTAACGACGTTTCTGTCGTTAGTGTAACCGTCGGTGGGACGGGTTCAGGTATCATCTGAGGGCAAAGCCCAATTTTCCACAATAATAGTAAAGGGTCACCGACCGAAATTAACATTTACCACATAGCATTTATAACAACAATAAGAAGTATATTCATGGCATGTTTCAATGTTTATATCAACATGAATGAATAATTAGGCTCACTTATTAAAATGTATGACTTGGACATTTTAGGAAAATACAAACAATTTAACATATAAGTCATGTTGCAAGTTGTAACACCCCGAGTTTAAAACACAGCGCGAGTGTATATTTTTTTTTTTAAAATAAATAGAAAGAATTTCCACAATTAATTCAAAGGAATTAAAATAAAATTAAGTCATTTATTAAAAGCATTTGTCGTAATCCAAAACGACTAAAAGTAATTAATTAATTATGCCATGATTATAACCACATAAGAAAATTTTGGGAAATTGATTTTCTAAATATACCAAAATAAAGATACATCAAAAACTGTATCCTGGACCCACCAAAATATTTATCAGAGTGCGGAAAATATACAATTATCCCAAACTAAAATATTATCAGAGTTGCGGAAGGAAAATATACAATAATCCCAAAATAAGTGAATACAACCCTCAACACTAGGCCCTATACAAAAAGTCTTGTTTGATCATGCACTAAGCTACAGTAACAAGTGATTTCCACCGCCCCTCCACAAGTCTCGTCTTCACGCCAGTGGTCCGTCCCTCTAGGTTGTCCACGAATACTCTGTAGGTGAAGATCAGGGGAAACTAACGACGTCTCCGTCGGTGGGACGGGTTTGGGTATCATCTGAGGGCAAAGCCCAATTTTCCACAATAATAGTAAAGGGTCACCGACCGAAATTAACAAATAATACATAGCATTTATATCAACAATTAACAAATATATCCATGGCATATCATATAACAATGATGATAAATAAGGATGCTCATTTTGAAATTTCATGACATTAACCAATTAACCTTCCTCAACTGTTTAAGCTTCCTATCCTCAATTCTTACAGGTAATACTTCAAATGACATGTTATCCTTCAGTTGAATTCTGTCTGGTTCGATCACATGTGACGGATCCGAAATGTATTTCCTTAACTGCACACGTGAAATACTTCGTGAATATTCGAGGTAAAGCAATCCGATAAGCCACTGGTCCAATTCGTGCAGTAATCTGGTATGGTCCAATAAATTTCAGAGTCAACTTTCTTGATTTAATAGCTCTGCCAACTCCAATTGTAGGCGTGATCCTTAGAAATACATGATCACCCTGTTCGAATTCTAAAGGTCTGCGACGCTTGTCTGCATAACTCTTTTGACGATCCTGTGAAATCTTCATTTTCTCTTGTATCCTCTTGAACTTCTCTGTAGTCTATTGCACCATCTCAGGTCCAACAATCATACTTTCTCCATCCTTATACCAACATAAAGGCATCTGACACTTGCGTCCATACAAAGCCTCATAGGGTGCCATTCCAATACTTGTGTGAAAAATAGTGTTGTAAGTGAACTCAATCAATGGCAAAACCTCATCCCAGTTTCCTCTATCATCCAACACACATGCTCTCAATAGATCTTCCTAGGACTGATTTGTTCTCTCAGTGTGTCCGTCTGTTTGCGGATGGTAAGCTGAACTGAATTTCAGTTTTGTGCCCAACGCTTCATGCAGCGCTCCCCAAAAGTGAGATGTGAACTTTGGATCACGGTCCGATACAATACTCGAAGGAACTTCGTGTAATCTCACAATCTCAGCAATGTAGATTTCCGCCAGCTTATCTACTTTATAAGTGGTCCTTACTGGCAAGAAATGTGCGGATTTTGTCAATCGATCCACTATTACCCAAATCGAATCATTTTTTTCCTTGTCTAAGGCAATCCGGTTATTAAATCCATGGAAATGCTATCCCACTTCCATTCCGGTATATCCAAAGGTTGCAACATTCTAGCAGGTCATTGATGTTCCACTTTCGCTTTCTGACAAGTTAAACAACCGATACATACTCCGCTACGTCCCTATTCATTCTTGGCCACTAGTAATTCTGTCTTAAGTCTTGGTACATCTTGGTCGCTCCAGGATGAATACTCAATTTGCTCTTATGAGCCTCTTCCAAAATCGTTCTTCTCAACTCTGCAACTTCCGGTACACAAATTCTTCCATTACATCTCAGAATATTATCTGGTCCGATCCTGAACTCAGTTGTCTTTCCTTGCACTATTAGAAATTCCTCTTTTCTTGGATTAATGCATCATCTTGCAGGTTCGCAATCTCCTCAAGTAGTCCACTTGAAATTTTTATCATTCCACACTTTAAAATTCCTGGTGCAAACACTACGTCCAAGTGTAGATCTCTAAATGCTTCCCACAACTCTTGTTGTCTGGCCATTTTCATTGAAGATACTGATACACTTTTCCTACTCAACGCATCAGCCACCACATTGGCTTTCATAGGGTGGTACTGCAATGAAAAATCAAAATCCTTGAGAGTCTCCATCCATCTCCTCTGATGCATGTTCAATTCTTTCTGATCAAACAGATACTTCAAACTTTTATGGTCACTGAATACCGTGAACGTGCATCCA
This sequence comes from Cicer cuneatum, assembly GCA_037974295.1. NCBI lineage: Eukaryota > Viridiplantae > Streptophyta > Magnoliopsida > Fabales > Fabaceae > Cicer > Cicer cuneatum. The sequence goes on from JBBPBO010000001.1 coordinate 47,285,856, forward strand.
TATAAGTAGTGCCTCCAGACCTTTAATACAAACACTACTGCTTCAAGCTCTAAATCATGAGTAGGATAGTTTCGTTCGTGAGTTTTCAACTGGCTTGAGGCGTAGGCTACAGCATTCTTGTGTTGAATCAAAACACATCCCAAACCATGGTGAGATGCATCACAGTAAACTTCATATGGTTCCTCTGGCTGTTGCAAGAACAATACTGGTGAGGTTGTCAATTTTTCCTTAAGTAACTAAAAACTTTCCTCACACTTCTCCGTCCATGCAAACGATTGATTCTTTCTGGTGAGTTGTGTCAAAGGAGCTACAATCTTAACAAATCCTTCAATAAATCTCCTGTAGTATCCTGCCAGTCCGATAAAACTACGTATGTCTGTGATAGTCTGAGGTTGTTTCCAGGCAAGAATTGTCTCAATCTTTGTCGGGTCCACATCGATTCCTTCTTTTGTTATCACATGTCCCAACAAATTCACTTTCTCTAATCAAAACTCGCACTTCGACAGATTGGCGTACAATTGCTTTTCTCGTAAAACTTCAAGAACTTGACGTAAATGCCCTCTATGTTCTTCTGCATCCTTTGAATAAATCAATATATCATCTATGAACACCACAACAAATTTATCTAGGGATGGGCTAAAGATTCTATTCATATAATCCATAAAAATCGCTGGTGCATTCGTAACTCCAAATGGCATAACGAGATATTTATAATGTCCGTAACGGGTCTTGAAAGCAGTCTTTTGAATATCTCCTTCTCTTACCCAAATCTAATGGTATCTTGACTTCAAATCGATCTTTGAAAACACCGCGAATCCTCTCAATTGGTCCATCAAATCATCGATGCATGGTAAAGGATAACGATTCTTAATAGTTACCTTGTTAAGTTGCCTATAATCCACACATAAGCGCGAACTTCCGTCGTTCTTCTTAACCAACAACGTCGGAGCTCCCCATGGCGACACACTTGGTCCGATAAATCCTTTCTCCAACAAACCTTCAATTTGACCCTTAAGCTCGCTTAATTCCAATGGCGACATCCGATACGGTGCAATTGAAATAGGTCCAGTTCCTGGGTGTAGATCAATGAAGAACTCCACCTCTCTTACTGGGGGTAATCCTGGAATTTCTGTTGGAAATACGTCCGGATACTCTTTGACTAACACTACATCTTCTATGCTCACATCCATCTTGGTCTCCATGTTAGCCAATGATAAAAATTCCTGAGTTCCTTCTCTCAGTGACACTCCGAGCTTGTTAGCAGCCAAATACCGAACGACTCTAGGTTCGGGAAAAAGAACTAATTTGCGAGCACAATCCAAGACTACATAATTATATGACATGCAATCCAAGCCGAGAATGACCTCGATTGATTGTAGGGGTGAACAGATTAAATTAACCAAGAAATCTCTATTTTGAATAGTTACAAGACAGCGTAAACATGCAGAATTTACGGTCAGAGTCTTAACAGGTGTGGAAACAACCATATCAAAAGGCAAAGCAGACACAGACAACTTCAAACGATTCACACAGTCCATAGCAATGAAAGAATGGGTTGCCCCCGAATCAAAAAGTGCAGTTAGTGTGTTACCTGCAATCTCGCAATCTCGCTGGATTAAATTAGGAGCTTGACTCCCGGCTTCAGCACCCATGTGATAGACGCGTCCCCTAGAAATAGGACGAGTAGCCCTAGTCTTATTCACCGTTGGTTCCACCTTTGGAGCCTTGCAATCCTTTGCAATGTGCTCTGGTTTCTGACAATTGAAACATGTAGGATCCTTTGTGGTACAAGCTGTAGCATAATGTCCCTCTCTTCCACATCGGAAACATTGAACCCCTTGTCCTAATTGTTTTCCAAAATTTTGATTTCCCGGCCAATTCTGGCCTCTATTATTGTTCTGTGGCCGATTATATGGCTTAGCAACTTGCTTCCCTTTATTATTTTGATAATTCATCTGGCTCGGTCCTCCTGAATTTAAGTTACCTCCTCGGTTGGCCCTTCTGTTCTTCATATCCTCAAGCTCTCTGCATTTCTCCACTAATGCTTGAAAACGTTGAATCCCCAAGGGTAGAACTGAGTCTTGAATCTCATACTTCAGCCCACTTTGGAAACGATGACACATAAACTATTCATCCACTTCTTCATGGAAAAATATGAAATGCCTTGACAAAGATTCAAACTTGGCTGCATATTCACCCACCGTCATGTTTCGTTGGGGTAATTTCAGAATGTCGTCCCCCAACTTAGTTCTAGTGCTCATCGGGAAGTATTTGTCCAAAAACTTCTTGTTGAACGACTCCCAGTTCATCTCCTCATGAGTTGATCCCATCAGTAGCCTTGTACTCCTTCACCATTACTCTGCATCCCCTAGCAGCATATATGTAGCATAGTTGACCTTTACCGCTGCCTGGCAATTAATCATTTCATAATTTATCGCCATTTCCTGAATCCATTGGTCCGCTCTTTTTGAACCCTCATCACCCTTGAACTTTGGAATATTATGAAGTCGAAAATCTTCTAGTCCTCTTGATTCAGCAGCACGAATCTCTCTTTCTCTTTTCTCTAGATCATGTTGAGTCTTCGCAGCCGTCTGTGCAGCAACAGACGCATCCATGTTATTCATCGCTTCAGCCATCCTATCCTCCCAGCTAACGTTGGCTCTTGCAATGTCGTCTCTCCTTGGAGGCATTGTTCCCTACAAAACCATCATCAAGTAGAAATCTCACACCACTTAGAATAATCCCAAAATATAGCTTAACAACATCATTACTTCAGCACACCACAACTATACAAGACTTGACACTTTAACTACTTGGTCCTATGCATGATCAGATAACGACTCAAAACCAACAATCTAACAAGAGCTCTAACCAAAACTTTAACCAAATGCTTTGATACCAAACTGCAACACCCCGAGTTTTTAAACAACGCAAGTGTATTTTTTTTCAACCAAAATAAATAAAAAGATTTTTCAGAATTAATTTGAAGGAATTAAAATAAAATTAAATAATTTTCAAATTAATTCAAAGGATTTAAAATGAAGTTAAGTCAATTCTTAAAATAATTCGTCGTGATCCAAAACGACAAAAGTATTTAATGAATTACACCATAATTGTAATCAAGTAAGTTAGTTAGTTTTTTTTTTGAAATTAATTATACCAAAATAATAATACATCCAAAAGCTGTATCTTGGACCCATCAAAATATTATCAGAGTGCGGAAAAATATACAATGATCCCAAAATAAATAAATACAACCCTCAACACTAGGCCCTATACAAAAATTCTAGTCCGATCATGCACTAAAGCTACAGTAGCATGGTTTCCATCGTATCCTCTACAAGTCTCGTCTTCATCTAGCTGTCCGTCCCTCTGCGTTGTCCACAATTACTCCGTACGTGAAGATCAAGGAAAACTAACGACGTTTCTGTCGTTAGTGTAACCGTCGGTGGGACGGGTTTGGGTATCATATGAGGGCAAAGCTCAATTTTCCACAATAATAGTAAAGGGTCACCGACCGAAATTAACATTTACCACATAGCATTTATAACAACAATAAGAAGTATATTCATGGCATGTTTCAATGTTTATATCAACATGAATGAATAATTATGCTTACTTATTAAAATGTGTGACTTTGACATTTTAGGAAAATACAAATAGTTTAACATATAAGTCATGTTGCAAGTACAAATACATTCAACAAAAACACAACAACTCATTCAGCACTTAGAGTTCATAAGTCACTTGCACACAATGTTTTCCACCCGTCAACATCATTTCCAATCATGACTCACCAGTCGACCATCCCAATGCAATATGTATATGCCAATGTTCACAACTCTTGGAATTACCAAGGTGCAGTCTCTCACAGACCAGCACACGTGCAGTCTCTCACGGACCAGCACGATTTACATATGTTAGGCTCTCACAGGCCAACATGACCATGATGCAGTCTCTCAAGGACCAGCACTAGTGCAGTCGCTCACAGACCAGCACACGTGTAGTCGCTCACAAACCTGCACGTTTTACGTATACCAAGGTGTAGTCGCTCACAGACCAGCACCAGTGCAGTCTCTCACAGACCAGCACACGTGCAGTAGCTCACAGACCAGCACATTTTACGTATGTTAGCCTCTCACAGGCCAGAACATACAGAAGTTAAATCCTCGCACGGATAAAATGGACCACCACGAACACACGACCATTCTGTAGCCCATCACGGTGGTTATTACTTTACTTCGCGGACCATCACGGTTACCGCATTAACTCTGTGGGCCATCGCGGTCACCACCTGACTATGTATTGCATGGACATGCAATGTTTTCTCTTCACTGAAAACAGTATGCAAATACCAGCTAAAAATCCAGCCACTCCATCACCACCTCAAACAATCTCAAAAATGCCATTTTAATTCATCACAAGCCTTCCCAATGTTTCCCCAACTCTTTAAGTTCATAAACCAATGTTTACAACTTGATTTTTGAAAGAAAACCAATATGTATTCGAATACAACTTCCTTGTATTCGAATACAGAAGCTAAAACAATGAAAAATCAACATTCTGTATTCGAATACTAGGTTGTCGTAGCCGAATACAGATGCGAATACAGTGGCAAAAATCGCAGTCTTGTATTCGAATACGACAAGGTCGTAGCCAAATACAGATGCAAAGTCAGAAGCAAAAATCACTCATCTGTATTCGAATACAGAGGGTCGTATTCGAATACAAATTCAAAATTTGAAAAAAAACAGAAACCTTGCAAGCATGTATTCGAATACACCAATGCTGTATTCAAATACACCTTCGAATGCAGTAATGTTTTCTAGAAACTTCAACACATTTTCAAACTCTTTTCTTTCAAAAACCAACACAACATCAAAACATATTCACCATTCTTTTGAAACCACAAATTTCAGAACATTTTTCATCAATAACAGATTTTCCAGAAACACCTCCACCCATTTTAAAAATCCTTTTCTTTTGAAAACCACCATAAACACATCAACAACATATTTCCAAAACACCTCCACCCATTTTAAAATCCTTTTTCTTTTGAAAACCAATATCAATACCAGAACAAAATCACAATTTTTCTTTAACCACCAAAACAGAAAATCAACCACACAATAAAACGATTTTATTCACCACAAGGCAGCCATAAAAACATCCTCCACTCAACAATGAGACAACAACACCAGCAAAAACCTTACCCTAAAAAAAACCACAAAACAGAATAGCCATTTCCAAACACTTTCATCATTTATAACGACATGCAAAACAGTTTTACTTTAAAAACAACAACGAAAACATCATCAATGCCACAATAGCTTGCATTTACAGCCCTAAATGCAATCTAGAAAATGGAAGGTTCCCCTTACCTCTGTTATGTTCTCTTCGCTCGTTTACGTTACCGTGACAAAAGTCAGTGAAACTCCCGTTCGCGTCGCCGCTGCAAAAGTTAGTTCTCTAGCTCCGTAATGAGGAGAAGAACAACTTTTGTTTTGGACACTTGCTGGTTCGGCACTTGGATTTCCAAGTAATTTGACTTTTGAGTAACTCTTCTTACCACCAACACAAAAACAGAATTGGGAAACGAAGAAGAAGCTGATGCATGCAATGAGGAAGGAGGGAAAATGTTTCTGCCTTTGTTCTTGTTTCTCACTCATATATATAGGCATATGTGTGCCACCTCACCCAACACATTAATATTATAATATTGCTGAACCATCAAGTACTGAACCACTTTCGTCGAAATTAACAGATAACCTCTTAATTAGCTGCCCGAAATTTAATTATTCGTAATTAAATTAATTTATCCTTCATCTAATAATTTTAATTCAACGTCCAAAATAAATATTTATATATATATATATATATATATATTTACACAAAATATACATGTATTAAATATTTTACAAATATTCCCCAAAATACATTTAATATTAAATCCATAATTTAATTTTTAAATTTAAGGGTCTTACAAAGTCTCCCTCTGACAAGCTTCCTTTTGGTCTGGACCTGGTCTCTTTCTGGACTCTCCTTTCGTCTGATCTGGACCAAGAAAGTTATCCTTTGATGATGTTATTTGTCCTTTTATGTTTTGCCTTTGATGACATCCTCTGATATCTTCGGGAGGTGTATCCTCTGGTGTCCTTATCTGATTTTATCCTCTGGTGTCATCATCTTCTGCTTCTGATTTTATCTTCTGGTGACGTCATCTTCTGCGTCTGGTGACGTCATCTTCTGGTGGCATTTTTCATTATTATTCTATGTCAAAAATAAGATTACATAAAAGTACTTTTGTAAACATCAAAATTCTAAGTATAGAACCAACTTGGTTTTCCAACAATCTCCCCCTTTTTGATGATGACAAAACCTTGTATTTTTGATAACTTATTTTGTTAGGCTCCCCCTCAGATCAAGCTTTTCCCCCTAATACTCCTCTAAAAAGACTACTTGATCTAGTCAGATATGGAGATTATGTTGAGATGCTTCTTGATGAACTCAAATCAATCTTTAGGTAATGGTTTGGTGAAGATATCAGCCCATTGGTGATCTGTGTTTACAAAATGGATGCTTATTGTTCCCTTTTGAACATGGTCTTTGATAAAGTGATGCTTGATTTCAATGTGCTTGGCTCTAAAGTGTAGGATAGGGTTCTTGGTTAGGTTTATGGCTGAAGTATTGTCACAGAACAAAGGGATGTTGGTTTCAAAGATGTTGTAGTCTTCCAACTGATGTTTCATCCTCTGTATGTTTTTTGGTCTACCTTTTGGCTGGACTTATCTTTTTCAAGTGAGCAGGTGGGGTGCATGGGGGTGGCCATAGGCTTACAATCACTCATCTTGAACTTTTTGAGAAGTTCTTTAGTGTACGTAGATTGGTGAATGAGTGTACCTATTTTGCCTTGCTGAATATGAATTCCTAGGAAGAACTTAAGTTCTCCCATCATGCTCATTTGAAACTCTTGCTGGCCACTGGAGCGAAAGTCTCAGTGTAATCAATGCCTTCTCGCTGACTGTATCCTTGTGCCACAAGCCTAGGTTTATTCCTGACTACTTCACCTTTTTCATTGAGTTTGTTCCTGAACACCCATTTGGTTCCAATGATATTTTTGTGTGGTCTGGACACCAGATCCCAAACATCATTCCTTTCAAACTCATTCAGCTCTTCTTGCATTGCAAGAATCCATCCTTCTTCTGCTAGTGCTTCATCAACAGTAGTTAGTTCAATGGTAGAAAGTAAACCAAACAGACTTGTTTCTTTAAGTGATGATCTGGTTTTCAATGGTTCAACTGCGTTTCCAATAATCATTGTTTCTGGATGTGAAGACTTGTACTTCCACCCATTCTTTCCTTCTGATTTGTCTTCAGGTTCAGCATTATCTTCGAATTTGCTTTCATCCTTTTCTTTCTCTGGTTCTGTTGTTTGATTTGCTCCTGCTTCCTGTGCTTCTGGTAAACCTGCAATTTCCTCATCTTGCTTTGCCTTTTCAGAGTCAAGCTGTTTGTCATCAAACTTAATGTGTATGGACTCCTCGACAATGTTAGTTTCTTTATTAAACACTCTATAAGCTTTTGATGTCTCAGAGTAACCAATGGAGTTTTGTTTATAATAGACCTAATGTAAACTCTGTTCTAGATGTAGGATGCAGTGTTGACAGCTTCTGCCCATAGGTAGGTAGCAACATTCATGTCATTCAGCATGGTTCTGCCCATCTCCTGCAGTGACCCGTTCTTCCTTTCAACAACTCCATTCTGTTGAGGTGTTTTGGGGGACGAGAAGTTGTGAGAGATACCATTCTCATCACAAAATTCTTCAAAGTACCTGTTCTCAAACTCACCTCCATGATCACTTCTAATAGTTATGATTTTAAAACCTTTTTCATTCATAACTTGCTTGTAGAAAGAAATAAATACCTTATGGGATTCATCTTTTTTTTCTTAGAAACTTTACCCAAGTCCACCTTGAGTAATCATCAACTATGACAAACCCATAATTCTTACCACTAAGGGATGCAGTTTGAATAGGACCAAAAAGTTCTAAATGAAGCAGTTCAAGAGGATGTGAAGTAGAAATACAGTTTTTAGGTTTAAAAGAGCTTTTGGTCTGTTTACCTTTTTGACATGCTTCACACAAAATCTCATATTTGGTACTTAGTTTGGGAAGACCTCTCACTAGATGAAGTTTACTTAACTCAGAAATCAGCCTAGGGTTTGCATGGCCTAACCTTTTGTGCCAAATCAGATTTTCCTCCCTAACATATAAAAGATACTTAACTTTCTGCTTAACTAGACTAAATAGATCTATCTTATAGACATTATTCTGCCTAACACTAGTGAACAAAACAAATGCATCTTTTTGACTAACAGCCTTGCTGGTTTTATGATTAAAGACAAAATCATACTTGCAGTCACTTAGCTGACTAATGCTTAACAGATTGTGATTCAGACCATTAACTAATAAAACATTTTTAATAGATAAGGAAGAAGAACTGTTACCAACTGTGCTTGTACCAATGATCTGACCTTTCTGGTTTCCTCCAAAGGAAACCTTGCCTCCTTTCTTCAGAGTTAGCTTCTGGAACATTGATCTGTCTCCAATCATATGCTTGGAGCATCCAATGTCCAGATTCCATACATTGTGCTGCAGATCAGACCTTTCTTCTTCTGATACATCACCGTCCAAGTTAGAGTCAAACTCAGTGCTGTAATCAGATTTTGTACAAGCCTTTAGAGCCTGTTCTGTTTCTGTCTTGTTCAGACTGGTTGAACTGTTCCCTTGATTCTGCTTCGGCTGATACACCATGTTCCTCTGGTGATTCTGGTAATTCTGCTTCTTCTGGTAATACTGAAGCTGATGTGTGTGATTCTGTTGTTTGTGGTTGAACCTCTAATTCTGATACAGATACTGGTTCTGGTTCTAATTCTGATTCTGGTGTGAACTGTACTGACCATACCTTCTTTCATCAGACTCATTTTGCTTCTATTTGGTGGAAACTGAAACATACACCTTTTTCTTTTTGTGGATTGCCAGCATCCATTGACCAGACACCATAATTGGTGTTTCCTTTTGGTTGCTCAGAATATCTGCAACATAAACAATTTTGTTCTTTGGTACCCAAAACTGGTTGGGTCCAGGTTTGTGAGACTTAACAGGTCTCTTGTCTTTCCCAGATTTTATAATAGGACAAGACAATTTAGAATGATCCTTTTTAGCACAAATAATACACAAAACATTAGAATGAGCAGATTTAATTTTAGCAACAGATTCAGTAAAACCTATTCCTCTTTTACCATTGTTACTGATTCCATAAATCATGGAAGCATACTTACTTCTTTCCATACCATTTGTAATAAAGTTTTGAAAAGCTTGTTCATGCATATCAGATTCACAAACAGTATTGGAAGTAGAGCAAACATTACTTTTGAGAGTTAGATTTTCAGAATTGAGTCTGACAACTTCAGTTTTAAAATTAGTGTTTTCAGTTGCAAACTCATCATTCTGATTCTTTAAAATTTGTACTTCTTTGGTTAGAATTTTCTGTTCTTCCCAAAGAGTTTTTAGTTTTAAAGACATCTTGTTGTTGACATTTAGAAAGTCTTTAAAAAGAGTAATTAATTCAGATTTAGTAAGATCAGAGAATACCTCTTTGTTTTCATCTTCTAAATCAGTTCCAGTGTCTGTGCTGGATCTAGAACTTGATTTGGTATGGCCATCAGAGCCAATAATGCTTCCTCTGATGTGCTTCCAGACTTGCCGGAATGAATAATTTGTCCATTCTTCTTACGTTCTACTTTTCTTCAAGAGCTAGTACCTTTATACAGTCTAGAGGCAAACTTGATGTGAGCCATCATAGCTGTTTCTGCCTCTTCATCATCAGATGATTCCTCTTCTGAGTCAGATGTAAAGGTGCAAACACGAGAAGGGGGGTTGAATTGTGTTTGACTAACTTGAATACTTTTTAGTTTTAAAACAAAACCTGTTATGTATGAATTAAAACAAAGTTAGCAGCGGATATAAAGTAAATAAAAACTCAGAATTTTATACTGGTTCACCGTTAACTAGACTACGTCCAGTCCCTTCACTTTGAAGGATTTCACAAATTCAAAAACTATGAATTACAAAGTACCACTGATTCTCCAAGTCAGTCTTCTCAAAAAGTCTAATAACCCTAGGCTAAGTAATCTACTACTCCTTTTGACTCCCTCAGATTGTAGACTCTACTTCAAAAACTTAGACCTAACATAAGGGAAAGAAAAACTTAGAGTACTTGCTTCTGGAAAGCAGATACTCACAATTGACCTCACCGAAAACTCAAGTATTTTGCTTTTGGAAGTGTATGATTCTCAAGTATTTTTCGATGCTAAGTCTTCTGCCTTGACGCTCCTTTTATAGATGAATAATTAGGGTCTCTTCCATGCCTAAATTCGAGCTGAATCTGCCCATATTCTCTTGCAAAAATAAATTGGCCAATCGGGTTTCACATAAATAAAAAAAGTATCTGTTTAGCTCCATATTGCATTTGAAAATTCTGCTGACCATTCTTGTTTATTTTAATTTCAAATGATATCCTTTTAAGCTTCAGATTGCATTCGAATTTATCCGAGTCTTCAGTAATTTTTGAATCAAATCCCCTTAATACTTTGATCAAATTTCTATCAAAATTTAATCAAGTCTTTTTCGAATTTTAATCAAGTCCTCACTGATTTTCATCATGATTAAAATCTCAACCGTTTGATCTTCTGATCTCGACCAAATATGGACCATACAATCTAATCTGTTGTGATCGAGTAATCTTTGCCAACACTGGACCACATGTTCTAATTTTCTGATCTCGGCCAATCACTGGACCATATGATCTGATCATCTGATCTCAGCCAACACTGGGCCATATGATCTGATCTTCTGATCTCAGCCAACATTGGGTCATATGATCTGATCTTCTGATCTCGGCCACCACTGGGCCATGATGCTTATATCTGGACCATTGATCTGAACATTTTCCCTATGATCTGGACAAATTCTGGACTGAGTCTCGATTGAACTAAAATTACTTCTGGACTTATGATACTTTAATTTGGACATTTACGTTCTGATCTGGATCATGTCTGGATTAAATCTGGACAATCATTTCTTCTGATTTGGGCTTAGTTTTATACTTTGAACCATGCTATCTTCTGGTCTGGACCAAATCTGAACCAAGTCATTTGTTCTGGACAAGTTATCTAAAGCTCTTATTAAGTCTAGACTGATTCTTATAATTACTACTAGGCTATCTTCTGGTCAGAATTAATTTTGGACCAAGTCTGACTTATGATTCCTTTTGGTCTGGACCAAGTCTCCATCAAACAAGCTCCTTTCTGGTATGGACCAGGTCTTCTTCTAGACTGTGCTTCCTTCTGATCTGGGCCAGGAAAGATATCCTCTGATGATGCTATTTAACCTTTGATGATATACTCTAATATCCTCTAGAGGTGTATCTTCTGGTGCCTTCAGAATGTATCCTCTGGTACCTTCTAGATGCATTATCTAGCCTAACCTTCTGGTGACATTTCTATCCTCTGGTTGGTTCGTCTGGATGTATCTTCTGGTGGTGTCATCTTCTGCCTCTGGTGACGACATCTTCTGGTGACATTTTATATAATAATTCTAAGTACAAAATAAGATTACATGGAGTGCTTTTGTAAACATCAAAATCCTAAATACTTAGAACCAACTTGGTTCCAACAATCTCCCCCTTTTTGATGATGACAAAACCTTAATTTATTTTGATAGCTTATAACTTATTTAAAAAGACTTTAAAAAACTTGAAAAAATTCGAAGTACTTGAAATACTCCCCCTCAGACCAATCTCTCCCCTAAGTCTAATAATGACTTTTTCCTCTCCTTTTCAACTCCTTCTTCAGTCACTCTTTCTTTTCTTCTCTTCTCCTCTCTTTTTCAACTCCTTCTTTATTCTCTCTTTCTTTGCTCTCTTCACATTGCTTCTCCTTTTCAATTCCTTTTTTTTTCTTTCTTTTTCTCTCTCCTTTTCAACTCCTTCTCTTTTCATCTCTTTGTTTTTCACTCTTCCTTTCTTTTTATCTCTCCATTTCTACTTATTTCTCCTTTTTCTCTGTCTCCCCTTTTTTGTCATCAGCCAAAAAGAGGTCCTACTATTTTTGTATTTTTGTTTTTCTCTTTAAAAAGTACAGAAAGTAAAAACAAGAAAATAAAAGACATAAAATAAAATTGCAAGAAAATTAAAAACTCCTAAGATGACTACTCTAGCTAGTCAGATATGGAGATAATGTTGAGATGCTTGTTGATGAACTGGAACCTATCTTCAGGTAATGCTTTGGTGAAGATATAATCCCATTGATGATTAGTGTCCACAAACTGGATGCTTAAAGTCCCTTTTTGAACATGGTCCTTAATGAAATGGTGTTTTATTTCAATGTGTTTGGCTCTAGAGTGTAAGATAGAGTTCTTGGTTAGGTTTATGGCTGAAGTGTTATCACAGAACAAAGGGATATTGGTTTCAAATATGTTGTAATCTTCAAGTTGATGTTTCATCCAGATTAACTGTGAGCTGCATCCTGCTGCTGATATATACTCAGCTTCAGCTGTTGACATTGGTAATGGTGCTTTGTCTTTTGGTTGACCAAGAGATCAAATTATCACCTAAGAATGTGCAGTTGCCACTTGTACTTTTCCTTTCGAACTTGTCTCCAGCATAGTCAAAATCACAAAAACCTCTTAGTTTGTAGGTGGAGGTTTTCTTGTATAACAAGGTGAGGTTGGTGGTTCCTTTAAGGCATCTCAAGATTCTTTTGACAACAGTTAAATGGGATTCGCTAGGGTCAGTTTGAAAACGGGCACAGACACAAACACTAAACAAAATGTTAGGTCTAGAAGCAGTTAGATAATGAAGGGATTCAATCATACCTTTGTATGTTTTCTAGTCTACCTTTTGGTTGGTTTCATCTCTCTCACGTGAGCAGGTTGGGTGCATGGGGGTGGCCATAGGCTTACAGTCACTCATCTTGAACTTTTTGAGAAGTTCTTTAGTGTATTTAGATTGGTGAATGAGTATACCTGATTTACCTTGGTGAATCTGAATTCCCAGGAAGAACTTAAGTTCTCCCATCATGCTCATTTGGAACTCTTTTTGCATTAGGTCAATAAACTCCTTGCACAAAGTGCCATTAGTGGATCCAAAGATGATATCATCAACATAAACTTGAATAATCAAAATATCATTTTTAATGGATTTCCTAAATAGAGTATTATCAATCTGGCCTCTATCAAATTCATTCTTAAGCAGAAAGCTACTAAGTATGTCATACCATGCCCTTGGTGCTTGTTTTAAACCATATAAAGATTTTTTAAGTTTAAAAACATGGTTTGGAAAATCATAATTTTCAAATCCAGGGGGCTTTTTGACATAGACTTCCTCACTTATATAGCCATTTAGGAATGCACGTTTAACATCCATTTGATATAGAATTATATCATGATTAGCAGCAAATGATAAAAGAATTCTAATATCTTCTAACCTGGCCACTGGAGCAAAAGTCTCAGTGTAATCAATACCTTCCTGTTGACTGTATCCTTGAGCTACAAGTCTGGCTTTGTTCCTTACCACTTCACCTTTTTCATTGAGTTTATTCTTGAACAGCCACTTGGTTCCAATAATGTTTTTGTTTGGTCAGAATACCAAATCCTAAACATCATTCCTTTGAAATTCATTCAGCTCTTCTTGCGAGTAAACCAAACAAACTGGTTTCTCTAGAGAGTTTATGGATGTGAAGACTTGTACTTCCATCCACACTTTCCCTCTGACTTGTCTTCAGAGTCAGCATGTTCTTCTTCCTTGCTTTCTCAGGTTCTGCTGCTGGTTCAGCTTCTGGTGCATATGCCTCTGGTTCACCTGCAAATTCCTTATCTTTCTTTGACTTTTCAGAGTCAAGCTATTTATCATCAAACTTAATGTGGATTGATTCTTCCATAGTATTAGTTTCCTTGTTAAACACTCTATAAGCTTTTGATCTCTCAGAGTAACCAATAAAGGTACACTTTTGAGATCTAGAGTCAAACTTAGCTAGATTATATTTAGTGTTCAACATAAAACAAGTACAGCCAAATTGCTTGAAATAGGAAATGTTAGGTTTCTTACCTTTCCACAGTTCATATGGTGTTTTATTTAAGATTGACCTGATGTACACTCTATTCTGAATGTAGCAGCTGTGTTGACAGTTTCTGCCCAAAAGTCGGTGGCAAGCTTCATATCATTCAGCATGGTTCTGGCCATCTCTTGTAGTGATCTATTCTTTCTTTCCACCACTCCATTCTGTGGTGTTCTGGGGGATGAGAAGTTGTGAGAGATGCCATTCTCATCACATAATTCTTCAAAGTATTTGTTCTCAAATTCACCTCCATGATCACTTCTGATGGTTATGATCTTGACACCCTATTCATTCATTACTTGCTCACAAAAAGAAATAAACACATTGTGAGATTCATCTTTGTTCTTTAAAATATTTACCCAAGTCCACCTTGAGTAATCATCAACAATCACAACTCCATATTTCTTACCACTGAGTGAAGCTGTTTGAACAGGACCAAATAGATCTAAGTGAAGCAGTTCAAGTGGTTGAGAGGTAGAAACACATTTTTTAGTTTTTAAAGAGCTTTTAGTGTGTTTACCTCTTTGACATGCTTCACACAGAATCTCAATTTTAGAACTTACCTTGGGAAGCCCTCTTACCAACTGGAGTTTGCTCAACTCAGATATATGTCTAGGGTTTGCATGCCCTAGCCTCTTGTGCCAAATTAGATTATGCTCACTTACAGATAATAAGCATGTAACCTATTGCTTAGCAAGACTTAACAAATCAATCTTATAAACATTATCTTTCCTAATGCCAGTAAACAAAACAGACTTATGAAGTTGACTAACAGCTTTGCATGTTTTCTGGTTAAAGATGACATCATATTTGCAATCACTTAGTTGACTTATGCTCAAAAGATTATGCTTCAGACCTTTTACTAATAGAACATTTTTAATAGAAAGGGAAGAAGGTTTGTTACCAACTGTTCCTGTACCAATAATCTGACCTTTCTGGTTTCCTCCAAAGGAAACTTTGCCTCCATTTTTCATGGTCAGATCCAGAAACATAGATTTGTCTCCTGTCATATGTTTGGAGCAACCACTGTCCAAGTACCATGATTTATGTTGCTGACCAGACCTTGCTTCATAATCATAGTCAGAGTCAGAGTTAGACTCAAACTCAGTTCGAGCAATCAGAGCCAGTTCAGCTTCTAGCCTGTTTGAGCAGTTTCCTTGATTCTGCTTTAGTTGATAGATCATGTTCCTCTGATGATTCTGGAACATGTTTTGGTTCTGGTAACTTGGATGAATCTTAGGATTATGATAACCTTGATGATTCTAGTGATTTGGATGAGTTGGATGAATATGATAATTCTGGGGATTTGGATGAATCTGATGACTCTAATGATTCTAATGAATCTGATAATTCCTGTAGTTATACTGATTCTAATAATTGAAGTAATTTTGATGATCATACCTGAACCTTTGATACTAATACTTGTTCTGGTTCGGGTTCTGGTTCCAGTACTGATTCTGATTCTGGTTCCAATGTTGGTTCTGGTTCCAGTTCCTGTTCTGATTTTGGTTCTAGTTTAAATTATGGTTCCAGTTCTGGTTCTAATTCTGATTTTGATTCTGGTTCTGGTTGAGTTGACCAGGACTTCTTCCATTAGACTCAGATTGCCTCTATCTGGTTGTAGCAGGAATATAAACCTTCTTTTGCATGTGCATTGCCAACATCTATTGTTTAGGCACCATAGTTGGTGTCTCCTTCTGGTTGCTCATAATATCTGCAACATAGACAATTTGATCTTTTGGTACCCAGAACTGATTGGGTCCAAGTTTGTTAGTTTTAACAGCTCTCTGATCTTGTTCAGATTTTACCATTGGACAAGATAATTCAGAGTGACCTTTCTTAGCACAAACAATGCATAAAACATCAGAATAAACAATTTTAGTTTCAGCAATAGTTTCTGTAAAACCAAGACCTCTCTTTCCAATGTTACTGTTTCCATAAATCATAGATGCATATTTACTTCTTTCCATTCCATTAGAAATAATGTTTTGAAAAAATTGCTCATGCATATCAGATTCACAAACAGTTTTGGAAGTGGAACAAATATTACTTTTGAGAGTTTGATTTTCAGATTTTAGTTTTGCGACTTCAGTTTTAAAATCCTTGTTTTCAGTTGCATACTCAGAATTTTGATTCTTTAAAACTTGGACTTCTTTGGTCAGTTTTTTCTTATCTTCCCTAAGTGTTTTCAGTTTTAAAGACATCTTATTGTTTGCATTTAAAAAATCTTTTAAAGCATCAATTAATTCAGATTTAGTGAGATCAGAAAATACCTTATTTTCTTCATCTTTTGAATCTGTTCCAGAGCCTGAGCTGTATCCACAACTTGAGTTGGTATGAGCTGTATCCATAATTGCTTCCTCTGGTGTGCTTCCAGACATACCTGAATGACTGCTTTGATCATTGTTCCTTCTGCCTGCTTTCCTTCCTGAAACTGTGCCTTTATGAAGTCCAGAGGCAGACCTGATGTGTGCCATCATTGCTGTTTCTGCCTCTTCTTCATCAGAGGATTCTTCTTCTGATTCTGATGCATCCCAGGCTGCCATCAGACCCTTCTTTTTGAATCTGGAACTCTTCTTGTGCTGTTTTCCTTTTTCCAGATTTGGACATTGTGACTTGATATGTCCAGGTTCATTGCATCCATAATAGATGATGCTCTTCTTGTCAGATTCTTCCTTTCCATTTTTGTTATGTTTCTTCTTAGAGTCTCTCCTCTTCCTGTTTTCCCAGATCTTAACCGTTTGTTTGGTTAAGTAAGCCATATCATCACAATCACTGTGACTATCCCTATATTTCTGGTGCTGCCTTTGCAGCTTTCTTCTGTTTTTACTTCAAGGCCAGATTCTTTTTCTTCTTTGGTTCATCTGCTTCCAGTTCTATTTCATGAGACTTGAGTGAACTGATCAGATCTTCAAGTCTTAAGTTATTCAGATCTCTGGCTTGCTGAACTGCAATAACCATTGGTCTCCACTTGGTTGGCAAGCTTCTTAGAATCTTCTTGACATGATCTGCTGTTGTGTAGCTTTTCTTCAAGACCTTCAGTCTAGATATTAGAGTCTGGAATCTACAGAACATTCCATCAATGTCTTCATCATCTTCCATCTTGAACATCTCATACTATTTGACTAGTATGTTAGCTCTGGCTTCTTGAACCTGCTGGCGTCCTTCATAGGTCAGAACCAGACTGTCAAATATGCTCTTTGTTGTTTCTTTATCTGTGCATCTGTCAAATTCCTTGAATGTGATGGCATTGATCATGATGGTTCTGGACTTATGATGCAGTTTGTATAATCTGCTCAAGTCTGGACTCATATCTGCCATGTCCAGTTCTTGAGTTGGATCTCCTGTAGCAGTATGTGCAGTGTATCCTTTGACTACCAGCTTCCATAATTCAGGATCTTGAGATACGAAGAAACTTCTTATTCTGTCCTTCGAATACTCAAACTTGTCTCCATAAAACAGTGGTGGTCTGTTGGTGTTGCCTCCAAAATCATCTTTGGATTCTGCCATGTTGTTGACCCCTTGGACCTTTCCTTTAACAATAGTTAAGTGCTCAGCCTTGAGACCGAGCTCTAATGCCAATTGAAGGTGCAAACACGAGAAGGGGGGTTGAATTGTGTTTGACTAACTTGAATACTTTTTAGTTTTAAAACAAAACCTGTTATGTATGAATTAAAACAGAGTTAGTAGCGGATATAAAGTAAATAAAAACTCATAATTTTATACTGGTTCCCCGTTAACTAGGCAACGTTCAGTCCCTTCACATTGAAGGATTTCACTAATTCAAAAACCTTGGATTACAAAGTACCACTACCTTCCAAGTCAGTCTTCTCAAAAAGTCTAACAACCCTAGACTTTTGAGGAAAAGAACCTTGAATCTAATTGCTAAGTAATCTGCTACTCCTTTTGACTCCCTCAGATTGTAGACTCTACTTCAACAACTTAGACCTAACACAATGGAAAGAAAAACTTAGAGTACTTGCTTCTGGAAAGCAGATACTCACAATTGACCTCACTGAAAACTCAAGTATTTTGCTTTCGAAAGTGTATGACTCTCAAGTATTTTTCGATGCTAAGTCTTCTGCCTTGAGCCTCCTTTCATAGATGAATAATTAGGATCTCATCCATGCTTAAATTCGAGCTGAATATGCCCATATTCTCTTGTAAAAATAACTTGGCCAATCGGGTTTCACTTAAATAAAAAAAGTATATTTTTAGCTCCAGATTGCATTTGAAAATTCTGTTGACCAATCTTGTTTCTTAAATTTCAAACCATATCTTTTTAAGCTTCATATTGCATTCGAATTTCTCCAAGTCTCCAGTAATTTTTGAATCAAATCCCCTTAATACTTTGATCAAATTTCTATCAAAATTTAATCATGTCTTCTTCGAATTTTAATCAAGTCCTCACTGATTTTCATCATGATTAAAATCTGGACCGTTTGATCTTCTGATCTCGACCACATCTCGACCATACAATCTGATCTGCTGTGATCCTCTGATCTCGGCCAACACTGGACCACATGTTCTGATTTTCTGATCTCGGCCAATCGCTGGACCATTTGATATGATCTTCTGATCTCGGCCAACTTTAGGCCATATGATTTGATCTTCTGATCTCGGCCAACACTGGGCCACGATGCTTAATTCTGGACCACTGATCTGAACATTATCCCTCTGATTTGGACCAATTATGGACTAAGTCTGGATTGAACTGAAATTGAATATGGACTTATGATACTTTAATCTGGAGATTTACCTTCTGATCTAGATCAAGTCTGGATTAAATTTGGACAATCATTTCTTCTGATATGGACTTAGTTTTATACTCTGAACCATGCTATCTTCTGGTCTGGCTCAAATTTGAACCAAGTCATTTGTTCTAGACCAGTTATCTGAAGCTCAAATTAAGTCTGGACTGATTCTTATAATTACTACCTGGCTATCTTTTGGTCAGAATTAATTCTGGACCAAGTCTGACTTATGATTCCTTCTGGTCTGGACCAAGTCTCCCTTTGACAAGCTTCCTTCTGGTCTGGACCAGGTCTCCTTCTGGACTCTGCTTCCATCTAATCTGGGCCAGGAAAGATATCATCTGATGATGTTATTTAACCTTTGATGATATTCTCTGGAGGTGTATCTTCTGGTGCCTTCAGGATGCATCCTCTGGTACCTTCTAGATGCATTATCTTGCCTAACCTTCTGGTGACATTCCTATCCTCTGGTTGCTTCCTCTGGATGTATCTTTTGGATGTGTCATCTTCTACCTCTAGTGACGTCATCTTCTGGTGACATTTTATATAATAATTCTAAGTACAAAATAAGATTACATGGAGTGCTTTTGTAAACATCAAAATCCTAAGTACTTAGAACCAACTTGGTTCCAACATCTTGAACCTGTTGACTTCCTTCATAGGTTAGAACCAAACTGTCATAGATTCTTTTTGTTGTTTCCTTGTTGGTGCATCTGTCAAATTCTTTAAATGTGATAACATTGATTATGATGGTTCTAGACTTGTGATGAATCTTGGATAACTTCCTCTAGTTGGGATTCATATCTGCTACATCTAGTTCATGACCAATTTCATCTCCTGGTATAGTGGGTGAAGTGTAGCCTTTGACTACCAACGTCCATAGATCAAGATCTTGGGAGATGAAGAAGCTTCTCATTCTGTCCTTCTAGTGTTCAAAGTGATCTCCATCAAACAGTGGTGGCCTGTTGATGTTGCCTCCAAATTCTTCTTTGGATTCTGACATGTTAAACCCCCTTGACCTTTCCTCAAATGTTGTTAAGTGCTCAGCCTTGAGACCGAGCTCTGATGCTAATTAAAGGTGAAAACATGAGAAAGGGGGGTTGAATTGTGTTTGTAATACTTGAATTCTTTTTTTGCTTTTGATGATTATTTAAAATCTGTTATATAAGCAAGCAGAATTAGCAGCGGATAAAGTAAAATAATCAACACAAAGATTTATCTTGGTTCACGATTAACTAGGCTACATCCAGTCCATTCAGATTGTAGATTCTACTTCAACAATATAGATCTGACACAAGGGAACGAAAAACAAGAGTACTTGCTTCTTGAAAGCTGATACTCACAATTAACCTCATTGAAACTCGAGTGTTTTGCCTCTGGAAGTTTATTACTCTTTTACTGATTTTTGATAGCTAACTCTTCTGCCTTGAGCCTCCTTTAATAGATAAAAATTAGGGTTTCTTCCATGATCAAAGTCGAGCTGTATCTGTCCAGATTCTCTTGCAGAAATAACTTGGCTAATCGGGTTTGAGCTTTATGCTTGATCTGAACCTTTTTGCTTCAGATTTGGTATGAAAATAACTTTGGCCAATCCTGTTCTTGTTTATTTCTTGACCGTATCTTTCTTCCCTCCAATTGCTTTTAAATTCCCTCCAAGACTTCAATTTATTTTTGTGTCAAATCCCCTTAATACTTTGATCAAATTTCTATCAGAATTTAATCAAGTCTTTTTCGAATTTTAATCAAGTCTTCACTGATTTTCATCATGATTAAAACCTAGACCGTATGATCCTCTGATCTCGACCAACTCTGGACTATGTAATCTGATCTGCGCCAATTTTGTGATCCTCTGATCTCGGCCAACACTGGATCATGATACTTTAATCTGGACCATTGATCTTTTAATCTGAACATTTACCCTCTGATCTGGACCAAGTCTGGACTGTGTTTGGATTGAATCTGAATTAAATCTGGACTTATGCTATTTTTATTTGGACCATTGATCTTTTAATCTGGACATTTATCCTCTGATCTAGATCAAGTCTAGATTAAATATGGATCAAGTCTGAACTAAGTCTTATGTTTGGACAATCAAATCTTCTAATCTGGACTGAGTTTTATGTTCTGGACCATGCTATCTTCTGGTCTGTTCCAAGTTTGGACCAAGTTATTTGCTCTGGACCAGTTATCTTCTACTCTGGACCAAGTCTGGATTAAATCTTATATTCACGACCAAGCTATCTTCTGGTCAGGATTAAGTCTGGACCAAATTTGACTGATGTTTCCTTTTGGTTTGGACCAAGTCTCCCTCTGACAAGCTTCCTTCTGGTCTGGACTCTACTTCCTTCTGATCTGGCCCAAGAAAGATATCTTCTGATGATTTTATTTGTCCTTTGATGTTTTGGCTTTGATGACATCCTCTGATATCTTCTGGAGGTGTATCCTCTGGTGTCATTCTTTGATTTTATCCTGTGGTGTCCTCATCTTCTGCTTCTGATTATATCTTCTGGTGACGTCATCTTCTGGTGGCATTTTTCATTATTATTCTAAGTCAAAAATAAGATTACATAAAAGTACTTTTGTAAACATCAAAATTCTAAGAATAGAACCAACTTGGTTCCAACAGTTCATCAAATAAGTGCGTTTGTGTCAATGGATTAACATTTATGTCATTTATTCGATCCCAATGGTTATTCTAATCCATTTTCGTTCCTAAGGAATGTAGTTCATTCAATAATTGTGTATTTGTCATTCGATTAACATTTAGGTCATTTTGTGCATGCCAAGGCTTATTCTAATACATTTTCGTTCTTAACTAATGTAGTTCATCCAATAAATGCGTTTGTGTCATTGAATTAACAATTAGATAATTTTGTGGATCCCAAGGCTTATTGTTATCCCTTTTCGTTCTTAACCAACGTTTTTCAACCAATAAGGGCGTTTGTGTCATTGGATTAATATTTAGGCCGCTTTGTGCATCTCAAGGCTTATTATAAACCCTTTTCGTTCATAACGAATATAGTTCATCCATTAAGTTTGTTTGTGTCATTTGAGTATCATTTAGGTCATTTTGTGCATCCCTAGGCATATTCTAATCGCTTTTCATTCTTAATGAATGTAGTTCATCCAATAAGTGTGTTTCTGTCATTGGAGTACCATTTAGGTTATTTTGTGCATCCCAAGACTTATTCTAATCCCTTTTCATTCGTAAGGAATGTAATTCATCCAATAAGTGCGTTTGTGTCAATGGATTAACATTTATATCATTTATTGGATCCCAAGGGTTATTCAAATCCCTTTTCGTTCCTAAGGATTGTAGTTAATCAAATAAGTGCGTTTGTGTCATTGGATTATCATTTAGGTCATTTTGTGGATCCCAAGGCTAAATTTAATCATGTTTTCGTTCTTAACCAATGTTGTTCATCCAATAAGTGTGTTTGTGTCATTGGATTAATATTTAGGTCATTTTCATGATCCCATGGATTTTTCTAATCCATTTTCGTTCTTTGACAATATCGTTCATCCAATCAGTGTGTTTGTGTCATTGGATTATTATTTAGGTCATTTTCAATAAACCAGGAATTATTCTTATCCATTTTCGTTCTTAGAATGTGTATTTCATCAAAAAAGTATGTTTGTGTCATTGGATTAACTTCAGATAATTTTGGGCATCTTAAGATTTATTCTAATCTATTTTAGTTCTTAACCAATCTAGTTTGTCAAAAAGGTGTGTTTGTGTCATTGGATTAACATTTTTTCATTTTGTGGATCCCAAGGCTTAATGTAATCATGTATCGTTCTTGTCCAATGTAGTTCATCCAATAAGGGCTTTTGTGTCATTGGATCAACATTGAGGTCATTTTGTGCATCCCAAGGCTTATTCTAATCCCTTTTCGTTCTTAACGAATGTAGTTCATCCAATAAGTTTCTTTGTGTCATTGAAGTAACATTTAGGTCATTTTGTGCATCCCTAGGCTTATTCTAATCACTTTTCGTTCTTAATGAATGCAGTTCTTCCAATAAGCGAGTTTCTGTCATTGGATTAACATTTAATTTATTTTGTGCATCACAAGGCCTATTTTAATCCCTTTTCGTTCTTAACCAATTTGGTTAATCCAATTAGTGTTTTTGTGTCATTGGATTAATATTTAGGTTATTTTGTGCATCCGAAGGCTTATTCTAATCCATTTCCGTTCTTAACCAATGTAATTCATCCAAAAAGTGTTTTTGTGTCATTGGACTATTATTTAGGTCATATTGATCATCCCATTGCTTTTTCTGATCCATTTTCGTTTATAGACAATGTAGTTCATCCAATCGGTGCGTTTGTGTTAGTGGATTATTATTTAGGTCATTTTCATTATCCCATGGCTTATTCTAATCCATTTGCGTTCTTAGACAATGTATTTCGTCCATTAAGGGCGTTTGTGTCGTTGTATTAGCATTTAGGTCATTTTGTGCTTCCCAAGGCTTATTCTAATCTAATTTCGTTCGCAACCAATGTAGTGCATCCAATAAGTGTGTTTGTGTCATTGGATTAACATTATGTCATTTTGTGCAACCCAAAGCTTATTCTAATCCCTTTTTTTTTCTTAACCAATGTAGTTCATCCAATTAGTGTGTTTGTGTCAATGTATTATTTAGGTCATTTTGTGCATCCCAAAGCTTATTCTAATCCATTTTTGTACTTCACCAATTTAATTCAACCGATAGTTGCATTTGGGTCATTGAATTAACATTTAGGTCTGTTTGTGCATCCCATGGTTTATTCAAATCCGTATTCGTTCTTAACCAATGTTACTCATCCAATAAGTGTGTTTGTGTCATTGGACTATTATTTAGGTCATTTTCATCACCCAATGGATTTTTCTAATCCATTTTCGTTCTTATAGAATATCGTTCATCCAATCGGTGCATTTGTGTCATTGGATTATTATTTAGGTCATTTTCGTTATCCCATGGATTATTCTAATTCATTTTGGTTCTGAAACAATGTATTTAATCCAATAAGTGTGATTGTGTCATTGGATTGACATTAAGGTCATTTTGTGGACTCCAAGGCTTATTGTAATCCCGTTTCGTTCTTAACCAATGTAGTTCATCCAATAAGGGCGTTCGTGTCATTAGATAAACATTTAGGTCATTTTGTGCATCCCAAGGCTTATTCTAATCCCTTTTCGTTTTTATCGAATGTAGTTCATCCAATTAGTTTCTTTGTGTCATTGAAGTAACATTTAGGTCATTTTGTGCATCCCTAGGCTTATTCTAATCACTTTTCGTTCTTAATGAATGCAGTTCTTCCAATAAGTGAGTTTCTGTCATTGGATTAACATTTAAGTCATTTTGTGCATCACAAGGCCTATTTTAATCCCTTTTCGTTCTTAACCAATTTGGTTAATCCAATTAGTGTTTTTGTGTCATTGGATTAATATTTAGGTTATTTTGTGCATCCGAAGGCTTATTCTAATCCATTTCCGTTCTTAACCAATGTAATTCATCCAAAAAGTGTTTTTGTGTCATTGGACTATTATTTAGGTCATATTGATCATCCCATTGCTTTTTCTGATCCATTTTCGTTTATAGACAATGTAGTTCATCCAATCAGTGCGTTTGTGTTAGTGGATTATTATTTAGGTCATTTTCATTATCCCATGGCTTATGCTAATCCATTTGCGTTCTTAGACAATGTATTACGTCCATTAAGGGCGTTTGTGTCGTTGTATTAACATTTAGGTCATTTTGTGCTTCCCAAGGCTTATTCTAATCTAATTTCGTTCGCAACCAATGTAGTGCATCCAATAAGTGTGTTTGT